>UESW01003938.1:714440-955765 GCA_900491605.1 Calamus simplicifolius | reverse complement strand
AAAAAATAAAATTAAAAAAATAATATATCAATTATTCTATTAATCTTAATTAATTTTATATAATAAAATATTAAAAAATAAATTATTTTTAAAATATAATAAATAAATTATGATAATTGAAAGTTTAAGAATCAAAAGAAATTTGAATATATGTTTAAAGATTAAAAATATATTTTAATCTTAAAAAATAATTAAATATAGTATATTATACTTATATATAAATACTTTGATTTAGGGATATTTTTTGAGGTATTTTAAAAAATTTTAATAGATTTGATTTAATATATGAATTTAATTTAGGGGTATTTTGGGAATTTGATGTTATATGACTGGTAATCCGTTTGTCATACCAAACATAGTAATCAATATTACTGTAACATTATCTGTGCATACCAAACACAGTAATCAACATTACTGGCAATCCATCCAGTAGTAATCTATGTTATATGTAATCTATATTACCATTTAGGATTGCTGGCAATGTACCAAACGTAACCTGAAAGAAATCTAGCAAAAGGAACATAGAACTAGAAAGGAAGAACCAAGAAGATCCAAATCCCAGAGGAGGCCTGGGACTTGAGAGAGAGAGAGCATGTTGCAACAAATCCTCCCCGTCCTTCTTCTCTTCGTCCTCCAGCTCGAAGGCGGAGAGGGAAATGATCTACCGATCGCGGCGGGGTTCTTGAAGGTGATATTGGTGGAGTCGCGTTCGTCCGTCCATGAACATCTCGGAGAGGGTGGCCCAGATGGAGATCTCCTTACTTTTGACCCTAGCCATCCGCTTCATTCGGTGGTCCTCCATGAAGGCCGTCACCTCCATCGCATAGGACATCGTCTTCCCAATCTTCTTGAAGACATGCTGGATCCCCTTCTTCTGCTTCAACCACACGAACCCTGTCGCCCGGTTGTAGCCCACGTCCTTCAGCCCTCTCAGCGGCAGCAAACCCCTTCTCCTCTACCTTGGATGGCTATTTGGAAATTTATTTGATTTCTGTTTTGATGTTCTGAACTTTTTTTTGGCACTTGCGATGAAAATTGAAACAGAAATCCATCCTGCCGTCCCGAGTATAAAACTACGAATGCTAAAAAGCATCGGCATCCCATAAAAAAATACGATGCCGATGCTTTTAAGCGTTAGCATCAGAAATCGAACACCTAACACTTAAATACGTCGTTAAAACTCGTTATCTTCCAATACTTTTGATTCGAAAATTTTCGACGCCACCACATAGTGTCGAAAAAAAAAGAGTTGTTATCCATCTTTTTTTTGTAGTGTATGCATGCTACTAACGTACCATCGCATGCTTATAATTTACGTGATTGAGTCTTCATCTATATTTCAACTTAAAAAAAGAAAATCTTGACAATCTTTAATCAACATGGTTGTTGTTGTTGGACAACGTTGATACTAATTTTGAATGTGTGATGTGATTTTCCTTAAGATGAGATGGCTTCGCATTTTTAGATGAAAAGATTTTTTTCTTAAAATTACGGACCACTAATTTTAATAAAATGAAATTATTAAAAAAATCAATATGAGACTGTTAACATGTTTAATGAAATGCTTGGATATTTCGATTCACTAGCATGGTCATTTGCATCGATTATTCGACACTTGCATTACTGAAGCCAATGCAAAGGTGAACCAGCAATGAAAATTAGCCGTTTTTCTTCTCATTTTTGCTCCCTCAGTTGCCGGATGAAATCGTCGATGCACCTTTCTTGGGATTCCTTGTCGGCGAAGAACTCTTTAAGTTCTCTCGCTTTGCATCGAAATAGTTTACCCTCTTCTCCCATCATAACCAATCTTATGGTCTTGGCCACCTCTTCTCTATCCTTGCCACCTCTAATCCAACCGTTTTCTCTCCCATAGTTCGGGCTATAAGGCCCTGGTCGGCGAAATATGGCAACATGACAAGAGGTTGCCCAAATTGCATGCTCTCAATGATCGAACTCCATCCACAGTGCGTCAAAAATCCCCCAATGGATGCATGGCCCAAGACCTTGAGCTGATGAATCCAACCCATGGTGGTGACTCCACAACCCTGTGTGCGGTCTTCGAATCCATCAGGCAAGATCCTCTCCTCATCGGCTATGCTAACTGGCTTCCTTAGAGCCCACAGGAACGGCACCTTGGATAGCTCAAGACCGAGGGCTAGCTCATGTACTTGCTCGATACTTGGCACGGTTTCACTCCCTAAAGCAATATATAACACGGACCCTGGGGTTTGCTTGTCTAACCACTCAAAACTTCACTGGTAGCGGTTTCGTGGAACTCCTGGTCCGGTTCACTAAGGTCTGGTGGCAGGAGGCCAATTGGAACCACTGGCTTCTTGTAAAGCTCTCCAATGAGTTGGAGCCAATTGGACTCGTACTCGCTGCAGCTTCGAGGAGCCACAAGTTTGCATCCTTCGATCACCACTGCGACGCGATGGAGATCAGAAATCCCAGAGTCGTTCTTTTGGCAGGTCCCCAATTTCCATTTAGCCTGATAAAGGCGAAAAGCCAGCGTCGAAGGGAAGGGGACCCACGGTGGTGGCTTCGTGAATTCCTCGACGGTCGTTCGTGAGCCTCTGCCCTTTAATTCTGACAATGGTCCATTCACTACAAAAAAAAATGACTTATTATGACGAATTAATTCATCGCAATAGGTACAAAAGTCGTCGTAATAACTTATTACGATGATGAAAAATTCGTCGTAATACATTACAAATCGTCGTAGTAATATATTGTCATAATAATCTATTACGGCGCATTATTTTCGTCGTAATAGAGTCCTATTACGGCGATAACCTATCGTCGTTATATATTTTTTTAAAAATTTAATTTAATTAAAATCTTATTACGGTGACTTATTTTCGCCGTAATATCAACCTATTATGGCAAAAATAAGTCGACATAATAAGTTTTTATTTTAATATTAAAATTTACTTAAAAACCTATTACGGTGACTTATTTTCGCCGTAATAGGTTGATATTACGGCGAAAATAAGTCGCCATAATAAAATTTTAATATTTTTAAAATTTAAATAAAAACCAATTACGGCGACTTATTTTCGCTGTAATAGGTTGATATTACGGCAAAAATAAGTCACCGTAATAAGATTTTAATATTTTTAAAATTTAAATAAAAACCTATTACGATGACTTATTTTTGCCGTAATAGGTTGATATTACGGCAAAAATAAGTCGCCGTAATAAGATTTTAATTAAATTTTAAAAATATTAAAATTTTATTTTAATATTTTTTTGTATTGCACCTGTTACAATAATATAATATTAAAGCAACGATACTAGAAATAATTTTCTAATATAAAAGTTTCACAAAAAAAATTAATAAAAGTTTTCATTCATTTGAATAAATCATCATATACAATGTTTCAAAAAATACATAATTTAAAAAAAATACATGTACTATGGAGGTGAAGTCTGCTGGGATCCACTAGGATGATATCCAGGCACTAACTATTGCATGAAAACAGTGAGCTCAGCGTCGTTGCCTTTAGATCCTGGATAGACTTCTCTTGCTGAATGAGTTTATCCTCTTGCTGAGCGAGCTTATCTTCTTGTTGAGCAAGCTTATTCTCTTGCTGAGCGATGAGCTCTCGGCACTCATGTAATTCACCCTTTAATTGTGAGTTTTCAGAAGATGAAGAACTACCTCTAATTCTCGATGTACCCTTCGATAATGGACCCCATCCTCTTTTATAACAAGATCTAGAGCCTAAAACCTCCTCCAAAATGACATTCTCATTGATTGGTTCTACTGTAGAGTCCTGTGAGGAAAGTCGCTCTATTAACTGTGCCTGCAATGAAAAGAAAACAAATTCAATATGTTTAGTATAAAACATTACATTCAATAATATTGTATTTTTAATTGATAAAACTTACATGGGTTTCTTCAGCTTTTTCATTTATCCATTGATTCTTCTTTTTATCAAAATGAAGAGTATTCCACAAATGAAGTCTTGATGGCTCCTCTCCCGTAACAGGATCTCTCTGAAAAGAAACAATAATAATTTAAAACAATAATTTAAGACAATAATCTAATACAATTATCAATGTATCAATGGAATAATCTAATACAATGTATTAATCTAATAATCTAATACAATGTATCAATGTACCAATGTAATAATCTAATACAATGTATCAATGCATCAATGTAATAATCTAATACAATGTATCAATTCATCAATGTAATACAATTATCAATGTATCAATGTATCAATGTAATAATCTAATACAATGTATCAATACATCAATGTAATAATCTAATACAATGTATCAATTCATCAATGTAATACAATTATCAATGTATCAATTTATCAATGTAATAATCTAATACAATGTATTACTAAGAAGCAACTAGAAGAGTGCGCAGAAGCTTCAAACAAGTTTACTAAGACTACTCCGCTGGCAGAGAATGTTTTATCTAAATACTTTTAAGCAGTTATATTTAAGGGACGGCAATCAGAATGCCCCCAAAACTATCAGATGGATCAACACAGTTTTCCCACAAAAAGCATGACTTTGATCACAAATTTGTACCCTGGTCCTCTGGACAACAAGTCATATTTCTTTAACATTACAAATCAATCTAGGAAGGGCAAGGGGAGGCTTTTATTCTTTGTTTTGGTTTCCTTTTACTTTATAACTGCTTCCCAAGTGACAGACCTCATCAAACCTAAAGTACTTGATGAACAACATAATCTATACTTTATAAGCAGAAGCAAAATATAAGTTAGATGTTTCGTGTTGCATGCCACCTAACTGACAATCAAACCTTGATTTAACTCACAATCAGACCGAATTCAAGCTTGAATTCTAGTTTGAACCCAGCTCAATTCAAGCTTGAATTCAAGCTTGGTTCAAGCTTGGTTTATCTGAATGAACACTTAATGGATTCAAACATTAAAACATATGCACTTAAAATCTCACCTATAAAGATAAAGTTTAGGGGAAAATTACTAAAAATGCTATTGATTATGCTGCTCTACAGAAAACCAAGCCTTATTGAGCTGAGCTTGAACTAGCTGGTAGTTTTGTTGGATCAACCTTTCTTCATTTAGTTTCAAACCAACCTTTCTATCTTGTTGTTCCTTTCAAACCAACCTTTCTTCATTTAGTTTCAAACCAACCTTTCAAACCAACCTTTCATTTAGTTTCAAACCAACCTTTTCAAAAACTGGTATAATACGCCGATTAACTAGTGAATCGGTGGGAGAAGTCAGAACTGTATCAGATATGCATGAGAGAAAAGCTGAGATGGCTCGTGAAGATGATGGTTTCATTGCTTTGCCTGGTAAAATGTCTTTATCCCAATCCTTTAGAGAATTATAAGGTTAAATGTCTTCTTTTTTATGATGTTGTTGTTGTTTTACTGTTAATCTTATTTCTCATCTAACTTGATATTTCAGGTGGGTATGGTACACTTGAAGAACTGCTCGAGGTCCTTACATGGTATCAGCTTGGGATTCACAAGAAACTAGTAAGTTATTGCATGGCTCTACTTTAGGTACAAGGTGAACAAACAATTCAGTGTGAATAACTTATTTTGGTTTTATTTATAAGATATCACTGCAATATTGGATTTCTAAATCCATTGCGTTAGAGGTCCCCGCCAACTTGTAAAAATAAAGTGGGTCAACATTGCAAGGCTGTCTTCTGCCTTGAATTTGTTATTGGAACAACCATACAGAGCCTTTTTCTCACAATTGAAAGCATAAAGCTTTTGAAAACCTGGGTGTACTTCTAGTGAATGTGTCAATTTACTTCTCATTTTCATGTGTGTGTATCAGGTTTTCTACTTGCCTGTACTTCCACAAGAGATATTTATGTTCAAGCCTTTTTAATTATTGTCTATGATTTTTCTCATCTATGCCTGAAATTAGTTGTTTGTTCAATAAAAAGTCATAATAATGCACTGTATTACTATATATTCAATCTTCAGTATTGCAATCATGCTGATTTGATGACTCTTTTTGTGTTCTAGTATTTTTAGGTCTTCTTTTGGAGTCTACCATTTTAGTATTATAATAAAGATTTTGTCTAATTTGTTTCTTGGATGTCATAAGCTTACAAAGACTGAAAGCTTCATGACTAAGTCAGGTAATCAAGTTTCCGAGCAATCATAACATTAAACATCAATGATTGGTATCGATATAGTTTGGCCACCAACCCCCTACAAATGATCCCCGTCTGGGTTTAGATCCCAATTCCCAATCACCAAATCTAGCACTCAACATAGATGCTGGATCAAATCTTTCATAAATATGACTACACTAGATTTATAACACAACAACAATATCAAACCATAAAATACATAAATATAAAAGCACTAGGTTCACAGTATTCCTTACCATATCATAAGAGTGAGCCGGTATAGACTTCGATCTAGTGAGAGCAGCATATGGCTGCAATTCCCAATTAGATTTATTTGTTTATGATTTTTTCTACATCAAAGAATTAATGAAAATGGTTACATGAGTTTATAAAAATATAAACTATTAAAATATTTGTATGGATGTATTTACCTTATACTCATATGAATAAAAGTAATCACATAGAAAGTCCCATCACTCTGCGAGACACGAGATGGCTTATTTTGTTTTGCTAAGCTCACACTTGTGTCCCCACCGTGACTAATGAAGTGGATATGAAGCCGATATCTAAATTCTCGATAAACTTTATTCATTTGAAACTCAATACCCTTTTTAATATGATCTAAATTCATATCAAGATCGAACTTCTCCTGCAATTATATATATATATAAATTATAAAAGTTATAAGGTATATTAAGTACATTAAACGTAATCTAAAGTAATCTAATACAATTATACTGACCTGAAGTCGATCGATCATGGATGCTTTCTGTGCATCAGTGATCTCACTCCACTTTCTGACCGCAAGTGGTGCCATGTCACGTACAACCACTCCTATCTCGGTCAGAAACTCAGAGCGAAACTCTCCTAATGGTCGTCCAACCTCAGGTGGCAGAAGAATAGGCAACTTCTGTCCACGACGCATATCAATCAGATGTGCGGACTTGTAACCGCGAGCAGGACCTCGGCCCTTCTTTTTTGATGATGTAGCTGCAAAACATAATGAACTAAATTAGTGCAAAATAACATAAAGAAATATAGCCAAATAATATAAGTTTAAAGTAGAGTTATGACATGATGCACCGACAGATGACCCCTCTGTCAGAGCTGGAATGTTAGGATAATCATCTCGCCTCGATGTAGCAGGAGTATCTCTCGAAGACATCTGCAAACAAACATACAAACTAGAATTAACAAATAAGAAAGTATAAGAACATATAGTTATAATAAGTTAAAAAAAATGAATGCTACCAAATTAATCACTGTCATCACTAATATGCTCATTTTCTTCATCATCCTCCATATCAGAACTATGTATAGATCCCTCACTGTCATAATCAGCTAGTGTGTCATCCTCCTCAACATCTTCGCATATAAAGTCATCTTGACCGACATCACTTTGACCTCTAATGTTTTCTTGAATTGCAACTATTTCAGCATCAGTGTCCGTACGCCGAGATGTTATTAAGTCCATGTTAGGTTGCTCACATATGAATCGAAGGGCTGCTGAATCATCTTCTTGATATACTTCTTCCTGAACATCATCATCCTTTTTTGGAATATCCCACAAATGACGATAACTAACCTTGTATACCACTTTCCAATTAGAATTGTTCTTCAAATCATCCAAGTAGAAAACCTTTTCAGCTTGTGATGCTAAAATGAATGGCTCATGTTTGTACCATTCTGAACTAATATTTATACTTGTAATATTATAATGTTGTTGCATTCTCCTGTGCTTTGGTTCAGTTTCAAACCATTTGCACTTGAACATTATCGCCTTACAACGTTTAACAAAATGAAATTCAAGGACCTCTAATAATACACCATAAAAGTTAATTTCTTCTCCTAGATGAGTAGAGAGAACACAAATGTCACTATTCTGTATTTTATGGCCGACATCCCGAGTAACAGTGATAAATTTAATGCCGTTCACCACACAGCCAGTATACGAGAATACACGACTGTCGGGACCAATAGCCAATGAATAAAGCTCATCAGTAGCTTTAGATGCCCCAGCAAAATGCTTATTTAACATCTGGATAAACCAAACATCAACGTCATTTGAAATAAAGACATATGATATATTAATTGACAATATAAATGAATGTACGGGCTTACTTCATTTTTAAACCACTCCAAAAATCTTTCCTTTTGTAATTGGTCCAGTTGTTCCGGTCTAGTTGGATTTAGCTGATCAATGTGTTGGCTATAGAGAACATTACGCTAATGAGCACTATAGAAAATTGCATGATATGAAGAAATAATTTTACAAGTATACTTACTTGAGAAATGGTTGCACCTCTGGACAATTATTGATGAGGTACCAATGTACTTGTTTTAAAGTTTTATCATCTAAATGCACCATTCTTCCTTTTCCAAGAGGCCGCCAACGAGTTGCAAATATATTTAATTGCTTGTCCAAATGGCTATCCGAATCAAAATTTCATTCCGGACGATTGAATTATGTTTCTATGCCTCGAAGATACATTGAACAAAATGTTAGAGACTCGTTGACAACATAAGCTTCTGCAATTGAACCTTTCGGACGAGCCTTATTATGTACGTATTGTTTATACGTACCAAGTGCCCTTTCAAAAGGATACATCCATCTACTTTGAACAGGTCCAGCAAGTAAGGCCTCGTAAGGCAAATGAATTGATAAGTGCACCATAACGTCAAAAAATGCTGGTGGGAAAATTCGTTCAAGCTTACATAAGATCACCACAATCTGCTCTTGTAACAACTCCAAATCCCTAACATACAATGTCCTTGAACAAAGTTGTTGGAAGAAATTAGAAAGCTCAATTAAAGTACTACTCTCATATTTCTGCAAGAATGGTTGAATGCCAATAGGTAACAATCTTTGAAGTAGTACATGACAATCATGTGTCTTCAAGCCGGATATCTTTCCATCACCTACATTTACGCACCTTGAAATATTGGAAGAATATCCATCAGGCACCTTCACAGATTTTAGCCACTTACAGAATTGTCTTCTTTCATCTAATGTTAAGGTGTAAGATGCAGGAGGCTTATAAACTCTATTACCTTGAGTTTGTAACCACAACTCCCTTCGGATCCCCATTGAAGCCAAGTCCTCTCTCACTTTATATGTGTCTTTTGTCTTACCTTTGATGCTTAATAAAGTTCCCACGACATTGTCACAAATATTCTTCTCAATATGCATTACATCTAAGTTATGTCTCAATTTTAATGATGACCAATACTCCAACTCGAAGAAAATGCTCTTCTTATACCAATTCAACTCATCTGGTGCACGCTTTCGCTTTCGATGTTTATTATTTGGATGCTTTCCGGACTGTTCAGCAGCTATGTGTTCTAATTGCATTAAAATTTCTTCTCCGATCAACATTTTTGGTTTGACTCCATGCTCTCTACTTCCATCATGGAGTCTACTATTTCGCCACTTGTGATAAATAGGCAAGTAACGGCGATGTCCCATATAGCAAATCTTGTCTTTCAGCTTTTTGGATGAGGTTTGCTCATTACAAACTGGACATGCCTTATAACCCTTTGTGCTCCAACCAGATAATAACGAGTATGCTGGAAAATCATTTATAGTCCATAAAACAGCTACGTGCATCCAAAAACTCTCTTTGGTAGATGCATCATATACATCAACACCTTCGGTCCATAAATGTTTAAGTTCATCCACTATTGGCCTTAAAAATATATCCATATCCCTTCCTGGAGATTTAGGACCGGGGATAAGCAACGACATCATAAAGAATGTCTCTTTCATATATTTCCATGGAGGCAAGTTATAAGGTACTAAAATGACGGGCCACATACTGTATGCATTACTCATGTTCCCAAATGGATTGAATCCATCTGAAGCAAGACCTAACCTTACATTTCTTGGTTCACTGGCAAAATTAGGATACTTTTGATCAAAATCTTTCCATGCTTCTCCATATGCTGGATGCCGTAACACCCCATCTGTGATCGGTCGCTTATCATAGTGCCACCTCATATCTTCAGCTGTATATCTTGAGGCATACAGACGTTTCAAACGAGGTGTGAGTGGAAAATACCGCAAAACTTTATAAGGTATCTTCTTACCTTTGTCTTTAACCACTTGGTACCTAGGCTCGTTGCATATCGAACATTTTTCTAAATAGGCATTCTCCTTCCAAAAGATAGCACAATCATGCTTGCATACATGTATGTTCTCGTAGCCTAAACCCAACTCATTCATCTTTTTTTTGGCCTCATAGTGCGAAGATGGTATTCTAGTACCATTCGGAAATGCCTCTTTTAATAGTTCAAGCAACATATTGAAAGACTTATTTGTCCACCGATTGAGGACCTTAATGTGAATTAACTTCACTAAGAATGTCAAAGAAGAAAACTTTTCACATCCAGGATAAAGCTCGGATTCCACCTCATTGAAAAGATCATCCAATTTCTTACTGTGATCGATCCTTCCATGCTCAGACATCATCGGATTGTCATCATCATTGCCAACCTCAGTGTGAGCACCACTTGGGCCAGCAATGTCCTGCAATGCTTCGACCATCTCATCTTGTTCCCTTTCTGGGTCATCATCTTTATTCTCATTTTCATCTGAGACATTGCTTCCAAACTGTTCTCCATGAAAATACCATGTCTGATACGTCTTCGAGAAACCCTTTAACATACAGTGTAATTTAACTAAATCAGGCTTATGCCATTTGCCATTATAATACCGCACACAAGGACAACGTATCTTCCCTTCTTCATTAACATGAAGCCTTGCCTTTTCTATGAACTTCTTAATACCGGCATCATATTCTGGACAATTTCGTTTCTTATGTATCCAACTCTTATCAATCGGCATCGTTGGTGATGTACAACAGCTGTTTGTTGCAAGGATATGTTAGTGATAAAATATCCCTTTTTTTATTCAGTGAATTGTCCTACTATAACATGTCAAAATTAAGGAAAAGATTGGTAATAAAAGGACATTTTCAACATATGAATCCAAAAACTGGTAAAATAATGATTCCAATCTATGATAATATCATAATTCCAATCTATGATAAAACTATCAGTACTTCCGTAATTTTAGCATATGATGGGCAATTGGTGGTACCATGCTTGAACCAATTATGGCATTTCATGAAGCATAGTTCATATCATGGTGGGGCAATCCATATTAACAAGGCCAATCCAAAAGCTTTGCAGTCAACAATTTTAAATATATAGTTTTTAGTTTAATTAATTTCTAATTTTAAATGTAATCTATTCCCATATGCCATGCATAATCAAATAAATGGACCAAAATCATACTTACCCAATTCAAATGTGATCTATTTCCACATCCATACAAAATCATGAAAGCAATCATAATCATGCAACATCAATCTACCAAATGTAGAGGAAATTTGTATCTTACTTGCAATGTTAAAAATCCAAATACCGTTACTATCCATGCACAGGCATGCTCATCCATGGTATCATATACAACTTCAAATATATAGATGGAATAAGCACTTTTGTATAAACAAATGTACAAGGGCTTTTATATAGATGGAATAAGCACTTTTATTATGATTAGTGCAAGAAGTCAGTATGGCACCCCAACTTTTCTGAGGGAATAGGGAAAGGCAGTGCCAATGTCACCTGCCAATTGCCATTGCGTTTCAGATGGAAGCAACGTGAGTTCAAGTTACACAAAAACCCTCCTCCATGGTAGATTCTAATAAGGCACAGATAATATCCAACTTGATCATCTTAAGATCATAACTAACAACTCTATATATGTTCATATATACTCTGACATAGAGAAAAATGCTAAATCAAAGAACAAACTTAGTAACAATTTTGACTTCAGATGCATGGTATTGCTGAGGAAAAAAGGCTTGTTCATTTATTTTTCAATTTGGTGAGCTTCCCTGCATTTGTTGGCATAATTGAGGCCAAGTAGATACTAGATAGTCTATGTGTCATGTCATGAGATTTCAACTTTGTGCTCATTTCTCACTGCATATACTTGTGTTAGATATAATTCTCACTCCTGAGATTTTTTGAACAAGGAGAAAGAGACCGTACGTCATGGATTCAACTATAAAATATATTAAGGCCTAGACTATATTGCAGGGATCAGGTGACCTAGAAAGGTGCCATTGACAATTATATCAAAGCTTCAGAGTGTGGAAATGAAAGTAGATTCAGATGGCACCAACTACTCAGCAGTCATTCTAGTAAAATGGCCCAATTAATATTGCCCATACACCAAGTTCATCCAATATTTAAACCCTTCCTCCATGTCTCCCCAAAAATAACTGATCAACCTTCTAACATTTCTCTTCTGCTGCTCTTCATGGCTTGTAAGCCACACACCAGCTCTCTCCTTCCTCTCATTCTCCTTACCTTCGTCTTCCTCCTCCTCCTCCCTTCAACAACCCTTGCAAGCTCTCCAAACAATGAAAGAGATGAGTTCATGAAATGGATATCATGGAATGTCCAAAACCACAAAAGAACTGCTGCACTGCAGCTCAACTCCAACTCAGAAGCGCTCGGCGGTGGCCCGAGAGCCCTCGATGTGAAGCTGGCCAAGGCCGAGGCAGCGGCAGTGAGATACGTTGTGAGCCAGGATGGAAGTGGGGAGTATAAGAGCATAAGGGAGGCTATAGACAGCATTCCATTACACAACGCTAGGAGAGTCATCTTAGAGATCAGACCTGGGATCTATAGGTATTGTTGGATTCAAATATCATGCTATCTTCTTCAGCTAATCGATCTAGTTTTATGTCTATCTCTTATTTGAGTTGCCAGTGGTCTATTTGTAAACATTTCAGTTCTCTTATTCAATGATCTTATCCAGAGGCTCACTTGCTAGCTCCTTGTCAGCATGTATGAGATGCGAATCACGTACGTATGGATTCATGTGTTGCCAAGTAATTCATAGCCATACTTAATATAATCCTTCATTAATCTGATGGGTCCTCTGCGTTCACCATCACAAGCCCAAACCGTAATCTTGGATTCAACTTTTATTATGATTAGTGCAAGTGGACAAGGTTTCCAATGGCTTTTGGTATCCATCCTCCTATCTGGTTAAAAGATAAATCCAATCTCTCCAACTTGAGGAGGTTCAACATGCTTATTGGTATTTCTCCACTAATTATGTACTGACGCAAATATAAATTCTCTAGGTGGCTAAAATTTCTCAGGTTTCTTGGAATTTCACCACTTATTCGATTGTCACTCAGATCTAACTACCTCAATTGGCTAAGATTCCCCAATATTTCTGTAGTATGCCCAGTAATTTTGTTTTCAGATAAATCTAAATGCTTCATGCGCTTATTACTCCACAAAGACTCTGAAATTTCTCCACTAATATTGTTCCAGGAGAAATCCAAGTACTTCAAACGGTTGAGATTCCCCAATATATCTTTTACAGTTGATAACTTGCTTTGAAAATTGCAATTGCCGAGAGAGAGTTAAAAGATAAAATCTACCATATGGTTCTCGAAAAAGGAATGGAGCAACAACAACAGCTTGATCTACTGGAAGCAAAATCTGATTTAATATGCCAACTCAATCTACAAATATACCTACTGCACCTGATTAATTTAAAATCAATACTTGGCATAATAAAATATAAAAATTGGCATCCTCACTAATTTAAATAAGCTATCATCAATCCCAACTCCAGTCCTGTGTTTTCTATGGCATAACTTAATAATCAAATTAAACAAAAGAGAGGTTCGGAGTATTACCTCAAATAGTGAGTTAGGAAGACCGATCTGCTTTGGTCCGGAATGTATCCACCTGTGCACAATGAATCAACTCTAGTTAGGAAAGTGATCCAAAGAAATATAGCACATCAATATGATCCTATGCTGGACCTCTTGTGCTAAGGACTAGGAAGACAGGAAAAGTTGCATCGACTCGCTGTCCACAGGGTAACAGAAACAGAGCGGATTTGCGGCTCATGACCAAAAAAAGTGGCTTCGGCGAGAGAGGAATGAGAAGAGAAGAACGTCACAGAAGAAAAAGAGGGGTCTACCGGCAAGTAGATGATCTGATATAAGTGCAGACAGATCCATCGTAGAGCTAATGAGGGCTGACAGAGAGGAGCTCGGCGTCCGCAGGCGGAGAGGAGCTCGGGGGCTGACGGCGTCCGAGGGCTGACGGCGAAGAGGAGCTCGGGGGGAAGAGGCGGAGAGGAGCTCGACGTCCGCAGGCGGAGAGGAGCTCGGGGGCTGACAGCGTCTGGGGGCTGACGGCGGAGAGGAGCTCGGGGGGGGGGGAAGACGGCGGAGAGGAAGGGTTTCACAAAATAAAATCGCGCGAGGGTTTCTGGTGGAGTTTTAGGGGACCTTATTATGGCGAAATTAACTTTCATCATAATAAGGTCCCGGAGAGAGAAAGATATTTTCACTATATTACGATGATTTTTAAAACTCATCGTAATAGGTCTTTTAATTATGGCGAAACAGTATTTCACCGTAATAAAAAGAAAGAAAAATTAAAAAAAATTAAAATCGTAAAATATAATGTGGACTTATTACGACGACTTATAAAATTCGTCGTAATAAGTCTTTTAATTACGGCGAAAAAAATTTTCGCCGTAATAAAAAGAAAGAAAAATTAAAAAAATTAAAATCGTAAATTAAAATGTAGACTTATTACGATGAATTATAAAATTTATCGTAATAAGTCTTTTTATTACGGACGATGGGACGGCGATAAGGTGCGGTAAGGCTGGATGGAATAAGGTGGCGCTGAAATAGCATGGGAAAGGGCGTCGTGTCACGTGAACTTTGTCCAGTGGCGTTACCACTAGAACCAGGGATGGATGGATGCCTGATCTCGGCGCAAGGGGCCGCAGGCAGGCCCAGGTCGGACCGAGCCTAAATGTGTATCAACGCACAGAAAAGTGTTCCACCGCTCTTTGATACAGTAAATACGTATTAATCATATAGATTGATCATCTATATATACCATCATTCGTATAGTGCTCATATGGTGCATGATAAAACCTATTGAGTCTTAGCATATAAGAAGATCGTGTACCGAATGCATAATGGCATACATAGACGATCAATCTGCATGACTAGTTAGCGCTTGATGTACCGAAGGATAATAAAGCATATATTTTTCATAGGTCCAATGTTATCGCTAGTGACCATTTACTTCCGCATTGCTACACTGGATCATCGCATGGGATGATACTATATAATTTATACTTCGTCTGTCAATCATTTTTGTTCCATTATTAAACATTAAATTTAGCATCATTTTTAGCAAGACGAGTTTATAATTAATCTATGAGCAAATTAAATGCATGTAGTATTAAAAATTTAAGTATAAATTAATTGATAATAAATAAATTTAAGTTATATATAATTTTTTTTATTCAACATAAAATTATTTTTAAATTATTACGGTCTACAATTGTAAACGGCAGAAAAGAGATTTATTTTTGTTGGGGAGGATGTTCTCTATTAGCTGCTCGAATCGAAGCAGGCAAGCGGTCAAAAAAGCGGCTGCCCCTCTAATAATCCCAATAGTCTCAGCATTTTCACCAAAGACCGGAGGAAATGGTGGGCGGACAATCAAATGCAAATGGAGTGGGACTCTAGGTCTTGAACTCTTAAGCCAAGCGAGATCTCCCGAGAGGCAAGTCAGCCAACCGATTGGAATGCTAGTCATGGGGGAGAGTCTGACACCACATGCTGCTTCGGGGACACTGGGGTGTTTGGATATCTCATTGTGAAGCTGTAGGAGGGCTCTTTAGACTATTTTCAGAAACTAAATGCAAGAAGTTTTCTTCATTTCCGCATATACCCATCGTAGATGGGACAACAATGAAAATTTTGTACAAAAAGATAAAATTTTATTATGATAAATGAGAATGAAGTAGAGATGACAAAGATATTCCTTATCCCATGAGGATCCTTATCTCTATTCTACAAGATCCTTATATATTTTACATTACTTAAGTATTATTATGTTATTTTAATATTATAGATATAATTTCATATATATGTAACTCTTAAATACTTTAAGCTTATATGTAGTTACTTTTTTTTTTCTTTACATTTCAAACCATTCGAAATTAGGATTTTAGCCTACTCTTCTCGCGTCTTTTTTATTTTCCTTCCCTTCAAGTTAGTGGCATGTCTTTAATCCCACTATCCACAATAACTAAACTCAATGTAGATTTTAGCGGATAAGATCTCTCTTCCTCACCCTTCCTCGTTTTTTTTTTTTAATCCATAAATCTTTCTATGAGATCTCAATATTTATATAATCCGAATCTTAATTGATTACTTTCAAAACCAATAAATATCTGAAAGGTATTACGTTTTTAATTTTTTTAAAATGCAATGAGTACAAATTAAAATAAAAAATAAATAATTTAATATATAATAAGAGTTGGTGCAGATAGAGTTCTATGGAGGTGAGAATTTCTATAAGAATAAATGATAAGTTTCTATTTCTACTAACGGAAATAGAGGGCTAAAATAACTCTAAGGAGCTACTAGCCTCCTTTATTATCATTTTTATCTATGCTACTAGCCTGCTCTATTATCATCTCTACCTAAGCGTTGTTCATGTATGATTTTGGACAGCAGGTTTATATTAAAGGTCCAAATATTTAAGCTAGTTCAACTAGTCCAGTTATTCAAAATAAATTATATATTAATTATATTAAAAAATTTTAAGGATGGACAGAAATAGAAGAAGAAAATGGCAGTTGGCTTCATGAAATAGCGACGCAAATTTTTGTCACAAAATAACGACAAAATTGCGACGCAATTGCGACCCATGAAATCTGCGACGCAATTTAGTGACTCATTAAATCAGTTGCTAATTAGCGATGGATTTAGCGACTCCAAAAATTTTTGTTGCTAAATAGCGATGCATATAGCGACTCATCAATATGTGTTGCTGTTTAGCGATGCAATTATGCGTCGCTAAACAGTGACATACATAATTGCGTCGCTAAACAGCGACGCATATAGATGAGGAGTGCTTCTTTTGCAAGAAGCATGATCATTGAAAGAGGAACTGTCCTCTTTATATTGCATCCATGGACCCAAACAGGTCCAAGAAGAGGAAGTAGCAAGGAAATGCTGAACAAGATATTTATATGATAATACCTTGTAATATCTATGATACTACTAATTGGATATTAGATACCGGAAGTCCAATTCACATACGCAATTCTTTGCAGAAAATTCAAGTTAGTAGAAGATTCGAGGACGGTGAGAGATTCTTAAACATGGGAGATGGAAGCCAAGTTCCAGTCCTAGCGTTGGGAGTCGTCAAACTTGTTTTTGAGTCTTGTACAATCTTTTTAAAAGAATGCCATTATTGTCCATCTTTCATTTTAAATGTCATTTCTGTAGGCCAATTGGCCATGTCTGGTTATGAACTATCAATAAAGAATGACATTTGCAAAATCATTATGAATGGTTCTGTTACGATGAATGAATATATGAGTAATGGCATATTGTACTATCCCGACCTGTTAGTGCAATGTATACTTTTAGCAAACATCCTAGGATAAACGATATTAGTAATACATACCTTGGTACTGCCGGCTAGGTCATATTAACAAGAATAGGATAAACAGGTTGAGACAAGAAGGTCTACTTGAGGTTAATAATTTTGAATAATTACCAACCTATGAATCTTGTCTTCTGGGTAAAATGACCAAATCATCTTTTGATGGAAAAGGTGAATGGGCCAATAAAATTCTAAGTCTGATACATATCGATGTATGCGGACCTATGAATGTCAGTGCCAGGGGTGGGTATAATTATTTCATTATGTTTATAGACGATCTTTCAAGGTATGGTTATATATTCTTGATGAGACATAAGTCTGAATCATTTGAAATGTTCAAACGATATCGTAATGAAGTACAAAAATAAACTGGAAAGTTTATCAAAACCCTTCGATCAGATCGAGGTGGTGAATATCTTTCCAGTGAGTTTCTAACATATCTTAAGAAGAATGAGATTCTCTCTCAATGGACACCTCCAGAGACACCTCAGTTAAATGGAGTGTCTAAAAGGAGAAATCGAACCCTGTTAGACATAGTTCGATCCATGATGGGCTTTGCTTCTCTGCCAATCTCTTTTTGGGGTTATGCTTTAGAGTCAGCTTGTTATCTTTAGAATAAGATTCCAAGTAAGTCCGTTAACAAAACACCATATGAGATATGGACCGGACATAAGCCGATACTCTCACACCTTCGGGTCTGGGACTGTCTGGCTTATATTAAACGTTTGAAAATAGATAAACTTAGACCTAGGTCTGATCGATGCCTATTTGTAGGGTATCCAAAAGAGTCTAAGGGGTATTACTTTTACTTGTTTGAAGAACAAAAGTTGTTCATCAGTCTTAGGTCTATCTTTTTAGAAAAGGAGTTCCTTGGTGAAGGAACTGGAGCTACTAAGATTGAACTTAGTGAAGTTCAACAAGGAGGAAAATCAACACACTTAAGAGATAATATAGAAGTTGATTTGATTATATCAAACCCTGAGCCCATACAAGAACCATTAAGGAGATCTAGTAGGATACTACATCAACCGGACATATACTATGGTTTCTTGGTTCGGAACGATGATCCTATTGAACTCGATGAGAACAATGAGGATCCAATCATCTATATGGATGAATGAAGAGGTTTGACTATGAGAAATGGCTAGAAGCCATAAAATTTGAAATGGAGTCTATGAAAATCAACAATGTATGGATATTGGTTGATCCACCCGAGGGAATAAAACCCATTGGGTGCAAATGAAATTTTAAAAGAAAAAGAGGCACAGATGGGCAGGCAGAGACCTATAAAGCCTATCTGGTTGCCAAGGGATATCATCAACGTTACGGTATAGACTATGACGAGACATTTTCTCCTATGGCAATGCTCAAATCCATTCAGATTATGCTTGCTTTAACAGCACACTTTGATTATGAAATCTGGCAAATGGATGTTCGAACAGCTTTCCTGAGTGGTGAGCTTGAAGAGGAGGTGTATATGATACAACCTGAAGGATTCACATCCATAGATGAATCAAAAGTGTGCAAGCTTCAAAGATCCATTTATGGATTGAAGCAGGCATCTCGGAGTTTGAACATGCATTTTGATAAATGTATTAAGACATATGGTTTCATTAGGAACAAAGAAGAACCTTGCATTTACGAATGAGCTAATGGTTCTGTGGTTGTATTCCTTGTGTTGTATGTGGATGACATTCTCTTAATCGGGAATAACATCCCAGCACTACAAGGAATAAAGGTCTGGTTGTCATCTCAGTTTTCTATGAAGGACTTGGGTGAAGCCTCTTATATACTTAGTATAATAATCTATAGAGATAGATCTAGGAGGCTTCTGGGATTATCCCAATCTACGTACATAAACACTGTGCTGAAATGGTTCAGCATGGAGAATTTCAAGAAAGGCTATCTCCCAATAGGCCATGAAATTTCTCTTTCCAAAAAGGATTGTGTGACAACTCCTGAGGAAAGAGAGCGTATGAGTAGAATTTCATATGCTTAGGCAGTGGGTTCTATCATGTACGCTATGATATGTACTAGATCAGACGTGACATATTCACTAAGGATAGTGAGTAGATACCAGTCTGACCCAGGTGAAGCTTATTGAAAAGTAGTAAAAACTATTCTTAAGTATTTACGACATACTAAGGACCAATGGCTAATTTATGGAGAATCTGACTTAAATCTTGTGGGGTATACTGACTCCAATTTTTAGTCAGATAGGGATGACAACAAGAGTGTGTTAGGATTTATCTTTACTCTAAATGGAGGAACAATCTGCTGTAAAAGTTCTAAGCAGTATACTATGATGGACTCCATTTGCGAGGCAGAATATATTGTGGCATCGGATGCAGCAAAGGAAGTTGTATGGTTGCGAAAGTTTCTAGAAGAACTAGGAGTGACATCTTCTCTAGATGGTCCTATTTTGGTGTACTGTGACAACACCGGAGCCATTGCTCAAGCCAAAAAGCTAAAGTCCCATCAATGCACCAAACATATTCTGTGTCGTTATCATCTTGTACAAGAAATTGTGGAGCGAGGTGACATCGACCTTTAGAAGATTGATGGAAAGGAGAATCGAGCCGACCCATTCACTAAAGCTCTCGGAATCAAAGAATTTCATGACCATAAATGAAAGATGGGTATTAGATACTGTTCTGAGTGGCTTTAGTCCAAGTGGGAGTTGTTGGGAATTATATCCTAAAGCCAATAAACTAACATGTAGATGATTGTGCAAATTATAAATATATATGAATTATTAATTAATAAAATATTTATTTGGCAGTTCATCACATTGCATCTTTCTAAAATAAATTCTTTTGTGATGGAGTCCTTAGAACCATAATCGATTCAATAAAGAGAGGGTTTATTGAGTGGTTCTTAAAATAGTTGCGATCAAATTATATATAGTTATAGGACAACTATGTATCAAATAAAGGTCGTTGCATGCCAAGGAGTGTGGTGACACTGGTATGATATGCAGGTATGTATGACATCTCACTGAACGTGATCAATCTACGAAATACTCTTCTGTCCAGAAGTGTTCATGAAGGGATATGGATATAAGTGTCCCTCTAACCTAAGATCACCATGGTCGCTTGCAAGCAACCTACTGTACTTTGGTGCTGGATTACCTAAATTTTTAATCCAATGACAGAAGGTTTCTGGGTGTAGTAAAGTACTTGTGGAGCAGTGAGTGGATCAAGATAGGATTGACCCCTCCAATATAGTTTGGAATAAATGTCTCACTGTGTTTCAATTTAGCAAAACCTTGGCCAGGGTAGTCCTTGTGAGGAGTCACAGGACTTGTGAAGATTGAGACACTTTATGGATGAGCTAATTAAGGGTAGGCAGTTAAATCCTAAGTCATCTTAAGCATTGAGGGTCAAAAGGATGAATTATATGGTAACCATATGCTAGAGGTTCTTGATTATTGCTCTGCAACCTTCGGACCCCGTTATCTCGGAGGGGAGGAGGCCAAGGAATCTGGCGCTCGATCTCCATCAGAATCTGCGCCCTCGGCATAGTGAGAGGGGTATAGCGGTCAAACCTTCGAGCTGGGCTTCGGGTCCGGTCTCGAGGCGGCAGCGGAGGGGCTCCGTGGTGGTGAGGTGGGCTTGCATGGCGATAGGCTCGATGCTTGTCAAAGCTTTTTGCCTCCTTCTTCTTCTGCTGCTCAGACTGAGCCGACCTTCTTGACTCCTCGACCCTAGCGTGCTTATCTGCCAGAGACATCATGTCCGAAAGGCTCTTCGGGTAGTTGACCTCTAGGGCCAAATAAAAGTCTCCGGCCTTTGATACTCCTCCGGCCAAGGCGGACATGGCCACCTCGTGAGTGAGGTGGTCGACTTCTAGCAAGGCCGTGTTGAAGCGGCCGAGGTAGTTCTTTAGGGATTCCCCCTCTCTTTGCTTAACTTCCGAGAGGGAATCAGATCTCCACCGGTGAAGACGGCTGCTGATGAACTGGCTGATAAACAGACAGCTCAGCTCGTCAAAAGAATCAATAACCTGGCTTCAGGCTGTTGAACCAGGTTCAAGCGGACCCTCTAAGGATAGAGGGGAAAGCATGGCATAAGATTGCATCTGACGCTCCATGGAATATCATGATGGACTTGAAGCTGCAGAGGTGGTCATCGGGATCAGTAGACCCATGGTAGGGCTCGATGGTAGGGAGCTTGACATGAGGGGGAATCACTTCCCTCATAATTCTCTTGGTGAAGGGGATGCCCTGATTCGTCTTCGGCTAGGACAGAGGAGCTTGCCTGATGGCATCTAACTCCTAACGGCATTCCCATCGCATCTATTGCATCTGTTTCCTGATTCCTTCATCCAGAGTGATAGGAGGGATCAGGTGATGGGATGGCGGCAGTGGTGTTGAATCTTGGGAAGACACCAGAGAGTGGGAGCGAGCCCGATGGGATCTAAGCGGGCTCCCTCCTCTAGCCTGGTGGGGCATTGGCTTCGCCCTTGTAGGTCGGTGAAGGTAATCCGCTGCTCCAAGCGGATTAGAGGGTAGAGTTACTGGAGGAATGGGGGCGGCCTCTTCTTCATGAAGTGGCAGAACAGGAGCTGCCGGGTGGGTAACCCTTTGAGCTTCTTGAACAAGCTGGGCCAGGGCCTAGACCTGCTGAACCAAAGCGGCGAACTGGTCCAGGGTCACCGCCGGAGCTGACGGTGAAGGGGTTTCAGCTGGTGGCTGTAGCAAGGGCTCCGCGCCGTTGGTTGGATCAGGCCTTTGAGATGTAGCCTGATCCTGAGCCTCTGAGGTGGCTCTCTTTCGGTTGGCCATTAGAGGATTTTTCTTCCGATTTGTTGCCGTGAAAATCCGTTCTCCGACTCGGGTGCTATTGGGGCTTCGAATCCGGGCTCGACTCCTGGCCGGGACCTGCAAGACAGTCCTCGAGCAAAGGGTGGTTTGGGGGGATGCCCTCTGCGGAAGACCCTCGGACGCCCAAGTCAGTGGAGATTCACAGCAAGCAGACAAATGAGGAGAAGGATCCCCGAGGAAGAGTTCCTCTAAGGGTGGTGCAAGGAGCTCTATCTGAGCTCTAATGGAGTGTAAGTGAGTGAAAGAGAGGTGTCTTGAGTGTGCTGAATGTCATACCAGAGGGGATCTAAGGCTGTGATATTTATAAGTGATCACCTGATTCCTTGGATACGTCACAGAGGGTCTGAAAGTTGTTGGGATTCGAAACTGATTCGAATCAGGCTGTTACAGGGCCGGTAGGATCTGTATCCAGTTAGTTAGAGGATCAACGGCCAGAAAGAGCAGACGGTGCTTCAAGATCCAGCGACTACATAGGCTCTAAGCCATTTCTGGTAGCGTAGGCATGATTTCCTATTTGAAATCTTGTTAATTTAAGTGTATTCCGCAGAGGCGCTTGAGTACCTCGGTCGGGCCGAGGCATAGAGGATGGCTAAATCTACCGAAGTATGATGAGGTTTAATTTACCGAGGTATGGGATAGTTCGGCCTTCTTGAGATGCAGAATGGCTTGGCTATCCGAGGTATAACGGGGCCCGGCCTATCGAAGCGCAGGATGGTTCGGTGGCGATGGCTCGGCTTGTGGGTGTATGATAATAGCTCGATCAGCCGAGGCATAATAATAGCTCGGCCAACTGATAATAGCTCGGTCAGCCGAGGTATAATAATAGCTATGCGAAAACAGTTTAGAGGGGGTAGCCTACTTATTGCTACCTTTCGGATGTGACAGCTATGTGACAGGATATATGGGCTAGCCTTAGCCCGATATCTTGAATTACATGAACATTAATGCAATGATATTTTTACCCCTCATCACATCTATATTTCAACTTAAAAAAAGAAAATCTCGTCAATCTTTAATCTACAGACTTGTTGTTGTGTTAGACAACGTCAATATTAATTTTGAATGTGTGATGTGATTTTCCTATAGATGATATGGCTTCGCATTTTTAAAGTAAAAGATTATTTTTCTTCAAAATTACAAACAACTAATATTTATAAAATAAAATCATTTGTGATGTGGCTGATCCAACGCCGTTAGAGAACCATGAAGGAAGGAAATTGACCGAGCCCCCTTCGGCCTCAGCTCCCAACATCCATCCACGGCATTGCTCTCATAATGAAGAACGAGAATAAGAGGGAGAAAGGATCACGTTATGTGCATGGGTTTCCCAAGGGCTACCTTTTGTCATTAATGTCCGGTCGAATCAATGGGCTGGAGCCTTTAATGGTGCAAAAATGGTCATAATGGCTTGAAGAGCATTTAATAGAATAAAATGTCACGGACATCTCGCCTTGGCTCTCCTTCTCAACCTCTGGCCTCATAAAGGCCAACATGCATACAATTGCTCTAAGGCATTTATGGCCTCATAAAGCATGTTGGCCCCATCGGTCTCAGACATGTTCCACCTCCTCTGAGGCCCAACTCCGAGGCTCACCTCTGAGGCCAACCTCCGAGGCATCCACAACCTCCGAAGCACTTATGGCCTCATAAAGGCCAACGTGCATACAATTGCTCTAATGCATTTATTGCCTTATTCTCTCGTGTATAAGGGCATTTATGGTTGCCACGTTGCTCCTCTCGGCCTCAACTCTTGCTTAGCCTCGGACCTGCAACTGCCAAGCTCCCTTCCGCCATGAACAATGCCATGCAAGCGAACAGTGCCATGCAAGTGAATAGTGTCATACAAGTGTTCACCCTCGGTCTTTTCTGAAGCTCATCCAAGGGCATGAACGGTGCCATATAAGCACTCTATAATCAATGCTCTACGAGGGACAGTTGGCTTCAACTCAACATCATCTTCCCCCCTCAACGGCTATACCTGGGGACCCACACGACTAATTTTATCACCCATCACTGTCCGCACAAGACAACCAAAAAGGAAACGTAGGGGACACGTCTGGCAAGCGCCGTAACGATCGGCCATGCCCTGCAGCCACCCACTCTGATGGGACACGGCCTGTAGCTTGACAAGTCACATGGAGGTAAGCTCCATTGTGCTGCCATCAATTAATGCTCTGACAAGTGATCACGCCCCAAGCCCACAGACTTCAAGCATCTATAAAAATGATAAGAGGGACCCCGATCAGGTAACTCCAAGAACTGAGAACTCACTACACTCTTAATGCTCTTTCTTGCCCACAGAGAGCACGGCTCTAAGCCTCTCTCTTCTTTCCTCTTTTGAGCTTCCTCAAGCTCACGACTGTTGCCCAGAATCGCTGACTTGAGCGTCGGAGGGTCCCCACCGGAATCTTTAGCCCCCGGGACTTGTTTGAAGGCCCGCAGGCGCAAGGAGCATGCCGGAGGATCCCAGGCTCGCTGGAGGACGCGACCGGACGCTTATGGACATTCGAGGGCGGTGATCTGGCGTCAATAGATTGGCGCTCCAGGAAGGGAGAGGGTCAGCGATGCTGGTTTGCAGATCCTCATCCCTTTTTCATCAAAATGGTGGATCATGAAGAGGGTGATGACAAGAATCTGGAAAGCTTTCACCAGTAATGCTGGGGAGCACCCTCAACAAGCTGAGCAACAAGATGCTAGTTCTCTGTTCCACCATCACCACCAGTTCATGCCATTCAAGCAAAACACCGTGCCACCCTCACCCTGAAGATCCAAGCAATTGTTCAAAGGCTATGGGAGTGATATTCTATGGTCGCGTGGCAACAAGCTTAGGAGAAAAAGCAACCTCAAACTCAAGCTCAACGGCAATTTAAGGCTCAGGCTCGTTAGCCAGCAAGAGCGCCACTCCTTGCCACCCGAATCCTAACTCCTAGTCACCTCAAGTATATATGGGCATTTTTATTCCTGGCGGCGGTGATAAGCTAAGACATGCTGATGCTATTAATGCAAGGTGGGAGATGAGGACAAAGGGCTTTGACTGTTGACTCTATCTACCCCCTCTCTCTCTTTTCTCTGTTGCACCCAGAGCCAATCCGAGCCCAAGACCTCCTGCGGATTCCGTTCCAACTGCCCTCGGATTTCAGCACTGGTACCCTCCGCCTTCAATCAACATAGTTATTTGGGGGGCAGGTCATCAACTCAGCAGAAGGAGAGAGAGACCGTGGAGGCTAGAGGGCCCCTCGCCTTGAACCAATGTGGAGGCTGCCCGAATCCTGATAACTCCCAGCAACATCCTCTCCTAACCGTCCGCCTTCAGCGGACCCTCCCGACCGCTCGTCTTCAACGGCCGCTGGCTGCCCGGGCTTCCCTCGGCGACCTCTAGCTCCCAAGTCCGACTTCGACTCTCGTCCATGGCTCTGCTCCAGCATCCCCGACTCTGGATCCCATCTCTCTCTTTACTGCACTCCGAAGATGGGTCCCTAGCTTCATTTCGGAGATGAGCTAGTCATCAACCAACTCCAGGCTCCGTCCCAACTTGATTCCCTGGGGGGCAGACCACCAGCGGGCGAAAGTGCTCAAATCCGCAGAAGAAAAACAGGGGTGCTACAAGAGCTAAGTACGCTGCACTTAAGACAGTCTTCTTTCATTGATACTTAAAATATCATGCAGGGAAGACCAACCTTGCATCAGCATTCAAGACCAATGTACCATTAGCATCAAAGACCGGTGTACCACCGGATCCAAAAAGCCTGACTCCGATCGGCACTCAAAGCCCGATGTACCATCGGCACTAAAGCCTAAGGCCAGCTCGGCACAAAAAGGACCTGACGACTCTCAACTCTCAGGTCACCCTTTGGGGTTAAAAAGTCACTTGACGACTCTTAACTCTCAGGTCACCCTTCGGGGTTAAAAAGGCACCTGACGACCCTCAACTCTCATGTTACCCTTCAGGGTTAAAAAGGCACCTAACGACTCTCAACTCTCAGGTCACCCTTCGGGGTTAAAAAGGCACCTGATAACTCTCAACTCTCAGGTCACCCTTCGGGGTTAAAAAGGCACCTGACGACTCTCAACTCTCAGGTCACCCTCCGGGGTTCAAAAGGCTCTCAACGGCCTCAACTTTGCCTCAGCGGCTTCGTCATAGCCTCAACGGCTTCATTTCAGCCTCAGCGGCTTCAACTCTGTATTAGCAGCCAATGGCCAATCAGGTAATACCTTCGTTTAAATTGTATACTTGCAACATATCGTTGGTTACTTTCAGTTATCAAGAAGCCCCAAAACAACTCACAACTGGGAGAGGCCAACTCCTCAGCTCACAGTTGATGGGCACCAACCTCTAAACTTCATGCCAAAAGTAAAGAGCCCCTCCAAGCTCACCAACAAGTGCCACAAACGTGGAGCCTCCCAAAACGAAGCAGAAGGAGACAAATTTCTCCAACAAAAAGCTAAGTACACTACAAGAAAAAGTTTCTTCTCATTAGTATCTAAATGCATTATGGGAAAACCGACCATTCAAAAGGCTCTCGACGGTCCTGTGATCAAAAGGTCACCCCCGGGCTGGCCGTGAAAACCCTGCGGCGGTTCAAGACCTATGATTCCAGCAACCTCGAGTCACCCCTCGGGCCGGCCACGAAACCCCCGAGGTGGTTCCGGAGTAGCTCGACGGTATGGCGGCTAACGGATACCGCTCGACCTGGCTAGCATACGCCCCGAGTTGGTTCAAATCCCTAACAGCCCGTACCCGCTCGAGTCACCTCCCGGACCAGCACACAGACACCCGAAGCAATTTTATTTTAGCCCCGCGGCTCTATTTCCGCTTCGACAATTTTATTGCAGCCTCAACGGCTCCCTCCGTCTTAGGAGCATCATTGCGGCTTCATTGGCTCTCTGCCTCAACGGCATGTGGATGGGGACCCACATCCAAACTTCATGTCAAAAGTTAAAGACCCCAAAGTCAGTTAGGGATCAGCCACTTGGGAGGTAACGCCCCTTTCGCCTTGCTAGAGTGGGCCCGCTTCGTCTCAAGGGCGAGGGGGCATCTGATGTGGCTGATCCAACGCTGTTAGAGAACTGTGAAGGAAGGAAATTGACCAAGCCCCCTTCGGCCCCAGCTCTCAACATCCATCCACGATATTGCTCTCATAATGAAGAAAGAGAATAAGAGGGAGAAAGGGTCACGTTATGTGCGTGGGTTTCCAAAGGGCTACCTTTCGTCATTAATGTCTGGTCGAGTGGAGCCTTTAATGGTGCAAAAATAATCATAATGGCTTGAAGAGCATTTAATGGAATAAAGTGTCGTGAACATCTCGCCTCAGCTCTCCTTCTCAACCTCCGAGGCCAACCTCCGAGGCATCCACAACCTCCGAAGCACTTATGGCGTGCATACAATTGCTCTAAGGCATTTATGGCCTCATAAAGCACGTTGGCCCCATCGGTCTCGGACCTGTTCTACCTCCAACCTCTGAGGCCCCCCTCTGACGCCAACCTCCGAGGCTCACCTTCAAGGCCAACCTCTGAGGCATCCACAACCTCCGAAGCACTTATGGCCTTATAAAGGCCAACGTGCATACAATTGCTCTAAGGCATTTATTGCCTTATTCTCTCCCATGTATAAGGGCATTTATGGTTGCCACGTTGCTCCTCTAGGCCTCAACTCTTGCTTAGCCTCGGACCTGCAGCTGCCAAGCTCCCTATGGCCGTGAACAGTGCCATGCAAGCGAACAGTGCCATGCAAGTGAATAGTGTCATGCAAGTGTTCACCCTCGGTCTTTTCTGAAGCTCATCCAAGGGCATGAACGGTGTCACACAAACACTCTATAATCAATGCTCTACGAGGGACAGTTGGCTTCAACTCAACATCATCTTCCCCCCTCAACGGCTGTACCTTGGGACCCACACGACTAACTTTATCACCCATCACTGTCCGCACAAGACAACCAAAAAGGTGACGTAGGGGACACGTCTGGCAAGCACCGTAACGATCGGCCACGCCCTGTAGCCACCCACACTGACGGGACACGGCCTGCAGCTTGACACGTCACATGGAGGTAAGCTTCATTGTGCTGTCATCAATTAATGCTCTGACAAGTGATCACGCCCCAAGCCCACGGACTTCAGGCATCTATAAAAAGGGTAAGAGGGACCCCGACCAGGTAACTCCAAGAACTGAGAACTCACTACTCTTAACGCTCTTTCTTGCTCATAAAGAGTACGGCTCTAAGCCTCTCTCTTTTTCCCTCTTTCGAGCTTCCTCAAGCTCACGGTCGTTGCCTAAAATCGCTGACTTGAGCGTCGAAGGGTTCCCGCCGGAATCTCTAGCCCTCAGGACTTGTTTGTAGGCCTGCAAGCGCAAGGAGCATGCCGAAGGATCCCGGGCTCGCTAGAGGAAGCGACCAGATGCTCACGGACATTCGAGGGCGGTGATCTGGCGTCAACAATTTGTAATTAATATTCGACACTTGCACTACTAATAAAGCTAATGCAAAGGTGAACCAGCAATGATAATTAGCCATTTTTCTTCTCATTTATGCTCCCTCAGTTGTCGGATGAAATCGTCGATGCACCTTTCGTGGGATTCCTTGTCAGCGAAGATCTCTTTTAGTTCTTTCGCTTTGCACCGAAATAGTTTCCCTTCTTCTCCCATCATAACCAATCGTATGGTCTTGGCCACCTCTTCTCTATGGAAAGATCCATCTTCTTCATTCCTTGCCACCTCTAATCCAACCATTTTCTCTCCCATAGCTCGGGCAATAAGGCCCTGGTCGGCGAAATATGGCAACATGACAAGAGGGTGCCCAAATTGCATGCCCTCAATGATCGAACTCCATCCACAATGCGTCAAAAATCCCCCAATGGATGCATGGCCCAAGACCTTGAGCTGATGAATCCAACCCATGGTGGTGACTCCACAACCCTGTGTGCGGTCTTCGAATCCATCAGGCAAGATCCTCTCCTCATCGGCTATGCTAACTGGCTTCCTTAGAGCCCACAGGAAGGGCACCTTGGATAGCTCAAGACCGAGGGCTAGCTCATGTACTTGCTCGATACTTGGCACGGTTTCACTCCCTAAAGCAATATATAACACAGACCCTGGGGTTTGCTTGTCTAACCACTCAAAAACTTCACTGGTAGCGGTTTTGTGGAACTCCTGGTCCGGTTCACCAAGGTCTGGTGGCAGGAGGCCAATTGGAACCACTGGCTTCTTGTAAAGCTCTCCAAGGAGTTGGAGCCAATTGGACTCGTGCTCTCTGCTACTTCGAGGAGCCACAAGTTTGCATCCTTCGATCACCGCTTCGGCGCGATGGGCATCAGAAATCCCAGAGTCGTTCTTTTGGCAGGCCCCCAGTATCCTTTTAGCCTGATAAAGGCGAAAAGCCAGCGTCGAAGGGAAGGGGACCCACGATGGCGGCTTCGTGAGTTCCTCGACGGTCGTTCGTGAGGCTCTGCCGAAGAAGGCAATAGATGAAGCAAGATATATGCTGATATAGACGCATGGTACCTCAAACTTGGAGGCAATCTGCGGCCCCCAATAATGAGCAAAGTCGAAGATTATCCAATCGGGCTTCTTCTTCGTGGAAATCTGTTCGGGGAATTCGTAGAAATAGCGCTCGAGGCCGTCGAAAGCCTTCTTGAGGAGTTGGACTTGGTCAGGCAGCACGTCGGCAGTGGATTCGGCTTTGGCGGGCAAGCCTTCAACCTGTGGCAGTGGCAAGGAAATCAAGTCTATCAGTGGGGATATATGGGAAGGGATCTTGGGCAGCCTTGCGATATTTCTTGGGGTGGAGAGGAAGGAGATGCGGTGACCCCTCTTGGCTAAGGATTTGGAGAGCTCCAAGAATGGAAGCAAGTGGCCAAAGGCAAGCCAAGGGAACAAAACAACGTGAAGAGAGCCCTTATCCATGGCGAAGAACGGCTAGAGCGTTGGTATTGGAGGATAAGCTCTTAAATCAGGGGGATGGAGGCCACGGCAGAAGCGCTAGATTTGCACGCAGACAATGAGGTGTGGTAGATTTGGGTGATTGTTCATCTGTATCAAAAAAAAAAAAAAAAAAAAAAAAAAAAAAAAAAAGAAGGGTGCAAGCTGGCATGGATTGAGTCGAGCCGTTGATCACACATCTAAAGGTACACAAGAGCAGCCTTGTCGCTGGGAGCATCCACTTCCAGACGGCGGCACTTGCTCATCACATGGCTCGATGATATATAATTTACAATTTGTCTGTCAATCATTTTTATTTAGAAAACCACCCGTAGCTGCTCTTCCATATTAAATATATTTTTAAAGGCATACCATAAGAGCATCTTTGGAGGGTCCGAGGGCATCACAGTGCAGGTCACACGCACTGCTGTCAATGATTAATGCATAATGCAAACGTGCATGTATAGTAAAAATAAATTTTTTTTATTTTTAATATGCATATATATTATCTATCAATCATTGAACAGGAGCTGCACTGCATCTTATGTACAAAAATTTTTTTATGGTATTCTAGAGACTCAACCTTAAAATTGAATGCTTATTCTGATTCTGACTATGCTGGTTGTAAATTAGATAGAAAGAGTACAAGTGGGGCATGCCAACTTTTAGGAAGTAACTTAATCTCATGGTTTAGCAAGAAGCAAAATTCAGTTGCATTATCCACTACTGAGGCAGAGTATGTTGCAGCTGGAAGTTGCTGTGCTCAAATCCTTTGGATTAAGCGACAACTTAAAGATTATGGTATCACACTTGATAAAATTCCTATTAAATGTGATAATACTAGTGCCATTAATCTAACTAAGAATCCAATTCAACATTCAAGAACTAAACACATAGAAATTAGACATCACTTTATTAGAGAATATGTAACTAACAAAGATGTTTGTCTTGAATATGTTAATACTAATGATCAATTAGCTGATATTTTTACCAACCTTTGAGTGAGGAAAGATTTTGTTATCTTAGAGGAGAATTAGGAGTTTGTGATCCTTTAGAATGATTTTCTGAAACTCTTAAGGACAACAACTATCTAGACTTCATTAATTTCTTGAAAATCCTCTATGTCCAATAAGAAAATTCATCTAGAAATTTGATTCATTATTTTTCCAATTATTAAGGAACACTTATCTAGAGTTTGATGATTAATTTGATTAGTTTTAGATCCTTGAAATTCAAATTGTTCACTGAAACTGTTGTGGAGTCGACACCTTCATATTTTGATGTTCTGTCTGGGCAATTAGAGTCGACTCTGGCTTCTGTAGAGCCGACCCTAACTTGGGCGCTGACAGATTTTCTGGTTCGGAGCCGACACCTCGTTTTTGGGAATCGACTTTGAGTGGAAATAGGTCAAAATAAAAAAGGCGGAATCGACCCCAAACGAAACCTATCATCTCCTAAACCCTTCCAAAACCGTTCCAAACCGATTTCAATCCCTCCAAATCCCTCAAATCTCTCAATAACTCATTCCAATCGAATCCCATGGCTCCTAAAAGGCATGCGATTATTGGAGGTTCGGCCGTTCCCATGAGAAAAAGGACGATTAGGAGGCAAGCGACGTCGTCTTCTTCATCTGCCACTCAAGATGACTCTCCACCCTCACCATCTTCTCCACGGGTAGACCAATTAGCGGGTAAGGCCATTACTACCGGAAGAAAAGTATATTTTGACTTTTTTGCTTTGGAGGGCTTCGCTATTGGACGTTTGTTGAAGGAAATGGGATGGAAGAAAGTCTGTTCTTTGGATGTCCCTACATACCCTGCCCTTGTGAGAGAATTTTACAATGATTTATGTAGAGGAGAGGGAGGCTTAGTGAGTTTTGTAAGAGGAACTAAAGTGATTATCATGACCGAGACTCTTGGAAATCTATTGGAGATGCCTACTATTGGTCTAGTTGAATATCAACATGATGACAGAGAAGGTGCCCTATCTAGGATGTTAGGGAGAGAAGTTTCTGAGTTTAAAGAAATCATGGCCAATCAACTTAATTTGGAACTCAGGTTATTTCACAATATTTATGGAAGAATTTTATTTTCTAAAATTGGAAGGTTTGAGTATGTCTCGGAGCGAGACATCTTGTTGATGGACTGTATTCTCACTGGAAGACCTGTTAATCTTGCCGGTATGATGATTGGTTATATGGCAGAAGCAGCAACTAAGAAGATATCAACACTGCCATATGGTGTGATACTAACCTTAGTCTTTAGAAGCCAAGGTGTGCTAATAATGGATAATGAGCCACTAAGAAATTAAGGCATACTGATTACTATAGTGTCTGTACAATTCACCGCATGGGCTTCAGAAAAGAGAATAAAAATTGGATAAAAAGAGGACAAGAGACCAGAGCAGAAGAAGTTAGAGTTGAGGAGGTCAGAGGAGAGGATATTCCTGGACCATCTACTGCTGGACCATCAGTGGCTGGACCAAGCACTCACCCTCCACATCAGTCAGCTTTGGCATCTGGAAGATTTTCTGAGGAGCAAATAGGTCAGCTCAGAGCTTTACTGGCTGAGTATGATAGTCAAAGGACAAATGATATGTGTCAGTTGAGAGAGGAGTTCAATCAGTTGAAGTAAGAGATTAATTCAAGGCTTGACATGATTTCTTTTTCCATTGGCAACTCGGTAGAATCCTTTAGCGCTGATCTTCATAAGATTTTTGAAAGGATGGAAGGCATTGCAGATAGTTCTGAAACTTATCTTCATGCTACCAGTCAACTAAAGAAAGATATCGACCTCGCTGTTTCTCAAATTGAAGCTTGTCTTGAAAGTTTTAAGAAGACTCAAAAAGATGATATTATGGAAATGATTGGACATTTGAAGAAAATTGTGTATAAGTATGTTTGATTTTGATACCTGTCTTATCCTATTTTATATCCTAGGATTTCTAAGTTTTCTTTAACATACTTGAATATGTCACTTTACTGTGAATGTACTTAAATTGACACATGTAATGAATCTTGCATTGGAATACAATTACACTTTTATTGCAAATTTGTCTATGATTGATTGATTGAATTTCAATGAATGAGTTTACTATCTCTATGATTAATTGAACCAACAACCCCGCTCTGATAACCTTTTTTATTGTATTTAAAATTCATCTTATTGCTGATAACAAAAAAGGGGGAGAGATAATTGTATATGCATAAAAGAGAAAGAGAAAGAGAATGAAAGAATATAAGATTTTTTGCATATCTACAAAGAGGGAGAAAAAATTTTAAGATTCTAATCAAAATGCTCAATTGAATTCAGTTTATCTGCATAGGGGGAGTTATTCAAAGCAGGGGAAGCTTAATGATTTTTCCATATAAAAGTTAAATCATCTTGATTGATGTTTATTATAGAACTCAAGCATATTTGTTAAAAGTTCATTTTGAAAATTGGCATCAAATTCTATGTTAGGACGTTTCAAAGCTTTAACAGTGACTATAACTCTTAGTTCAAATGAATTTTTGATGCATATACTCAAAGTTTTTATCATCATCAAAAAGGGGGAGATTGTTGACCCAATTATGGATTTTGATGATTAACAAAACTACTTGAGTATAATATTTGAAGTTGCTAATAATTTTGATTAAGTTTTTCATCTTATAAGTCGATTTAATAATAAAATCATGAGTCAAATCAAGTTCTGGTTCGAATCTAATGTCAAGGTAAGTTTGCAGACATTAGAGTCGACACATGGAATCGCAGAGTCGACTCCGGAAATCGGCACGGACATAGAGTCGACTTCAGGACTGTTAGAGCTGACTCCAACAGAAAAGACAGAACGATGGTTTTTCAGGCCACGACTTAGAGTCGACTCTCGGACTGTTAGAGTCGACTCCAGAAGATTTTTGTGTCGACCCCAGAAAAGTCAGAGACGACTCCAGTTCAAGCAGGTTAAAGATTTTCAAGTTAGAGCCAACTCCAGAAAAGTAAGAGCCGACTCCAGAATGTCAGACGCGACTCCAGAACTGTCAGAATGACTCTAAACTTTATCTTTATCTTTTTTTAATCCCAATGGCTATTACTATTTTTGGTTCTAATCCTTCTTACACTTGTTTCTAACGAATAGTTTTAAACTATTTATGGATTAATCGGGATCTATAAGAAGAGGGTTTGCTGCATCGAAAAGAAGAGAGAAAAAGAAAAGAATAGAGAGAAATCTATGAAATCTATCAGAAAATCAAAAGAGAAAAGAGGGAAAACTCGAAAGGAAAGACCATATTGATTCCCAAAAGAAAAGAGAGAAATTCCAAGCTTTTGTTGCTCTATTTCGAAGAAATCTCAAGGGAAGAAGGAAGCCCTAGTTTTCTGATCTTCTAAGTCTCAAGAGCACCTTGAAGGAAGATCCACTCAAAGGAAGAGAAGGAAGAAGCCACCAAGATCTGCGAATCAGGCTTTGATTCCTATCCTTTTATTCTTGTTTTATTATTGTATATTTGCTCATAGGAGGAGCTGTTTATCTTGTAAAACAAATATTGTTTGCTGGGTCAATCTGGTGATTGATTCAGTTGAGGCTGTTAGCCTTGTGCAAGCATTAGCTTGTGGTGTTAGGTTGTGTGCTGGTGAGCCTTGAAAACCAGCTGGGTTCGTTATGCACCCGGGAAAACAACAAGTTCGAGTTGTGAGCTTGCAAAACAACTCTGTTGTAATCTGATTGATTATAGTGTGTACCCAAGAGGTACTTGGGAGTGGACGTAGGTGTAGGTACACCGAACCACTATAAAATCTCCTATGTTTGCCGTGATTGTCTCTTTATCTTTAACTCTCTATTTGTGCATGTTCTGTTTTAATTTGTGTGAATCTAAGTTTTTATTTCCGCTGGGATTATTTTCAAAAGAGTTTAAATTTTTGAAAAACCAATTCACCCCCCTCTTGGGTTGCTATCTGGACCAACAAGCTCGGCTGAGCAGCTTCGGTCGATAATGATGTTTCTACATCCGACCCCAGAAATTAAAAAAACCAATCGGCTCCACTGGGCCACTGGTTAATGCCAAAGAGCAAGGTAGGCCATCCACAGATCCCCAAGTCGGATGCGTTGAGGGATCCTAACTAGGTCAAAGAACTGTGGATGCTGATGCCGAGGATGCCTCCTCCCCCAAGTGAGATGCTGGGCTGCTAGTCACTGCCCAACCATATAGATAGGAGACCAGTAGACCAACACCACTCTCCTCCCTCTTCATATGGAAAAAGATTACTTAGGCGGACGAACTGAGGGATCCAAATTGAGGAAGGAGGTGAGTCTCATGTCTTCCATGGGGAATACGTATGCTTTGTGTTTCCTGTGGTCCCCATGGCAAGTGACAAAGGACACACAGGAAGCGCGTACGTGCGCTCCCCATATGACCTCTGTGAGCATCCCGTGCGCTCTCCATATGACCTCCAAGATTCCTTCCTTAAGGACTACTTTCTTTTCAGCAGCTTCTCCATCACCCCAGCTATCTAGGATGAAACATCTTTCAAAAGGAAAGCTCGATCTCTCCGTTCTCAATGAAACATGCACCATAAAAGCCCTTATAACTCACATAAAGAGAAGGTCTTAGGAGATAACCTAACCGGGAGCAACCATTAAAGAAGGGAGCCTCGGAATTTGAAATGCCCTGGCCACGCTGCCACGTGGTAGATCAAAAGAAAAGGGCACTTTCCAAAGTGCGCCAGACGCGCCTCCCAGGCCATGACGGAAGACGAATATCTCCTTTCGATATCGAATCAGGAACCTTAAATGCAAGAAATCGTTTGCAGGTCCTTTAGATATGGGCAGGCCTGGGAAATCCCCTTTCAAAAATGACGCCAACCAAGGGCGATCGAGTGCTTATTGCGTGCGTTAAAAAGACCCGCGTTGGAAAAGGCCAACGAGATAAATGCCTTAGGCAGAAATGAAGCATCCTTCGGCAAAGCTGTTTTATATGCCTCGGCAAAAAAACGTACTAACTTTTTGCTTCGGACGAACCAAACTATCTAACCTCGGCCCAGCCGAGGTATTTGCACCGTTTTTGGTCATTTCACGCCGAACCATTTTGTACCTAGGCAAACCAAGTTAGCTTGCACGCACCTAACCTCGGCCCCAACCGAAGTAAAATCGGAGTTACATTCCACAGCAAAACTAGTCAATCTATCTTTGATTGAGCAGAATCTTTGATTCCAAGCCCCTAAGGGCTATCCGATCTGAAAGTGCATTTCGTTTACTATTCATTCACCTTCAAAGGAACCCCCAGCAAAAAGGTCGTTCGAAAAACAATGACCAAAGCAATAAGACAAAGATTCATTCATTGAATTCTGATCGGATTACAAGTCGAAAAAGCAAAAAATACATGAGCAACCCTTAAGAACCAAGGTTTGGGTTGGTCCCAGGAAACTCCTTGGTAACATCTGGAAGGACTCGACTCGCTTCACCCACTTCAAATGTTGTTGGAAGAGAGACCTCGGGTTCCTCGGTAGCAGACTGAGGATATTCTTCAGGAGCCATGGCCTCTTGAGGACCCAGGATAGCGTCAAGATCAACGTCGGAGATGTCCTCATATTCTGCCTCTTCGACCCCAGGGTACAAATATCAAATAGCTCGGCCTCCAAAAAAGATAAATCTAACTCGGTGTTGGTCCAGATAGCAACCCAAGAGGGGGGTGAATTGGGTTTTTCAAAAATTTACACTCTTTTGAAAAATAACCCCCAGCAGAAATAAAACTTAGATTCACACAAATTAAAACTGAACAACCATAAATAGAGAGTTGAAGATAAAGAGACAATCACGGCAAACACAGGAGATTTTATAGTGGTTCGGTGTACCTACACCTACGTCCACTCCCAAGTACCTCTTGGGTCCACACTATAATCAAACTGATTACAGCAGAGTTATTTTGCAAGCTCACAACTCAAACTTGTTGTTTTTCCGGGTGCACAACGAACCCAGCTGGTTTTCAAGGTTCACCAGCACAAAACCTATCACCACAAGCTAATGCTTGCACAAGGCTAACAGCCTCAACTGAATCAATCACCAGATTGACCCAGCAAAAATATTTGTTTTTACAAGATAAACAGCTCCTCCAATGAGCAAATATACAATAATGAAACAATAATAAGAGGATAGGAATCAAAGCCTGATTCGCAGATCTTGGTGGCTTCTTCCTTCTCTTCCTTTGATTGGATTTTCCTTCAAGATGCTCTTGAGACTCAGAAGATCAGAAAACTAGGGCTTCTTTCTTCTCTTGAGATTTCTTCAAAATAGAACAGCAAAAGCTTGGAATCTCTCTCTTCTTTTGGGAATCAGTATGATCTTTCCTATCGAATTTCCCTCTTTTCTTTTCTGATGGATCTCAAAGATTTGTCTCTATTCTTTTCTTTTTGCCTCTCTTGTCTCCTCTTTTCGGATGCAAGCAAACCCTCTTCTTATAGATCCGATTAATCCAAAATAGTTTGAAACTATCCGTTAGAAACAAGTGTAAGAAGGATTAGATCCATAAATAACAATAGCCGTTGGGATTAAAAAAGATAAAGATAAAGTTTAGAGTCATTCTGACAGTTCTGGAGCCGTGTCTGACATTCTGGAGTCGGCTCTAACTTTTCTGGAGTCGGCTCTAACTCGAAATTCTTTAATCCGCTCGATCTGGAGTCGTCTCTGACTTTTCTGGGGTCGACACAAAATTCTTCTGGAGTCGACTCTAACAGTCTGGGAGTCGACTCTAAGTCGTGGCCTGAAAAACCATCGTTCTGTCTTTTCTGTTGGAGTCGGCTCTAACAGTCCCGGAGTCGACTCTAAGTCTGTGCCATTTTTCGGAGTCGACTCTGCGATTCCATGTGTCGACTCTAATGTCTGCAATCTTACCTTGACATTAGATTCGAACCAGAACTTGATTTGACTCTTGATTTTGATTCTCAAATCGACTTATAATCTGAAAAACTTAATCAAAATCATTAGTAACTTCAAATGTTATACTCAAATAGTTTTGTTAATCATCAAAATCCTCAATTGGGTCAACAATCTCCCCCTTTTTGATGATGACAAAAACTTTGAGTATATGCATTAAAAATTCATTTGAATTGAGAATTATAGACATTGTTAAAGCTTTAGAGACTTCCTAACAAGGAATTTGATGCCAATATTCAAAATGAATCAAAAAGGAACATGACATCAATCAAGATGATTTAACTTTTATATGGAAGAAATTATTAAGCTCCCCCTGCATTGAATAACTCCCCCTATGAATTCAATTGAATCATTTCAAAAAAATTTCTCTCCCCATCTCAAAATTGTTCTTATTTTTTTTTTCTTATATGCATATACAATTATCTCTCCCCCTTTTTTGTTATCAGCAATAAGGTGAAGTTTAATAAAAAAGTGTTATCAGAGCGGGGTTGTTGGTTCAATTAATCATAAAGATAGTGAACTCATTCATTGAAATTCAATCAATCATAGACAAAATTAAAATAAAAGGGTAATTGTATTCCAAAGCAAGATTCATTACATGTGTTTCAGTAAAGTGACATATTCAAGTATGTAAATCCTAGATACATGCTATTAAAGCAAGAAAGCAAGAAATCCTAAGATACAACCTAGGATTGGATATCAAAATCAAATATGCTTATACACAATTTTCTTTAAATGTCCAATCATTTCCATAATATCATCTTTTTGAGTCTTCTTAAAACTTTCAAGACAAGCTTCAATTTGAGAGACGGCGAGGTCGATATCTTTCTTTAGTTGACTGGTAGCATGAAGATAAGTTCCAGAACCGTCTGCAATGCCTTCCATCCTTTCAAAAATCTTATGAAGATCAGTGCTAAAGGATTCTACGGAATTGCTAATGGAAAAAGAAATCATGTCAAGTCTTGAATTGATCTCATCCTTCAACTGATTGAACTCCTCTCTTAATTTACACATATCATTTGTCCTTTGACTATCATACTCAGCCAGTAAAGCTCTGAGCTGACCTATTTGCTCCTCAGAAAATCTTTCAGATGCCAATGCTGACTGATGTGGAGGTGAGAGCTAGGTCCAGCCTCTGAGGGTCCAGCAGATGGTCCAGCAGAAGAAGGTCCAGCAGATGGTTCAGGAATGTCTTCTCCTCTGACTTCCTCAACTCTAACCTCTTCAGCTCTGGCCTCATGTCCTCTTTTATCCAGTTTCCATTTTCTTTTCTAAAGCCCATCGGTGAATTGTAGAGACACTATAGTAATCTGTATGTCTTAATTTTCTTAGTGGCTCATTGTCCATTATAAGTACACCTTGGCTTCTGAATACCAATGTAAAACCATACCATATGGCAATGTAGATCTCTTCTTAGTAGCTGCCTCCGCCATATAGCCTATCATCATACCAGCAAGATTTGACAGGTCTACCAGTGAGAATGCAGTCCATCAATAAGATGTCTCGCTCCGAGACATATTCAAACCTTCCGATTTTAGGAAATAAAATTCTTCCACAGATATTGTGAAGTAATCTGAGTTCCAAATTAAGTTGATTTGCCAAGATTTCCTCAAACTCAGAAACTTCTCTCCCTAACATCCTTGATAGGGCACCTCCTCTATCTTCATGATGATATTCAACAACCAACGGTAGGCATTTCCAATAGATTTCCAAGGGTTTTAGCCGTGATGATTACTTTGTTCCTCTTACAACACTCACTAAGCCTCCCTCTCCTCTACATAAATCATTATAAAATTCTCTCACTAGGGCAGGGTAAGTAGGGATATCCAAAGAACAGACCTTCTCCCATCCCATTTCTTTCAACAAGCGCCCAATAGCAAAGCCCTCCGAAACAAAAAAGTTCAAATCTACTTTTCTTCCGGTAGTAATGGCCTTACCAGCTAATTGGTCGACTCGTGGAGAAGATGGTGAGGGTGGAGAGTCATCTTGAGTGGCAGATGAAGAAGATGACGAAGGTTGCCTCCGATTTGAACGGCGCTTCGTCGGAACAGTCGAACCACCAATGATAGCACGCCTTTTGGGAGCCATGGGATTCGATTGGAATGAGTAATCAAGGGATTTGAGGATTTGGAGGGTTTGGAATCAGTTTGGAACAGTTTTAAAAGGTTTAGGAGACGATGGGTTTCGTTTGGGGTCGACTCCGCCCTTTTTATTTTGACCTAGTTCCACTTAGAGTCGACTCCCAAAAATGAGGTGTCGGCTCCGAACCAGAGAATCTGTCAGCGCCCGAATTAGAGTCGGCTCTACAGAAGCCAGAGTCGGCTCTAATTGCCCAGACAGAACATCAAAATATGAAGGTGTCGACTCCACAACAGTTTCAAAGAAAAATCAAATTTCAAGGATCTGAAACTGATCAAATTAATCATCAAACTCTAGATAAGTGTTCCTTAACAATTGGGGAAACAATGAATCAAATTTCTAGATAATTTCCTTATTGGACATAGAGGATTTTCAAGAAATTAATGAAGTCTAGATAGTTGTTGTCCTTAAGAGTTTCAGAAAATTATTCTAAAGGATCACAAACTCCTAATTCTCCTCTAAGATAGCAAAATCTTTCCTCACTCAAAGGTTTGGTAAAAATATCAGCTAATTGATCATTAGTATTAACATATTCAAGACAAACATCTTTGTTAGTTACATGTTCTCTAATAAAGTGATGTCTAATTTCAATGTGTTTAGTTCTTGAATGTTGAATTGGATTTTTAGTTAGATTGATAGCACTAGTATTATCACATTTAATAGGTATTTTATCAAGTGTGATACCATAATCTTCAAGTTGTCGCTTAATCCAAAGGATTTGAGCACAGCAACTTCCAGCTGCAACATACTCTGCCTCAGCAGTGGATAATGCAACCGAATTTTGCTTCTTGCTAAACCAAGAGATTAAGTTACTTCCTAAAAGTTGGCATGCCCCACTTGTACTCTTTCTATCTAATTTACAACCAGCATAGTCAGAATCAGAATAAGCAATCAATTTTAAGGTTGAGTCTCTAGAATACCATAATCCTACATTTTTAGTTCCATTTAAGTATCTAAAGATTCTTTTAACAGCAAGTAAATGTGATTCCTTAGGATTAGATTGATATCTTGCACATAAGCAGACAGAAAACATGATATCTGGCCTACTTGCAGTTAGGTAAAGAAGTGATCCAATCATACCTCTGTAATGCTTCTGATCTACTTTCTTACCTTCTTCATCCTTGTCCAGCTTGCATGAGGGACTCATTGGCGTACCAAGAGGTTTAGCAGATTCCATACCAAATTTCTTGAGTATTTCCTTTGTGTACTTTGTTTGGTTAATGAAAATTCGCTTTCTCTTGTTTGATTTGAAGTCCAAGGAAGAAGTTTAGTTCTCCCATCATGCTCATCTCGAATTCTCCCTGCATTAGCTTAGCAAATTCTTGACAAAGGAGATTGTTAGTAGCACCAAATATAATGTCATCAACATAAATTTGAACGATTAATAAATCCTTTTCTTTTCTTTTCAAAAACAAGGTTTTATCAACATTTCCTCTAGAAAAGTCATTTTCAATTAAAAATTTACTTAATCTATCATACCAAGCTCTAGGTGCTTGCTTTAAACCATAAAGTGCTTTGTGTAGTTTGAAGACGTGGTTTGGAAATTCATGATCTTCAAAACCAGGAGGTTGTTCAACATAAACTTCCTCATTTATAAAACCATTTAGAAATGCACTTTTAACATCCATTTGAAATAAGTTGAAATTCATATGACATGCAAATGCAAGTAGTAGCCTAATGGCTTCTAATCTAGCAACAGGTGCAAAAGTTTCATCAAAATCTATACCTTCTTCTTGATTATATCCTTTTGCAACTAATCTAGCCTTATTTCTAATTACCAATCCATTTTCATCCAATTTATTTCTAAAAACCCATTTAGATCCTATTATAGGGTGATTTTTAGGTCTATCTACTAGGGTCCAGACTTGGTTCCTAGTGAATTGGTTTAACTCTTCCTGCATTGCTAACATCCAATAACTATCTTTCTCAGCTTCCTCTATAGTTTTAGGTTCTATATGAGATACAAATGCAAGATGATTATTGATATCTCTCATTGATGATCTAGTCCTTACACCTTGAGATGGATCACCTATGATTAGGTCCTTAGGATGACCATAAGCATATCTCCAATCTCTAGGTAGATCTTTATCATTTGAGTAATATCAATACCATCATCCTTAGGTGAGTCATCATCCTTAACTTCAGGTTCTTGATCTGAAGATACATTTAATTTTTCAATATCTCTTTCAATCAAAGATGTATCTTCCTCATCATCAATTTTATCTGAACTTGATGCTAAAGACTCATCAAACACTATATGAATGGATTCTTCTACAACTAAGCTCTTCTTATTAAATACTCTATATGCCTTGCTAGATGTAGAATATCCTAGGAAGATACCTTCATCAGACTTTGCATCAAACTTCCCAAGATTATCCTTACCATTGTTATGAATAAAACATTTACAACCAAATGCATGAAAATAACTTAAATTTGGTTTCCTATTGTGCCATAGTTCATAGGGAGTTTTCTTAAGGATAGGTCTAATCAGGGCTCTATTTAGGATGTAACATGCTGTGTTTATAGCTTCCGCCCAAAAATATTTTGGAAGTTGGCTTTCACATAGCATGGTACGGGCCATGTCTTCTAAAGTCCTATTCTTTCTTTCTACAACTCCATTTTGTTGCGGTGTTCTAGGTGCAGAAAAGTTATGATGTATGCCTTTTTCAAAACAGAATTTTTCAAATAAGTGATTTTCAAATTCAGTTCCATGATCACTTCTAATAGACACTATGGTAGTGTTTTTCTCATTAGTGACTTTCTTAACAAATTTCATGAATATTGAGAAAGTCTCATCTTTGTGAGCCAAAAACATTACCCAAGTGAATCTAGAGTAATCATCTACTATCACTAGACCATATTTCTTTCCTCCTAGACTTGTGGTTCTAGTAGGTCCAAAAAGGTCCATGTGTAGTAGCTCTAGTGGCCTAGTAGTTGAAACAACATTCTTAGATTTGAAAGAAGTTCTTGTTTGTTTTCCAAATTGACATGCATCACATATTCGATTATTTTCAAAATTTAAGCTAGGAATACCTTTAACTAAATCCATTTTCAATAATTTAGAAATTAGGTGTGTGCTTGCATGACCTAATCTACGGTGCCATAGCCAACCAATCTCATTCATCTTAGCATTATTAGCAACTAAGCAATGATTACTTGGAGATAAATTACTCAAATCAATTAAGTACACATTGCCATAACGTTTACCAACAAGAATAATGCTGTTATCAATGGGATTAGTAACAGTGCAAACAGAAGCTTCAAAGGAAACCTTGAAACCTTTGTCACACAGTTGGCTAATACTTATCAGATTATGTTTAAGTCCATCGACATATAAAACATTATCAATATGAGTAGATGGAGTAATTTGAATCTTACCAATACCCATGATATGGCCTTGACCATTATCACCAAAAGTAACTACTCCACCTCTTTTTGATTCAAGGGTGATGAATTGATCTTTGTCACCCGTCATGTGTCTTGAGCAACCACTATCCAGGTACCATTTTCTTTTCAGTCTGATGGCTGCAAGACACTCCTGCAAAATATTCATGTCTTAATTTTAGGTACCCAAGCCTTCTTGGGTCCTTCATGGTTAGATGCATTAAATATTGTTCCTTTGGGAACCCAAATCATCTTTCTCTTATTATGTGGAGATTTACACATATATGATTTATGTCCTTTGTTTCCACATTTAAAACAAGTAATATTTGATGATTTTTCAGCATGTATAAAAATATTCTTCAAAGATTTTTGCTTTTTAAGTGGATTATATCCTAATCCAGCTTTATCAAAAATAGCCTTTTGATTTTCCAAAATCATATTAAGTTTGATAGAGCTTAGAGTAAATTTATCAACTATAGGCTTAAGTCTATCAACTTCATTTTTCAAACTTTCTTTTTCTTTTATCAAAAGTTCTTTATCTACAACATGCTTTTCATTTTCTAAGGATAGTTTTTGCATTTGAGTTTTCAAATCTTTGTTCTTTGAACTTAGGTTTGCAAAATCATCCATTAATTCATAAAAAGCACTATGCAATTCATCGAAAGTGAAGTCATCAAGAAAACTCGGACTTACCTCATCATTGTCCGCCATGAAGCATAGATTGGCCATTTCACTCTTTTCTTCTTCTTCGGAACTTGAGCTTTCCGAATCGCTCCATGTGGCCATCATTGCCTTCTTTTTGAATTTTCGGGTGCCTTTCTTTAGTTGAGGGCATTCAGATTTAAAATGACCCGGCTTTTTACATTCAAAGCAAATAACTTCTTTTCTTTGCCCTTGTCCTCATCTTTTCTTGCAAAGGGCTTTTTCCTTTCAAACTTCTTCTTCTTCATGAATCTTTTAAATTTCTTGTGATGAGTGCCATGTCCTCATCATCACTTTCATCTTCAGATTCATGAGGCTCTTCCATATATTCAGAAATCTTAAGAGCCATAGTCTTTTCTTCTTTGACTCATCATCATCAACATGTTGCTTAATTTGAAGCTCATGAGTCATCAAGGATCCCAATAATTCTTCTAGGGGTAGGGTACTTAGATCCTTTGCTTCTTGTATTGCAGTCACTTTAGCTTCCCAAGTCCTAGGCAAGGAACGCAAAACCTTTCTCACAAGATCAGAATTATCATAAGATTTACCAAGACTTTTTAAACCATTAACTATATCAGTAAATCTTGTAAACATATCAGCAATAGATTCACATGCATCCATTTAAACAATTCATACATATGAACTAGCATGTTAATCTTGGATTCCTTGACTTGATTTGTTCCCTCATGGGTAACCTCAAGTCTATCCCAGATTTCCTTAGCAGAAATGCAAATAGATATACGATTGAATTCATTTGCATCTAATGAGCAGTATAAAACATTCATTGCTTTGGCATTGAGTTGTGCCAATTTTTTATCATGTTCATCCATTCCGTTTCCGGTTTAGGAATCTCCATGCCATTAACTCTAGCAGTGGGTGTGTGTGGTCCATTGACTATAATACTCCATAGATCATAGTCAAGTGCTTGAATGAAAATTTTCATTCTAGCCTTCCAATAACCATAGTTTAACCATTAAACAAGGGTGGTCTATTTGTAGATTGGCCTTCGGAAAAGATGAACCAGCTTGAGTTGCCATGTGGATCTTTGACTCTTGATCGTTAGATCAAATCAAATGAGCACTAGCTCTGATACCAATTGTTGGTCCAGATAGCAACCCAAGAGGGGGGGGTGAATTGGGTTTTTCAAAAATTTAAACTCTTTTGAAAAATAAACCCCAGCAGAAATAAAACTTAGATTCGCACAGATTAAAATAGAATATGCACAAATAGAGAGTTAAAGAAAATGAGACAATCACGGCAAACACAAGAGATTTTATAGTGGTTCGGTGTACCTACACCTACGTCCACTCCCAAGTATCTCTTGGGTCCACACTATAATCAATCTGATTATAGCAGAGTTGTTTTGCAAGCTCACAACTCGAACTTGTTATTTTTCTGGGTGCACAACGAACCCAGCTGGTTTTCAAGGCTCACCAGCACAAAACCTTACACCACAAGCTAATGCTTGCACAAGGCTAACAGCCTCAACTGAATCAGTCACCAGATTGACCCAGCAAACAATATTTGTTTTACAAGATAAACAGCTCCTCCTATGAGCAAATATACAATAATGAAACAAGAATAAAAAGATAGGAATCAAAGCCTGATTTGCATATCTTGGTGGCTTGCTCCTTCTCTTCTTTTGAGTGGATCTTCCTTCAAGGTGCTCTTGAGACTCAGAAGATCAGAGAACTAGGGATTCCTTCTTCCCTTGAGATTTCTTCAAAATAGAATAGCAAAAGCTTGGAATCTCTCTCTTTTCTTTTGGGGAATCAGTATGATCTTTCCTTACGAGTTTTTCCTTTTTTCTCTTTTGATTTTTTAATGGATTTCTAAGATTTCTCTCTATTCTTTTCTTTTTGTCTCTCTTCTGATTTTCTGATAGATTTCTAAGATTTCTCTCTATTCTTTTCTTTTTGTCTCTCTTCTTTTCGGATGTAGCAAACCCTCTTCTTATAGATCCCGATTAATCCATAAATAGTTTAAAACTATTCGTTAGAAACAAGTGTAAGAAGGATTAGAACCAAAAATAGCAATAGCCGTTGGGATTAGAAACATAAAGATAAAGTTTAGAGTCGTTCTGACAGTTCTGGAGTCGCGTCTGACATTCTGGAGTTGGCTCTAACTTTTTTGGGGTCGGCTCTAGTTCAAAAATCCCCAAATCGCTTGAACTAGAGTCGTCTCTAACTTTTCTGGGATCGACACAAAAATCTTCTGGAGTCGACTCTAACAGTCCGGGAGTCGACTCTAAGTCGTGGCCGAAAAAACTATCGTTCTGTCTTTTCTATTAGAGTCGGCTCTAACAGTCCAGGAGTCAACTCTAAGTCCGTGCCATTTTTCGGAGTCGACTCTACGATTTCATGTGTCGACTCTAATGTCTGAAATCTTACCTTGACATTAGATTCGAACTAGAACTTAATTTATCTTATGATTTTGATTAATAGAACATATCATAAACTAAAAAATTAAACCAAAATCATTAGTAACTTCAAATGTTATACTCAAATAGTTTTGTTAATCATCAAAATCAACAATTGGGTCAACACAACGCTCCAGTGACCAACTATAGGAGAGGAAACATGTCAGCTACGAGAAGAAGAAGAAATATGGGAAAGTAACAAGTGCTCAAAAATTACCTGGACAACAGAAACCATTACCATGTTCAGGAGCGCGGAGTGACTCATCCCCCGTGTCTCCTCTTTGAGCTCGGCGGTTCAGACCCCTGACAGGAGGTGGTAGGCCTGCGCGGTGTCCGCCACTGAACTGACTGGGGGAACTAGCCTCGTCTGTCCCACCTGCGGGCCTTCGGCCTGGGGGCGGGCCGAGCGCCGGGCCGATTGGTGTGATGAGCTCCACGACTCATCCCTTTGCCTCTCGATCGCCTCCGCCCCGCTCTGAGCCTCCCTGGCGACCCACTCCCCCTCACTGGCGGTCGGGGGAGCACTTTCCCTCTCCGGCTCGGCAGCAGTCGGAGGGCCAACGGCAATGGTGACCCGCCTTGCCTCGGGCACATCGGCGGCGGCAGGAGCTTCCTCCTCTCCATCCAAAACCACCACCATTGTCTCGGTGGTGGCCGGGATCTCCCCTTCTTCGGTCTCGGCCCTCGCAGGCATCCAGGCCGCCCTTACAACTGACTTCTTTTCAGCCGGCTCCCCCGCGGGTGTCGGGGCTGTGGGGGCTGCGGCCGTCCTTACCGGCTCCCTTTCTCGAGGTTTCTTCACCGGCCGGGATGACTCTCCAGTCGCCAACCTTTTTTGCCTCAGGACGACCTCAAAATTGCTGGCCGAAACCCTCATTGCTGCACAAAAGAGTAACGAGCATTAGTAGCGGTGTACCATAAATTGAAAGACGGACAGAAAAATTCAGGCACCAAGCTCACCGGTCGACGGGGCTAACTCGGCTTCTACCAGGTTCTCCTCGGATAGGAGTTCCTTGTAATTGGGGATTTGACAGTTGGACAATCGGGTGAATAACTCCTTATCCCTATCCCCTATGGTGGAATCTTCGTTGGAGCTGGTCTCGGGCTCCCTCCAATCGGCCCTAACCCCCTCGACGTGGGCAAAGAGAAATCTAAGTATCCACCCCCTAATTTTGGATGGGAGACCCAATGGAAAGGCTCTACCCGGCCTGGCAGTAAATGCCCACCAGGCACCCTCACCTTGGCGGCGGAGCTTATAGAAAGCTCGAAACAGGGACAGCCCTGGACGGGCCCCCTCGAAGTGGCAGAGGATTACAAAGGCGCAAATGATCCAAATCAAGTTCGGAGTCAACTGTGCGGGCACTAACCTATACCTATCTAGGAGGTTAAGGAAAAAAGGATGGAAAGGAAGGCGCAGCCCGCACCGAAAGAACTCCTCGTACAGAGCGACCCGGCCCGGATGCTCAGAGGTCACCCTGTCCTCGGGCCCCGGCGTGGACAGGTCAATAAAGTCAGGGACATTGTATTTAGCCCTAAGGGTCTCTATATCCCTAAAGGTCATGGTGGAAGCCACCCCAGCTGGACCCGCTGGATCGGAACTCACCGCCGGAGGAAGCGTCGGACGGAGAGAGGACAAGGGAACTGCCCTTGTAGGAGGACCGGAGGTGATCGGGGGTCCTGCTGCCCCCGATTCACCACGGATGACTACACCGCCCACCGACTGAGGCATTCGACTTCTAGCTATAGGGTCCTGGTTCTCACTGCTAGACTGGGAAGACTCTTCTATGGGTCTCTTGCCCTCCCTAATGGCACGGCGGTCCATAGGTAAAAAAGGGGGATGAAACTAACCTGGGAGTTGGAAAGACTCATGTCGTAGGAGAACTCAAAGAAGAAGAAAGTAGAAGAAGAAAGCAATGGCAGCGTAAAGGTTTCTACAGGCCCTTGGGGGGTTCTTAAAGCCCCCCGTCTCCAGCTAACGCTGCCCCAGATCCCGCCATCTGGCACGCGCCCATTGCGTTGCAGACTGTAGGCCAAAAATCTTGCCTGCGCCCGAGGCGTGCCGCCTCGATCCATTCCAGAAGACGCGATCCCCGACCAATCGCGGGCCATAGAAAACGGAACAGTAATGATGCCTTCGCCCTTTTTCCCATCACCCAATGGGCTCCTTCTCTGGAGCGTCCGGCGCCAACGTCATCACCACCTAACGCATGATTACGGAAGATCTTCGAAGCGACACTGCCTCGAAAAAAAGCGCCAGCACATCAGCCCATTTAAAGCGCACTAAAGGAGGCAATCATTCTTTTTGAATTTTCGTGCCACTTTCGCCCAAAGGATTGCAGACGTGTGGCCCTTAGCGCTCAGGGGCGGAGGGGCATCTGATGTGGCTAAAGTAGCCCCAAGGGTAATTTCGGCAAAATCAAAGCATGGCTGTGCCCCGGCATCTCCAAGCCCTCCGAGTCGGCCCCGACCTTTCCTGGTTGGCCCTTCTCGGCCCCGGCACCTCCAAGCCCGCCGAGTCAGCCCCGACCCTTCCTGGTCAGCCCTTCTCGGCCCCGGCATCTCCAAGCCCGCTGAGTCGGCCCCGACCCTTCCTGGTCGGCCCTTCTCGACCCCGGCGTCTCCAAGCCTGCCGAGTCGGCCCCGACCCTTCCTGGTCGGCCCCTCTCGGCCCCGGCACCTCCAAGCTCGCCGAGTCGGCCCCGACCCTTCCTGGTCGGCCCCTCTCGGCCCTGGCATCTCTAAGCCTGCCGAGTCGGCCCCAACCTTCTTGGTCGGCCCTTCTCGGCACCGGCACCTCCAAGCCCGCTGAGTCGGTCCCGGCCCTTCTTGGTCGGCCCTTCTCAGCCCCGGCACCTCCAGACCTGCCGAGTCGGCCCCGACCTTTCCTGGTCGGCCCTTCTCGGCCCCGGCTTCTCCAAGCCCGCCGAGTCGGCCCCAACCTTCCTGGTCGGCCCTTCTCGGCCCCGGCACCTCCAGGCCCGCAAAGTCGACCCCGACCCTTCCTGGTCGGCCCTTCTCGGTCCCAGCATCTCCAAGCCCGCCGAGTCTATCCCGACCCTTCCTGGTTGGCCCTTCTCGGCCCCGGCATCTCCAAGCCCGCCGAGTCTATCCCGACCCTTCTTGGTCAGCCCTTCTCGGCCCCGGCACCTCCAGGCCCGCCAAGTTGGCCCCGACCCTTCCTGGTCGGCCCCTCTCGGTCCCGGCACCTCCAAGCTCACCGAGTCGGCCCCGCCCTGGCACGTCCTAGTTGGCAAGGTCGGCCCCGGCCATCCTTGGCTGACCCAGATAAGCTTCGGCTCCCCCGAGAGAGTCGGCCCCGACCCTTCCTGGTCGGCCCTTCTCGGCCCCGGCACCTCCAGGCTCGCCGAGTCGGCCCCAACCCTTCCTGGTCAGCCCTTCTCGGCCCCGGCACCTCCAGGCCCGCTGAGTCAGCCCCAACCCTTCCTGGTTGGCCCTTCTCGGCCCCGGCACCTCCAGACCCGCCGAGTCGGCCCCGACCCTTCTTGGTCGGCCCTTCTCGACCCCGGCATCTCTAAGCCCGCCGAGTCTATCCTGACCCTTCCTGGTTGGCCCTTCTCGGCCCCGGCACCTCCAGGCCCATCAAGTCGGCCCCGACCCTTCCTGGTCGGCCCATCTCAGCCCCGGCACCTCCAAGCTCGCCGAGTCGGCCCCGCCCCAGCACGTCCTAGTCGGCAAGGTAGGCCCCGGCCACCCTTGGCCGACCCAGATAAGCTTTGGCTCCCCCGAGAGAGTCGGGACTTCCCAGTTTCCTCCAAACCTGCCCCAACACGGCCCTGGTAGCTCGGGACGCTACCTCTCTGACCCGCACCGCCTGACAATGCCAGATCCAGCTTGTTGAACCAATTGATGATTTTGATGATTAACAAAACTATTTGAGTATAACAATTGAAGGCTCTAATGATTTTGATTAAGTTTTTCAGATTATAAGTCGATTGAATGATCAAAATTAGGAGTTAAATCTTGTTCTGGATCAAATCTAATGTCTAGGTAAGATTGCAGACATTAGAGTCGACTCCGAGAATCACAGAGCCGACTCCAGTATCTGGCACGGAAGTTAGAGTCGACTCCGAGACTGTTAGAGCCAACTCCAACAGAAAAGACAGAACGTTGATTTTTCTAGCCCCGACTTAGAGTCGACTCCGGGTCTGTTAGAGTCGACTCCAGAAAAGTTTCTTGTCGACCCCAGAAAAGTTAGAGACGGCTCCAGAATTAACGGATTAAAGTGTTTCAAGTTAGAGCTGACTCCAGAAAAGTTAGAGTCGACTCCAACCCACCTGGAATGAAAAATCAAATTGCCAAATCAGCTCTAACGGTAATATTTCTATTTTACTTTATTTCTAATGGATATATTTTGTTGCAAGGTACACTCCAATAGATAGTTTTCTTCCAAAAATGGTTTGAAAGAAATCTATAAAAAGGGAAGACTATCATTCAAAAATAAGAACGGAAAAACATAGAAGAAAAACGGAAATAGAAAAATCCCAATTCAAATATCCAAAAAAGAGAGAGCCTGAATCTCAAGAAAAAAAAACCTTCTAGCTCAAATCCACTCCACTCCAAAAAGCTCAAGAGGAATCCGAGGCATTCAAATCAAAGTTTTGGTGGATTTCCCAAATTGGAGAAAGAGGATCAGTTTCTTGTTTTTCAATCCTTCTCAACTGCTTCAACTGTGAAGAATCGGAGCTGAGGCTTGATTCAATCTAGCAAGGAGAAGAAGAAAAGAAGAAAAGCTCAAAAGCCAACCAACTACAAATCAGGCTTTTCTAAACCTTGTTCATTTACTTGATTATTTTCTCATTGAGGAGCTGTGTACTTGAAAAACAATCTTTCTTTTGTTTGTGTCTAGTTCAATCTGGGGGATTGAACTAGTGGAGGTAGTCTTACCTCGGTACAAGCTTGGTATAGCTTGTGTTAGGGTTTTTGTGCTGGTGAGCCCGGAAAACTGGCTGGGTTCGTTGTGATCCCGGGAAAACAACAAGTTTGAGTTGTGAGCTTGTAAAACAACTCGGCTGTAATCAAGGAAGATTATAGTGTGGACCCAAGTGAATCTTGGGAGTGGACGTAGGTGTTGGATACACCGAACCACTATAAAATCTTTGTGTTTGCCGTGTCTCCTCTATCTCTATCTCTATCTTATTGATTGTATTTTGTTTTTGCATCTGCATTCACTTTCACTCACACTAAGCAAACAAATATTTCAAAAGGTTTAAATTTTTTAAAGAACCCAATTCACCCCCCCCCCCTCTTGGGTTGTCATCTGGGCCAACACAGCTACCCACTGGCCACGCTGCTGATGGGACTGGACCCAACTACCCCACAGCCCCGCTGGTTGATGGGACTTAGCCCACCAACCGCCGCTTTCTCCCTTTCCGATGAGACAGGACCCACCAACCAGCGCAGATTCACACAACTCCCAAGAACTCCACGGACATTCCCTTCTTATGGAATCCCACGTGATCATACCAGGGTCAACCCCTATAAAAAGGTGAAACCACTCAGTAAACAGGTATGCACGATAATCCCCAAAAAATTGCTATCTTGAGATCCAAAGAGAAATCCCTTCTCCTCTGGAGCACCCTCTCATCTAAAAAGAGCTCATTCGAGCTCCTCTTCTGCTGTGACCTCAATTGCTAACTTGGGCATCGGAGAGTCCTACCGAAGATTCCTCTTCGGTCCTGGGACTTCTTTGCAGACAACTGGTGAAGCAAAGCCTAGAGAATCCATCCATTCCCGACGTGCAGGATCAGTGATTGGGCATCATCAGGACTCGTACTTGCTGCAGCTTCGAGAAGCCACAAGTTTGCATCCTTCGATCACCGCTGCGACGCGATGGGAAGTAGAAATCCCAGAGGCGTTCTTTTGCCTCCTCCCCAGTACCCATTTAGCCTGATAAAGGCAAAAAGCCAGCGTCGAAGGGAAGGGAACCCACGATGGTGGCTTCGTGAGTTCCTCGACGGTCGTTGGGGAGGCTCTGCCCTTTAATTCTGACAATGGTCCGAAGAAGGCAAGACTTGAAGTGAGAATTATGCTGAAGAAGACGCATGGTACCTCAAACTTGGAGGCAATCTGCAGCCCCCAATAATGAACAAAGTCAAAGATTATCCAATCGGGCTTCTTCTTCGAGGACTTCTGTTCGAGGAATTCGTAGAAATAGCGCTCGAGGCCGTCAAAAGCCTTCATGAGGAGTTGGATTTGGTCAGGCAACACGCCGGCAGTGGATTCGGCATTGGCGGGCAAGCCTTCAACCTGTGGCAGTGGCAAGGAAATCAAGTCTATCAGTGGGGATATATGGGAAGGGATCTTGGGCAGCCTTGCGATATTTCTTGGGGTGGAGAGGAAGGAGATGCGGTGGCCCCTCTTGGCTACGGATTTGGAGAGCTCCAAGTATGGAAGCAAGTGGCCAAAGGCAAGCCAAGGGAACAAAACAACGTGAAGAGAGCCCTTATCCATGGCGAAGAACAGCTAGAGCGTTGGTATTGGAGGATAAGCTCTTAAATCAGGGGGATGGAGGCCACGGCAGAAGCGATAGATTTACACGCAGACAAAGAGGTGTGGTGATGTCATGCCCCAGACCCAAAAATTTTGAGCTAGGGTGACAACCCGCCGCATGCCGGGCATGCAAGGCGTCCCAAAATTTTTAACATATAACACCATTATATATAAAACCAAGTCAAATACAATACTAAAAGTTTTGGGTTACAAACCCTTACACACCACAATAATAAAGTTTGGGCATCAAGCCCTACACATAAGCAATACTGGGGTTACAACAAAATAATAGTCTTGATTTATTTAATAGAAGATCCATCACCCCAACCATCCATCTTCAGCCTCGTGGCTCTGACAAAAACATTGTAAGATTTTTGTGAGCTTACACTTAGTAAGTAAGCCACGTTATACAGTCAAATCATAGCATAGCAACCAATAAGCACATAAATGATTTGCATGCTTAAACATTATACAATTACTCAAACATGCAATGTAAGTAAACCCACTGTTTATACTCTCAATGGTAACTGTAAATGTGACCCATGGCCCTGCAATATCTCAATAGTGCACCAACAAGCATCCCCCTACTGAAAGGGTCCAGATACCAGGGTCATGCCATGTCATAATCCACCAGAACACATACTCTATATGTGTGATGCCACATTGAACCAAGCAGAACACATCCTCTAGATGTGTGATGCCACCTCGCCATCTCGAACCCAAGCAGAACACATCCTCTAGATGTGTGATGGCATAAACAAGCAGAACACATCCTCTAGATGTGTAGGTGGCATAAACAAGCAGAACACGTCCTCTAGACGTGTGTGTGGTATGACATGATAAAGGAGAACCGCGGCGACACATAATAGTACCTCACATCACATGCACTCATCATATCAATAACAACTCAATATTGCATAAACAGTGGATTATACCTACTGAACAATTGCATGTAATATATCACATCAATGTCATAATAACTGCATCTCTCATGCATAGCATCCACATATGACATCATAGCACATAAACAGCCATGTATTCATAATATACATCTACTTACAATTTAGCCAATGACAATTCTTCATATCACAATTCACAATTTAAACATTCATATAATAAATAATTTATTAAATACTGATAACTGGCTTACTTACCTCAGTACGCAATCCAACAGGTATATATAAGCTAGTCAGATGTCTGAGCACCTACAGGATCATTTACACAATTAATTTATTAGCAAAGAATATTAAAATGACCCTTAGAATTTCTACCCAGACTAGTTCACGGGCCCTACTTTGGGCTTGAATATCTCCAACTACACACACCCAATTGGGAAAGTAAAAATACTCCAAGAAACTAGAATTCACCAAGAATCTAGCCATATAAATATTTTGCTAATCCTGGCTCATTATAGGGCCCAAAAACCAGCCCAAACTTCCAATGTTGCACGGCCCAAAAGGCCTGAACCGGCCGGCCCAGCCGGCCCGGTTCATCACAGAGCCGCCCGATCCCCTGTTTCACCGAATAGGGGACAGGAACGTAGCCGGCGGCCAAGGCCGCCGCCGGCCAAATTGAGGGCGGCCCGGCCGCCGGTGGCCGGGCCAAAGCCGGCCGCCGCGGCGGTCGGCCACCAATCTTTCGATCTCTCCCTCAATTTCTCTCATTCTCTCTAATACATCCGCGTGGCACAGCACTGTGCCGGCGGCACGGCCGGCCACCTTGGCCGGCCGGACCTCCACCGGACGCACGCCCGGTGCCGATGGAGGCGACAGGCCAACGCTCGGGCCCTGCGAGGCGGCGAGCACGCCACCGGGCCCGAACCAAACCGGCTTCCACCACCACGCGAGAGGAGGGCCAATTGGCCCTCTCTCTCTTCTCTCTCTCCACCACCACCCCGCCGGATGCCTCCCCCAGTGCCGGCGGGGTCGCCGATCAAGTATCAGGCCCAGCGCGGCGGCGAGCACGCCGCCGGGCCTGAACCAAGGTTCGTCCGGCCGCTTCTCTCTCTCTCTCTGTCTCCCTATTTGTCTCTCTCTCTTTCTCTCTCTGGATCCGGGATTACCTGATGGAGACTGATGCACCAGCATGAAGGAAGAAGTCCTTCTCCTCCCTATTTATTCACCTGAGCAGTGCCTCGGATCGGGGGTTTCCCGAAAGGCTAAACGCTTCGCCTGGAGTGAAGCGTTAGTCCGGGGAACCCAAAAGTCAGGAGCTTGGTTCATCCGAACCAAGCCTGGTTCATCTGAACCAAATCTGGTTCGTTTGAACCGGGTATTACATCCTCCCCTCCTTATAAAAATTTTGGCCTCGAAATTGGTATACTATAAATCTCAAAAGTCAACAATCTTAAATAGATAATTAATTATGGATACTTCAATCTAATATCATCCTCCAGCTCCCAAGAAGCCTCCCTCTCAGAGTGATTATTCCACTGAGCTTTGACATAAGGGATGGTACGCCGCCTCAGAATCTGATCCTTGCGGTCCACGATACGCACAGGAGGTTCCTCATATGGTAAATCCTTCCTCAACTGAATAGGCTCATAAGCTATAACATGATTGGGGTCTGAAACATTTTTCCTCAGCATAGATACATGGAACACATTGTGAACACCAAATAAGATCGGGGGTAGTGCTAAGCTGTATGCAACCTCCCCAACTCCATATCATAAGGAATACTACACCATCTCAGAACTTAATCCTTGCGGTCCACCATGTGCACAAAATGATCTTCATAAGTCAATTCTTTCTTAAGCTAAACTGGTTCAAGTTCTAGCACATAACAGGGTTTAAAATATATCTCCTCAGTCATAAAGGTATGAAACACATTGAACATCCCAAAGAGTAATGAAGATAGTGCTAAGCTATAAGCTGCCACCTATATCTTGATCAAAATCTCAAATGACCCAATGTATTGTGGCTCAAAACACCTCTAACACAAATCTCATCATATCATTGATTAGTAAAACTTCCAAATGATTTTCAACATGAAATTTCAAATCTTTCTTTTTAACATCAACATAACTTTTCTATTAACTTTGAGCTACATGAAGCTGCCTTGATACTTTCTCATATTTGTTAAACCAGCTTAGTAATCAAAATTTTCTCTCTCACACTTATCTCAATAAGAAGGGAATCCACACCTTATATCATAGACAACAAAATGAATCCATTTGAATATTGGCTTGGTAATCATTAAATAAGCAATTTCACTAAGGGTATGAAGCTATACCAAGCACTTTCTAAATCCATCACACAGGCTCGCAGTATATCATCAAAAGCTAATTGGTTCATGCAGATTGTCCATCTATTTGAGGGTGGAAGGCTGGACAGAAATTCAGCTTAATCCATAAAGCCTTATGAAAACATCATCAAATTAGAAGAGTGAGACAAATGGGTTCAGACTCAATTTACGCAGTTTACCATTAAACTAAAAACAAATATTAACATCTTTATCTCACTAAAATTTCATCCTCGAAATTAAATGTCCACAAATTTTGTACTATTAAAGATACTCACTAGCAAACTTTTATTTCATTCCCAAGTACCCAAATGACATGTCCAACTTTCAAAATTAATTTGATCTTTCTACCAAATAAAATTGAATTCCTTAAGAAGTATTTCTTTCCTGTCATCCTTTTTTTTTTTACCTTAACTTCTCACAACACAATCATCATAAATATCATAGAGTCCATCACATGTATTATGTCATCCATTCTTAAGGTTAATAACCTATATCAATTACTGCTAATTCCTTGATAAAATAGTTCGTTCTTCCAATGCTCTCTCAACTCTTGAATAGTTGAATGTGCCATTAATCATTACGACACTTATTTCATCATCATAACATACTAGGTTTCACTCTTGAATACTTCAAGCTAACATCAATGAACATTATGCCAATCATTTAGGATATTTTTCATAATTATCATAATCAACTAATTTAATTTCTTTGAATAATAGTGCCATCATTAATCATCAGTATGATTAATTTATCTCCTTCATAATTATCAATAATACCACCATAACCAATCAATTTCTCATGAATAGGTCAGTATATCCTCAATAAATAATGCAATTTAAATGATTCAAATTCTTGAATCGATTATTTCGTTACCAATGATTATCAAAATCATCTATAGATTATGCAATGTCCCATGCCATAACATGACCAACTAATTTAAACCCTTCAAATATCTCAAAGTGACTTCACTAATCTAGCTCAGATGATACAAGACTTATAAGGTCAATAAAGATTGAAAATGCACTTACCATCCGAAAGACATAATTTAAAATTATAGTAATCTCTCTATGACTTGAAAGTGATAATAGATGTATCCTTAACCATAATCCATAATTGATAATAATCAAAAATAAAATCATCTCCCTCCTATTTTCTTAACAATAATTATGCCACTTATGGATGATTGATAATTATCCATCCTGGAGAAAGATATATACTTAGAACTATGAAGAAAGGTACAATAAGTATGCACGATAAATTAATGAATAGATATCTTAATTAGAAATCTATAAAAATGAAAATCCCCATAAAATTCTTTATCAGTGGAGTTTATCTTATTCTCATTCTTGCTAAAATCTTTCACTTTCTACCATCAAAATATTTGGTCATTTATAGCCAAAATCAGTTCTAAAGATTAAAAACTTAAACAGTAATTGTCTCAGAATTTAAAATTTTATAATCTTCCTAAATGATCCATCATGATATAATATGCAGTCAACTATTTCATTAGCATCAATATCAACCATCTCCACATCTAGCAAATTAACAATCAGTTTTGAACATGCAATATCCATAATAAAAGTTCTCTTAGTAAAATTCACTATATATACTTATCCATCCAGACTCAAATTCAGAAAGTACTCAATTGTGATTGATCAAAAATATGTAGTTAACTATTTCATTCCCAAAATATCATCAATATAATCATCCTATAACCAGCAGATTAGCTCATAATCTTAAACTTACAATATCAACAATATAAGTTCTACAAATAAAAATTCATTATATACATCCACATTCAAATTTAGATTTACTAACTCCAAATCCACATATCAACTCAATTGCAATATGGACATAATGATGTTATCTTAGTCATATTAGTCATCAATTGCCATTTTCAACTATTATGTTTATTCCATATATTCATCTATCTTTTATTGCATATCCAATTAAAATTTCATCTCCCATATTATTTAAAGGTCTGAAACTGCTACGAATCATTTCCAACAAGTTTAATGGAGCTAAAACCTCTAGAAGCCCCTTGACCTCCCACTGATCAAGGCTACCAGCCAGGGAGCCCACATATATCATTGGCTTGCGATGGTTCATTCTCAATTTCTATCAAACTTGTAATTCTTGATAAACTTTAAATTTCAAGCTTTCAAAGCATAATTTCCTGAAATTCCTTGAAAGTCATAATTGTCTCAATGTCATCCAAGTATTTTGCCTAGAGTGTCAATATGCATATGTCCCTAAGATCATAACTTGTGTCCTGTGGGTTATGGGCCCACCACGCTTCCACTGCGTACTCTGATGCTGCATGTCCTGCATAGACTGCGCCATACCCGAGAGAACTTGAAGCATCTCGGACTGGAATCACTGGTGCTCAATTCCTACTGGGTTGGCAGGGGCCGTACCTCCAGTAGTTCCTTGACCTACCGGCTGATCAGCATTACCGGTCGGAGAGTCTTCCTCATACTGTTGGCTCCTAGTACGGCGAGCCATAACTATTTCCTGGTAAATTGGATGTGGTTAATATCATCATAAACTAATGTGTCAGGTGTCTCTAAATATAATGTCATCAAAATATGTTTTCTCCGTGCTGTCATGTCAATATGTCTGTGTCCCTAGGGTCATAAGTTCTCTACCTGTTATCATGTCAATATATCCGTGTCCCTAGGGTCAAAACCTGGCTCTGATACCACTAAAAGCTGTCACACCCCATACCCAAAAATTTTGAGCTAGGGTGACAACCGCCGCATGCCGGGCATGCAAGGCGTCCCAAAATTTTTAACATAACACCATTATATATAAACTAAGTCAAATATAATACTAAAATTAAGTTTTTGGTTACAAACCCTTACACACCACAATAATAAAGTTTGGGCATCAAGCCCTACACATAAGCAATACTGGGGTTACAACAAAATAATAGTCTTGATTTATTTAATAGAAGATCCATCACCCCAACCATCCATCTTCAGCCTCGTGGCTCTAACAAAAACATTGTAAGATTTTTGTGAGCTTACACTCAGTAAGTAAGCCACGTTATACTGTCAAATCATAGCATAGCAACCAATAAGCACATAAATGATTTGCATGATTAAATATTATATAATTACTCAAACATGCAATGTAAGTAAACCCACTGTTTATACTCTCAATGGTAACTGTAAATATGACCCACGGCCCTGCAATATCTCAATAGTGCACCAACAAGCATCCCCCTACTGAAAGGGTCCAGATACCAGGGTCACGCCATATCATAATCCACCAGAAAACATACTCTATATGTGTGATGCCACATCGAACCAAGCAGAACACATCCTCTAGATGTGTGATGCCACCTCGCCATCTCGAACCCAATCAGAACACATCCTCTAGATGTGTGATGGCATAAACAAGCAGAACACGTCCTCTAGACGTGTAGGTGGCATAAACAAGCAGAACACATCCTCTAGACGTGTGTGTGGTATGACATGATAAAGGAGAACCGCGGCGATACATAACAGTACCTCACATCACATGCACTCATCATATCAATAACAACTCAATATTGCATAAACAGTGGATTATACCTACTGAACAATTGCATGTAATATATCACATCAATGTCATAATAACTGCATCTCTCATGCATAGCGTCCACATATGACATCATAGCACATAAACAGTCATGTATTTATATATACATCTACTTACAATTTAGCCAATGACAATTCTTCATATCACAATTCACAATTTAAACATTCATATAATAAATAATTTATTAAATACTGATAACTGGCTTACTTACCTCAGTATGCAATCCAACAGGTATATATAAGCTAGTCAGATGTCTGAGCACCTACAGGATCATTTACACAATTAATTTATTAGCAAAGAATATTAAAATGACCCTTAGAATTTCTACCCAGACTAGTTCACGGGCCCTACTTTGGGCTCGAATATCTCCCACTACACACACCCAATTGGGGAAGTAAAAATACCCCAAGAAACTAGAATTCACCAAGATTCTAACCATATAAACATTTTGCTAATCCCGGCCCGTTACAGGACCCAAAAACTAGCCCAAACTTCCAATGCTGCACGGCCCAAAAGGCCTGAACCGGCCGGCCCAGCCGGCCCGGTTCATCACAGAGCCGCCCGATCCCCTGTTTCACCGAACAGGGGACGGGAACGTAGCCGGCTGCCAGGAATGCCGCCGGCCAAATTGAGGGCGGCCCGGCCGCCGGTGGCCGGGCCAGAGCCGACCGTTGCGGCGGCCGGCCACCAATCTTCCAATCTCTCCCTCAATTTCTCTCATTCTCTCTAATACATCCGCGCAGCACAGCACTGTGCCGGCAGCACGGCCGGCCACCTTGGCCGGTCGGACCTCCACCGGACGCACGCCCGGCGCCGGTGGAGGCGACAGGCCAACGCTCGGGCCCGGCGAGGCGGCGAACATGCCGTCGGGCCCGAACCAAACCGGCTTCCGCCACCGCGCGAGAGGAGGGCCAATTGGCCCTCTCTCTCTTCTCTCTCTCCACCACCACCCCGCCGGATGCCTCCCCCGGCACCGGTGGGGTCGCCGGTCAAGTATCAGGCCCGGCGCGGTGGCGAGCACGCCGCTGGGCCTGAACCAAGGTTCGTCCGGCCGCTTCTCTTCTCTCTCTCTGTCTCCCTGTCTGTCTCTCTCTCTTTCTCTGGATCCGGGATTACCTGATGGAGACTGATGCGCCAGCGTGAAGGAAGAAGTCCTTCTCCTCCCTATTTATTCACCTGAGCAATGCCTTAGATCGGGGGTTTCCCAAAAGGCTAAACGCTTCGTCTGGAGCGAAGCGTTTGTCCGGGGAACCCAAAAGTCAGGAGCTTGGTTCATCTGAACCAAGCCTGGTTCATCTGAACTAAATCTGGTTCGTTTGAACCGGGTATAACAGGTGATGAGGTGCGGTAGGCAGCGGACATCATCTGACGTTGACCTTTGTCAGGTGAAGTTATGAGCAGCGAAGGGTGCCTGCAACTTGCAAGCTGTCATAGGTTGGGCCGAGCCGTTGATCACACATCTAACGGCACACAAGAGCAGCCTTGTCACTGGAACCATCCACTTCCAGAGACAGCGGCACTGACTCTGGCTCAATAATATATATTTTATAATTTATCTGTCAATCAATTTTATTTAGAAAACAACCCGTAGCTACTCTTCATTATTAAATGTATTTTTATAATGCAAATGTGCATCAGAGTGCAGATTGCACGCACTGCTATCAATGATTAATGCATGATGTAAATGTGCATATTTATTAAAAAATGTTTTTTTTTTTTAATATGCATATATTAATTTTTTTCATTTGATACATAATTTTTTTTCATCCATTAATTTTTATGATCCTTTAATAGACTATCATTTCGCTTGGATCGCCAATACACAAAGTGTCTTCTAACCAGCCCATTAAAACATGGCATTTAAAAATAACAAGTAATATAAACACTTCTCGCATAAAATTGATTGGTAGTCAAATTTTATTATCAATCTATTTTTTATTTAATAAATTTTATTTTATTTATATAAAAGTAAGGAATTACATAATTTGATTAAAGTAAGAGCGCACGTAATACTAAGTATAGAGAACCCTTGGTTGGTGGGAGCCCTGATGATTTCTTTTAATTCAGTTTTCATGAAGATTGATAGCCATTGGTTTGTTGGATCTTCTTATTTCCTATCCATGACAGAATCATATGGCAAATAAAATAGTAAAAAAAATTTAAAAAAAGAAATAGAAGTGAGCTCACTGCAAGGAAAGAGAAAGAAAGCATTATGCAGCTCTTACCATATTCCATGATGAATTTATTTATTTTTGTATTTACAAGCTATCCATAGTGAAATAGATAATAAGGCTATGACTACATGAAGTTTTAGAAAATCTAAAAGTATTTTTAAAGGCCTAAAATTATTTTTGAATGATTTTGTTATATTTGACAAAACTTTTAAAAGCACTCTAACTCTATTGAAAGTTATTAAAAGTCCTATTACAAAAACTCTAGTTTGAAACTTTTATTAAAAATGCTACTTGCCAAATGTCGAAAAGTCATTTCCATTAAATTTAAAGGTCATAGATTCAAACTAAAAAAAAGATAATATCTATATTAATAAATATAATATGACTATAATAATATAATAATATTATATATATTATTATAAATAAAATATCATTATTATAATTGTACGAAATTACTATCATAATACACTACATAGTGTAAAATAAGATAATGTAATAATCCTATATAGTATAAAGCACTATAATATATAATACAAATATAATATTATTATACTATATATGCTATAATTCTTAGTATTACTGTAATAGTATATCACATTATTTTGATATTATATTAATTATTAGATAATAAGAATCATAATTTAAATAATATATTATAATGATTTTATATCACAATCAATTTATATTAGAATATAATTATAATTTACACTATATTATATATAATATGATATATTTTAATATTATTATAATATGACATAATTATATTATAATATAATTATAATAATTATAATAATTATTTTTAATATTTTAGATGGTTGAAAGTATTACGTAATGTTTTAGTCATTTTTAATTATCAAACCACTATCTGCTTTGATTAGGAAAAGATGCTAAAGTCTTATAATACTTTGAAAATTCAATTACCAAACAACAAATAATTTTTTTTCAAAAACTCTACTTTTAAAAGCATTATTATAAAAAGCTCTACTTTCAAAAGCTTTATTGTCAACAATTTATCAAATCGAGCTCAACTCTTAATATAAAAACTATACTAGATAAAGGGTGCGCATTGATAAATGGCATAAGAGGATGTATTCCTTTGTGAAGGAAACTATGCTTTGTATTTGCTACTTGAGTCAAAATAGGCATCCAATAAAAAAGCAGAATTGGCATCATATAAGTTTAAAAAAATGAGTTGCCACATGACTACACCTCTACTAATCCTAATTCTCTATGTATTTTGATCAAAAGACCAAAAGAAATGGTGAGTAGACTTTGAAATGTGAAAGAAATAAGATTAAGTGTTAAGCCAAGGCAAATCTCATAGGAGGGATATTAGCTAATTGATCGAATCGCTAGTTATGGAGACATGAGAAAGATTGCCATCACTTGCTGCTTTAAAAGAATACGGTCTAATATAAGCTAGCTTGCCTACATAATGACAACATATAGTAAGAGATGGTAGTGGCATGATATGAGCGATTAGATCGCAATACATGTCTTGAAATCCCAATTAGGAGCAACTTTTACTAAAGCAATTATTCAATCTAAGGATAGATCTTTGGATAAATCCTATTTGGATGTTACTCCACAAAATGCATTGTTATGATCAGGGATTCAATTCATTAAAGCCATCCACCAATGAATGGCCAAATTTAAGAGAGACTTATTAGAATGCCAATAAAAGTAGTCTCATATCACACATAAACATATCCATTAGAGCACTATCTTATGGGACTTATTGACCGACTTGAGCATTGGAGCATTTTTCGAAGATAATGTTTGAAGCTCTGTCTAACTCTTTTTTTCTTTTTTGGAGTATGCATCAAGTGGTTGAAGAAAGTGCTCTACCATCGAGGTCAAGACTCATATGATTCATTGGCATTTGGGAGTTACTTTCGAATGATTACAAATTTGATGTTGTCTATTAAAACTGAGAGAGAGCACACAACCATATCATCCAAGAGAAGAGATTAAGATGTAAATAACACCTGGACAAGCATGAGCCATACCAGGCTGGCTCCTAAAATATCGTAGAAGATTTGACCAAACTAGATCCTCTACTAGTAATGTTAACCATCACCTAAGAGCAGTTTAATGCTCTTATACAATATATTAATATGCTGCTTAAATTAGTCCAAAATTTGATTCTCCAAGGATCTAGTCCTAGAGACCATACATGAGCCAACTAGATGGACCAATAGGTTACCAACAATAACGAACCCTAACCAGAACTTGTGAGGATCAATAGGACCTCCAAAATCAATAAACTAAAGGGCATATGTTAAGATCACCAGTGTAAAAAGAAGCCTCAAGATTGACCATCATGATTAAATAGACACTCCCACTCAAAGACTCCTACAACTAACCTACATTGGATTAATCAATCGATGGAAGAGATGAATCAAAGAATTAGGATGATTATGGAGCATATCTAAGGTAGATTCACCAAATGAGCTCAATCTACCTCAGGAATTGCCTTTTGCTAAAGGCATAATGGCCAAGCGATTATGCTCCAAATTCAAGATGCCTAAACTAGAGTTGAACCTAGCATGTGCATAGGTTACTGGGGTTTATAACTATGATGTTGCAATTCAATGACAACATTTCTTAGTGTATACTGCAATAACTTCTTGCAAGCTATGGCCTAATCCTTAAACTTTATAGTTTACTTCAGGTCCCCCCAATTACTAAACCCTAACATGATCCTGTGCTTGGATATATAACTATGATATTGTAATTCAACAGCAATGCCTTTTATGTATACTACTATAACTTATTGCAAATTATAGCTTGATCTTTAAACTTTGTGGTCTATTTCAAGTCTCCCCTCCAACTTTCCTTGTATTGTTCCCTGTCCTTTCCCAAATGCATCAATCTTCGGCTCTAGTTCTCTCAACTCTATTCTCTCTTGTGGCACTAATGGGTGTTCAAAAAACATCATAGGATGGAATAAGACAGTGGAAGCTAAGGCTTCATTTTGGAAAGTAGCAGCCACTAGCTATTATTGTAGTCCCTGTCTTCACTTTTTGGGGAAGCAGCTGAAGTTATAATCACTTCTATTCTCTCTTTTTATCAAAGAATAAGAATTGCTTTGATTCTCATTTCTTATTCAGTGCACTATTAAGAAGACTACTAAAATTTAGAGTTTCTTTTCTGATGCTCTTATTTAAACCTTATACTTTCACCTGATTCTTATTATTTTCTTTATCTTCTTATAAATACTGAGTTTCTAATAAATTAATAAGGAAGTTGCTAACTTCTTTAATTTTTCAATAAAAAAATAATTTAAAGAATCAAGTATTTTAAGTTACCTAATCATCTTACTAGATCTTTTTCTTACATGAACCACCCTTTATTATTACAGCATCTATGTGCCAAAGTGATTGATTTGCATAACTTTTCTCTTCTCATATTATTAGTCGAAGCCACATATGAGCAGTTTTCTTTGCTTCAAGAAACATTCATTGATTTCTAAAAATCATTCTCTTCAAGTAATAATGATACTTTTCAAATATCCTCTATATGCTCTTGAACCTTTTTTTTTTTGTCATAATTTCCTATGTAGGCCTATTGGCAATGCTTCACTTGAGCTAAACTTCAATAATTTCTTAATTTGACCAACCACACATTTCTTTTGAAATTATAGAGGGAGAAATCTAAGATCAAAACAGGGGGAGAATTTGGAAAAAGCAAAAGCCAAAGTTGCTTTTTATTGGAAGAAAATTATGCCTTGTCAATTTCATTCTTATTATACTACCATCTTATTTCATCTATTCTCAAGCTTTTAAATTGAGTGTATTATGAAATTGATAAGTTAAGAAGAGTTTTCTTCTAGAAAGAAAAAGATTTTGTCAATGAATTTAATTGCTTGATTAATTAGGAGACGATCTATAAAGATAAAAAAGGAGGGCTAGGTATCCAAAATTTCAAGGGCATGAAGTTGGCTTTGCTAGCAAAGTGGGCATGGAAATATGTTACAAGTCAAGTTGGAAATATTGCTTCATGAGCAAAACTTAAATCCAAGCTCATTATTACGAAAATTGCTTTATAAGCGAAACTTAAATCCAAAGCTTATTATTCGAGAGGGTGCTTAACTATGCAAATAAGATGAAGGGTAAGAAGGATATCGCCAATTTCGAGCCCAAGCTGATCAATCTTAGCCGTTGTTTTTTCCTTAGGCATCTTATATGAAAAAGCATTTACTCTTCATAGCACCCTCACTCATGAGTCGCTTCTGATATTCATTTTATATTTCTTTCTTCGTTACCTGACTAAGCATAATGGGCTCTAGATGCTAGCTTGAGAGCACCTCTTCTTTCTTCCTCTCTTGGTGGGACGCTTGATAAAATTGCTTAACCTTCAAGTTTAGTAATGAAAAAAATATCAAATTTTTATAGAATAATTGGATAGTGCCTACTCTATTCACCCCTCTATTTAGGAGCATCTATAGATGTGCTACTATGAAGCATACCTCAATCACCTTGCGTTGGAGTCATAGAGCTCATAGTGGAAAATCAAACTATATGGCCCTTTTTATCCTCAAAATTTCTCCAGTTAATGCAATTCCAAAGTTTGCTCTATTGCTTATTGACATCTTCATATGTGTTGGCCCAGATGGCAACCCAAGAAGGGGGGTGAATTGGGTTCTTAAAAATTTTAATACTTTAAAACTAAGTGCTTTGATATGAAAGTGCGAGTGAAATGTATAGATAAATACTAGGCACAAATAAATGAGATAGAGAGAGAGACAAAGCACGACAAACACAAAGATTTTATAGTGGTTCGGTATATCCAACACCTACGTCCACTCCCAAGCAGCACTTGGGTTCACACTATAATCCACTTGATTACAGTCGAGTTGTTTTACAAGCTCACAACCCAAACTTGTTGTTTTTCCGGGGTCACAACGAATCTAGCTGGTTTTTTTGGGCTCACCAGCACAAAACCCAACCACAAGCTATCCTTAGCTTGTCCGAGGTACACTACCTCCACTAATTCAATCCCCTGATTAAATTAGTAAACAATAATAAAATAGAGATTTGAATACAAAACATCTTATCAAATGAGCAAATATGCAATTAAATAAACAAAGGTAAGAAAAGCCTGTTTGAAGCAATTTGGATGTGTGCTTTTCTTCTTTTCTTCCTCTCCTTTGAAAGATTGAATCATGCCTCAGCTCAGATTCTTCACAAAAATCACAGTGGAGAAGTTGGAGAAAAATAGGGCTTTTGCTTTCTTCCTTTTTTACTTGGGAAATCCTTGATTCTAAACTTTGAGTGGTTTGTATTTCTCTTTGAACTCTCTAGGATTGATGGATTTGAGCTCTGAGTCTTTCCTCTTGATTTCCCTCTCTTTTTTATTAAGTATATTTCTTAATTTTTTCTCCTTTTTTTTCAAATGGATGGTTCCTCCTTTTTATAGATGTCTTAATCCAAGTTTAGGTGAGAAAAATAGCTGTTACAGAGTAGTTAGATTGCTTCTGCACACACAGAAAAATAGCCATTAGAGATTAGGTAAAAAAAATATCACTGTTGGAGTCTGTTCTGACATTTAAAAATCCGTTCTTAACAGGTTGGAGTCGGCTCCAACTTTTTATGTGTCGGCTCCAACTCGGGGTGTCCAAAAATAGCAAATAAAAAGTTGTTGAGGAGTCGGCTCCGAAAAGGTAATGTGTCGGCTTGGCGTTTTCGGAAGTCGGCTCCAGATTTCAAAGGTGTCGACTCTAACTATGTCCAAAAAATATGCTCTCTGTACTTAGGTTAGAGTCGGCTCCAGAAACTCAGATGTCGGCTCCGCAACTTTTAGGTATCAGCTCTCAAACTCCAGGTGTCGGCTCCAAAAACTGATGCAGAAAATACTTCTCTGTATCTCAGGTTGGAGTCAGCTCCAAAACTCTAGGTGTCGATCTCCGGACCGTGCCAAAATTCTAGAAAAGTTATGATACGCCCTGGGGTCAGCTTCGGACACTTGAGGTATCGACTCTAAGTTCTGAACTTAAATAATTTTCATTAAAATTTGATTCAAAACTTATTTCTTTATTCCTTTTGACTGATTAAACATTCTCAATGCCTGAAACACTTCTTAAATTTATCAGAAACATAATGAATATACTCATGTCTTTTGTTAATCATCAAAATCAATAATTGGGTCAACAATCTTTCCCTTTTTGATGATGACAAAAACATTGAGTATATGCATGATTAATTAATGAAATTTTCAAAGAAGATAAGTACTTATAGTTAAGCTCCCCCTGAATGAGATAGCTTCCCCTATGATACTTAACATCTTCTTTCCTTATCATTTAAACTCCATGCATATCAAATTAAGCTCATTTCATTTAATGTTTGATACCAATTAAACTTATTTCATTGAAACTTCTTGATACCAATTTTTTAATGAAATTCATTCAATGTATATATATAATTATCTTCTTTCCCCTTTGTACATTTAATTGTAACTTTTATGCATATACAAATATCATTTACTTCTCCCCCTTTTTTGTAATCAACAAAAAGGTTAAGAAGTTACAAGTAGTATAGATCAATGCATTAAACATAAGTGAATCAAAACTCAATTCAAGTCATTCTATATCAAAGTTTTAGGATAGCAAATATGATATTCATTACATCATAAATACTTTCAACTATATCAAAATGTTGCCTTCATTACATCATTGAACAAAAAGTTACTTCAATTACATCAAAACATATTAAACTAAACATCAACTTTTAATAACATCAAAAGAAAGAAAGAAAACTTCATTACAACAAAATCAAAATACAGTATTTAATAATTTCTAAGAAGTCTTTGCAAATCTTCCATAATTTTTTCTATTCCTTCACTTTGAGTTCTTACAAATTCCTTCAGTCTTCTATCAACGAATGCAGATGCAGTAATAATTTTCTCTTGAAGCTCTGCATTGCATCTAGAATAAGTCTCAGAATCTCCTCCAATCTCTTTGAGTTCCTCAAATATGTGCATGAGATCAGTCTTCAAAGATTCTGAAGAAGATCCAAGAGTTGACTCAATCTTACTCACCCTATCATCCAAGGAAGAGAGAGTCTCTCTCAAGTTCATAAATCTACTATCTAACTCAGTCTTCATCTCTTCTTTATGATTCAAAAGTAATGATTTCAATTGCTCCATCTGATCAGTGTCAGAAAAACTGGTAGAAGCTTGAACAAATGAACTTGTAGCAGGTGCAGGAGCTATTGAAGGTGACGGGCTACTAGGTCCTGGCGAAATATATCTCACCGAAGGTCCAGGTGCTGTAGCTCCAACATCAGTAGCTCTTTCATCCAAGAGACATTTCCTTTCTCAAATTCCATCTTTCTTCACAAATCCCATTCTATGCATAGTTGCTAAACTATAATAATCTGTGTGCCTTAAATTTCTCTTGGGTTCATTTTTAGAAATAACAACACCCTGGCTTTGGAATACTAAAGTCAATATCATACCATAGGGTAAAGTGGATCTTCTCTTATTACCGACTTTAGCCATAATACCAAACCATCATACCAGCCAAATTAATTTATTGTCCAGTCAAAATACTGTCCATTATAACAATGTCTCGCTCTGAGACATACTCAAACCTCCCAGTCTTGGGAAACAAAATCCGACCATAGATATTATGAAGTAATCTTAACTCAAGAGACAATTGGTTTGCCCTAATTTCTTCAAACTTAGTGACTTCTCTTCCTAGCATCCTTGATAAAGCATTTGACCTTTCACTATGAATGCTTCCAGCAAGCCCAGTAACAGGAATCCCTAAAATATTTCCTAGAATTTTCGAGGTTATATGAATCCTTTTCCCTCTTACAGAACTAACTATTCCTCCATCTCCTCTAGACAAATTGAAATAAAATTCCTTGACTAAGGCCGGATAAGTGGGTAAATCAAGGGAACACACTTTATCCCAACCTAGTTCTTTTAACTGCCGCTCAATAGTGAAACCTTCTTCCTCAAAGAAATAAAAGTATACCTTTCTGTCCATTGTGATTACTCGGCTGACTAAGGTGTCGATTTGAGGTGAGGAGGGGCTTGGAACAGCGCTCGGTGTGGATGATGAAGAGGACGAAGAGCTTGGTGAAGGCTGCATTGTCGGATGCCTCACTGTCTATTTTTCGATCGTCGCTGCTCCACCAAACATGGATTCCCTACGTTTGGGTGCCATTGAGAGCTAAAGAGTGGTTAATTTAAGAGATTTAGGGTTTTAGGAAAAGTTTGGGAGAGTTTGGAAGAGTTAAGAGTCGATTGGAATGAAAGAGGAGTCGGCTCTGCCCTAGATAAGTCAACCTTGGACCACTTGGAGTCGACTCCCGTAAAGCGAGGTGTCGGCTCCAGGTCGCTAGCACAGTCAGCGCCCGAACTAGAGTCGGCTCCGCTAAGGTGGGTGTCGGCTCCAAGGTCTCAGACCGAGAGTGATAGACAAGGTGTCGACTCCATAAATTGGGGTGTCGACTCCACTGACAGTTTCAGAAAAATAAAAAGAATTTCAAAGATCTGAAACATGTCAAAAGAAAATCAATAAATTTTGGATAAAATCTTTGGAATGTAGTAAATCAAATGATTCAAATATCTAGATGAGTTGTCCTTAGAATCATGAAAGAAATTTCAAGAAATTGATTGAATTCTAGATAATTAATCTTAAGGGTTTTAAAATCATTCCAAAGGGTCACAAATCCCTAACTCTCCTATAAGATAATAAAATCTTTCTTCACTTAGGAGTTTTATAAATATGTCAGCTAATTATTCATCAGTACAAACATAATCAAGACAAATGTCATTATTAGCTACATATTCTCTAATAAAGTGATATCTAATTTCAATATGCTTAGTTCTTGAATATTGTATTAAATTTTTAGTTAAATTGATTGCACTAGTATTATCACATATAATAAGAGTTTTATCAAGTGTTATACCATAATCTTCAAGTTGTCGCTTAATCCAAAGGATTTGAGCATAGAACTTCCAGCTGCAACGTATTCAACCTCAATAGTAGATAATGCAACTAAATTTTGCTTTTTGCTAAACCAAGAGATTAAGTTACTTCCTAAGAATTGACATGCACCACTTGTACTCTTTCTATCTAATTTACATCCAGCATAGTCAGAATCAAAATAAGCAATTAAGTTTAGTGTTGAGTCTTTAGAATACCATAATCCTACATTTTTAGTTCCACTTAGATATCTTAGTATTCTTTTTTAGCAATCAAGTGAGATTCTTTAGGTTCTGACTGAAATCTAGCACATAGACAAACAGCAAACATAATATATGGTCTACTTGCTGTTAAGTAAAGTAGAGATCTGATCATACCTCTATAATGCTTTTGATCAACTTTCTTACCGTCTTCATCTTTATCCAATTTGCATGAAGGACTCATAGGTGTTCCAAGGGGTTTGATTGATTCCATTCCAAACTTCTTGAGATTTTCTTTTGTGTACTTTGTTTGGTTGATGAAAATCCCCTCTTTACTTTGTTTGATTTGAAGTCCTATGAAGGAATTGATTTCTTCCATCATGCTCATCTCGAATTCACCTTGCATTAACTTAGCAAATTCTTGACACAGAAAATTGTTAGTAGCACCGAATACAATATCATTTACATATATTTGTACTATCAATAAATCTTTATTTTTTCTTTTCAAAAATAAGGTTTTATCAATATTTCCTATAGAAAAATTATTTTCAATTAGAAATTTGCTTAACCTATCGTACCAAGCTTTAGGTGCTTGTTTTAAACCATAAAGTGCTTTGTGTAATTTAAAAACATGGTTAGGAAATTCATGATCTTCAAAACCAGGTGATTGTTCTATAAAAACTTCTTTATTTATAAAACAATTTAGAAATACACTTTTAACATCCATTTGAAATAAATTGATATTCATATGACATGTAAATGCAAGTAATAGTCTAATTGCTTCTAATCTAGCTACAGGTGCAAAAGTTTCATCAAAATCAATTCCTTCTTCTTGATTATATCCTTTTGTAACTAATCTATCTTTATTTCTAATTACTGTGCCATTTTCATCTAATTTATTTCTAAATACCCATTTAGATCCTATAACTGAGTGACCTTTAGGTCTATCAACTAAGGACCATACATTATTCCTAATAAATTGATTTAATTCATCTTGCATCGCTAACATCCAATTACTATCTTTTTCAGCTTCTTCAATAGTTTTAGGTTTTATTTGAGATACAAATGCAAGATGATTATTGATATTTCTCATAGATGATCTAGTTCTTACTCCTTGAGATGGATCGCCTATAATCAATTCCTTTGGATGACCATAGGCATATCTCCAATCTCTTGGCAGATCTATATCATTACGAGTAGTATCGATAACATCAATCCTAGGAGAATCATCATCTTTAGCTTCTTGTTCATGGTCTGAAGATACATCTATATTCAATTTTTCAATATATCTCTCTCTAGCAAATTTGTATCTTCCTCATCATCAATCTTTTCAGAACTTGATGCTTAAGATTCATCAAAAACTACATGAATAGATTCTTCTACAATTAAGTTCCTTTTGTTAAATACTCTATAGGCTTTACTAGTTGTTGAATATCCTAAGAATATGCCTTCATCAGATTTTGCATCAAATTTTTTAAGATTATCTTTACCATTATTATGAATGAAACATTTACAACCAAATGCATGAAAATAACTAATGTTTGGTTTTCTATTATGCCATAGTTCATAAGGTGTTTTCTTAAGGATTGGCCTAATTAAAGCTCTATTTAAGATGTAACATGCCGTGTTTATTGCTTCCGCCCAGAAGTACTTTGGGAGTTGGCTTTCACATAGTATGGTATGTGTCATATCTTCTAAAGTCCTATTCTTTCTTTCTATAACTCTGTTTTGTTGTAGTGTTCTAGGTGCAGAAAAATTATGATGAATGTCATGTTCAATGCAGAAATTTTCAAAGAAGTGATTTTCAAATTCTGTGCCATGATCACTTCTAAGAGACACTATGGTGTTGTTTTTCTCATTAGTGACTTTCTTAAAGAATTTTAAAAATATCGAGAAAGTCTCATCCTTATGAGCCAAAAATAAAACCCAAGTGAATCTAGAATAATCATCTACTATCACAAGACCATATTTCTGTCCTCTTAGACTAGTGGTTCTAGTAGGTCCAAAAAGGTCCATATGAAGTAGTTCAAGTGGCCTAGAAATGGAAACAATATTTTTAGATTTGAAAGAGTTTCTAATTTGTTTTCCAAATTGACATGCATCACAAATTCTGTTATTTTCAAAATCTAACTTTGGAAGTCCTTTAACTAAATCCATTCTTATTAATTTTGAAATTAAGTGTGTGCTTGCATGACCTAATCTACGATGCCATAGCCATCCAATCTCATTTACATTTGCATTATTAGCAACTCAGTAATGATTACTAGTAGACAAATTATCTAAATCAATTAAGTATATATTGCCATTTTTATTACCAATAAATATGATGCTATTGTCTATGGGATTAGAAACAGTGTAAATAGAAGCTTCAAAAGAAACTCTGAAACCTTTATCACACAATTGGCTAATGCTAATTAAATTATGCTTTTAAACCTACAACATATAAAATATTTTCTATAAAATTGGATGGAGTTATTTGAATTTTACCAAGGCCTATGATTTGACCTTTGCCATTATCTCCAAAAGTAATAACTCCTCCTCTTTTATCTTCAAGGGTGATGAATTGATCTTTGTCACCCGTCATGTGCCTTGAGCAGCCACTATCAAGATACCACTTTCGTTTTAATCCTTTGGCCGCAAGACACTCCTCATCTTCTTCTTTTGCCATGAAGCAAATGTTTGCAACTTCCTTTTGTTCTTCCTTGGAAGATGATTCTTCACTGTCGCTCCATGTTGCAACATAAGCCTTCTTCTTCTTTTTGTAAGCTTTCTTCAATTGAGGACAGTCATATCTGAAGTGCCCCAGTTTCTTATATTCATAACATATGAGGGGTTCTTTTTCCTTCTCCTTGTCCTTCTCTTTTTCTTTTTCACCTTCCATTTTTGTTCCAAACTTTCTCTTATGGAAGGGTCTCCTTCTTTGCATAAATTTCTTAGCTAGGAGAGCTGTCTCATCATCTTCCTCACTGCTGCTTGTCTCCTTTTCTGTAGCCTTAAGAGCAATGGTTCTCTTCTTTTTGACGTCTTTCTCTATATGCTGCTTCATTGTTAATTCATGGGTCATCAAGGATCCAAGTAGCTCCTCCAAAGATAAGGTATTGAGGTCCTTGGCTTCTTGGATTGCAATCACCTTTGCTTCGCATGACCTTGGAAGAGACCTAAGAATTTTACGAACCAACTCAAATTAGCATAGGTCTTACCAAGACTTTTTAGACCATTCACAATATTCGTAAATCTTGTGTACATGCATGTGATAGTTTCATTTTGTTCCATGCTAAACAATTCATATTTGTGCACTAGAATATTAACTTTTGATTTTTTTACTTGATTAGTACCCTCATGGGTAACTTCTAATCTATCCCATATTCTTTTGCGGAAATACATGTAGAAATTCTATTAAATTCATTATCATCTAAAGTACAATATAAAACATTCATGGCTTTTGCATTAAACTGAGCCATTTTCCTATCGTTCTCATTCCAATCCCTTTCGGGCTTAGGAACAATAGAACCATCAACTATGTGTGTAGGTGTGCTAGGTCCATTGATTATAACACTCTATAGTTCATAATCTAAAGCTTGAATAAAAATTCTCATTCTAGCTTTCCAATATCCATAATTTATTCCATTAAATAAAGGAGGTTTATTTGTGGATTGACCTTCAACAAATGAAGATCCAACTTGAGCTGCCATTTGGATCTTTGACTCTTGATCGTTGGATCAAACTAAAAATGAGCACTAGCTCTGATACCAATTGTTGGCCAGATGGAAACCCAAGAGGGGGGCATGAATTGGGTTCTTAAAAATTTTAATACTTTAAAACTAAGTACTTTGATATGAAAGTGCTTTAGTGTAATATCTAGATAAATGCTAGGCACAAATAAATGAGATAGAGAGAGAGACAAAGCACGACAAACACAAAGATTTTATAGTGGTTCGGTGTATCCAACACCTATGTCCACTCCCAAGCAGCACTTGGGTCCACACTATAATCCACTTGATGATAATTGAATTGCTTTACAAGCTCACAACCCAAACTTGTTATTTTTTCTGGGTCACAACGAACCCAGATGGTTTTTTCGGGCTCACCAGCACAAAATCCAACCATAAGCTATCCTTAGCTTGTCCGAGGTACACTACCTCCACTAATTCAATCCCCTGATTGAATTAGCAAACAACAATAAAAATAGAGTTTTGAATATAAAATAACTCCTCAAATGAGTAAATATGCAATTAAATAAACAAAGATAAGAAAAGCCTGTTTGAAGCGATTTGGATGTGTGCTTTTCTTCTTTTCTTCTTCTTCTTTGAAAGATTGAATCAGGCCTCAGCTCAGATTCTTCACAAAAATCGCGGTGGAGAAGTTGGAGAAAAATAGGGCTTTTGCTTTCTTCCTTTTACTTGGAAAATCCTTGATTCTGAACTTTGAGTGCTTTGGATTTCTCTTTGAACTCTCTAGGATTGATGGATTTGAGCTCTGAGTCATTCCTCTTGATTTTCCTCTCTTTTTCACTAAGTATTTTTCTTGATTTTTCTCCCTTTTTTTCAAATGGACGGTTCCTCCTTTTTATAGATCTCTTAATCCAAGTTTAGGTGAGAAAAATAGTTGTTACAGAGTAGTTGGATTGCTTCTGCACACACAGAAAAATAGCCATTAGAGATTAGGTAAAAAAAATATTACCGTTGGAGTCTGTTCTGACATTTGAAAATCCATTCTTGACATGTTGGAGTTGGCTTCAACTTTTCATGTGTCGGCTCCAACTCGGATTGTCTAAAAATACCAAATAAAAAGTTGTTGAGGAGTCGGCTCTGAAAGGTAATGTGTCGGCTTGGCGCTTTCAGGAATCAGCTCCAGATTTCAAAGGTGTCGACTCCAGATTTCGCATGGAAGGTTATTTGGAGGAATCCAATGATGAACAGCTCCAAACAAATCTCGATCTAGTAGAAGAAGTCAGGGAGAAAGCCAGAATCCGAATGGCCACCTACCAGCAAAGAGTAGCACGTTATCACTCCACCAGAGTCCGAGGAAAATTTTTCCTCCTCGGCGATCTGGTGCTTCGAAAGGCATCCGTCTCGAAGCCACTGGAGCAAGAAAAATTATCCCCGAATTGGGAAGGTCCCTACCAAGTGATGGAAGTAATCAGACCCGGCACCTACAAACTCCAAGATTTGGATGGGAAATCCATTCCTCGGATATGGAACTCTGATAATCTCCGTGTATATCACTAGTAAAAGTACGCTCTTACTAAACTCACTCTATTCATTGAATGAAATTTAATTCTCAAAGACTCGCAAAATTCTTATAACTCTCCTTGAAAGCTGCAATGAGAAGTAGGTTTTACTATACATTAAATCCTCAGCCGGGCCGAGTGATCTCCGTACCTTGGTCGCGCCAAGTAAAATATATTTGACAAACCTCGGCTGGACCGAGAGAGCTTTGTACCTTGGCTGTGCCAAGTAAAATATAATCTTGAAGCCTCGGCCAAGCCAAGTGACGGTCTTCGTACCTTGGCAGCATCAAGTAAAATATAATCTTTTTAAATCCTCGGCCATGCCGAACGATCTCCGTACCTTGGCCGCACCAAGTAAAATATATTTGACAAACCTCGGCTGGGCCGACAGAGCTTCGTACCTTGGCCGCACCAAGTAAAATATAATCTTGAAGCCTCGACCAAGCCGAGTGACGGTCTCCGTACCTTGGCAGCGCCAAGTAAAATATAATCTTTTTAAATCCTCAGCTGGGCTGAGTGATCTCCGTACCTTGGCTATGCCAAGTAAAATATATTTGATAAACCTCGGCTGGGCCGAGAGAGCTTTGTACCTTGTTCGCGCCAAGTAAAATATAATCTTGAAGCCTCGGCCAAGCCGAGTGACGGACTTTGTACCTTGGCCATGCCAAGTAAAATATATTTGACAAACCTCGACTGGGCCGAGAGAGCTTCGTACCTTGGCCGCGCCAAGTAAAATATAATCTTGAAGCCTCGGCCAAGCCGAGTGATATATTTTTAAATAATCTCCGAAGCCTCGGCTAAATTGAGTGATATATTTATGAATAATCTCTGAAGCCTCGGCCAAACTGAATGATATATTTTCGAATAATCTCCGAAGCCTCGGCCAAACTGAGTGATATATTTCTGAATAATCTCCGAAGCCTCGGCCAAACTGAGTGATATACTTCTGGATAATCTCTGAAGCCTCGTCCAAACCGAGTGATATATTTCTGAATGATCTCCGAAGCCTTGGCCGAACTGAGTGATATAGTTCTAAAGCTTCAGCCTAGTCAAGTGACTTCTCAAACACTCTGGCGCGACTAAGGCTCCTATCATGCTTCGGTAGAGGTAAGTAACCTCCTCCCACTTACCGGCAAGATCATACAAGTTCTTTCATCCCCTCGAGTAGGATCATGTATGCATCATAAGTTCACAGGGCTGCCCAGGCCTCCCTCTGACCTAAACAGAGGCGAATGCTTTCTCCGCAAAGGACTAAACAGCATGCTTAACAAAAATAAAGTCACAAAAGCACCACGGGACTTATGCTGCGGTAGCGCAATATGAGTAAGACAACTCTCAGCACAACCAAACTGGAAAAAGAAACAAGAAGTTGAAGAAGAAAGGGTAAGAACTTTCTTTATTAATGAAAAGTTACAACCTCCTAAGAGGCATTACAAGTACATCATAGCATAGGAAATAAAGATAAATAAAAAGCTCTGTTGACCCAATTGTGGATTTTGATGATTAACAAAACTACTTGAGTATAATATTTGAAGTTACTAATGATTTTGATTAAGTTTTTCAGCTTATAAGTCGATTTAATAATCAAAATCATGAGTCAAATCAAGTTTTGGTTCGAATCTAATGTCAAGGTAAGTTTGCAGACATTAGAGTCGACACATGGAATCGTAGAGTCGACTCCAGAAATCGGCATGGACTTAGAGTTGACTCCAGGACTGTTAAAGCCGACTCCAACAGAAAAGACATAACGATGGTTTTTTCAGGCCACGACTTAGAGTCGACTTCCGGACGGTTAGAGATGACTCCAGAAGATTTTTGTGTCGACCCCAAAAAAGTCAGAGACGACTCCAGTTCAAGCGGGTTAAAGATTTTCAAGTTAGAGCCGACACCAGAAAAGTAAGAGCCGACTCCATAATGTCAGACGCGACTCCAGAACTGTCAGAATGACTCTAAACTTTATCTTCATCTTTTTTAATCCCAATGGCTATTACTATTTTTGGTTCTAATCCTTCTTACACTTGTTTCTAACGGATAGTTTTAAATTATTTATGGATTAATTGGGATCTATAAGAAGAGGGTTTGCTGCATCGAAAAGAAGAGAGAAGAAAAGAAAGAATAGAAAGAAATCTATGAAATCCATCAGAAAATCAAAAGAGAAAAGAGGAAAAACTCAAAAGGAAAGATCATACTGATTCCTAAAAGAAAAGAGAGAGATTCCAAGCTTTTGTTGTTCTATTTCGAAGAAATCTCAAGGGAAGAAGGAAGCCCTAGTTTTCTGATCTTCTAAGTCTCAAGAGCACCTTGAAGGAAGATCCACTCAAAGGAAGAGAAGGAAGAAGCCACCAAGATCTGCGAATCAGGCTTTGATTCCTATCCTTTTATTCTTGTTTCATTATTGTATATTTGCTCATTGGAGGAGCTGTTTATCTTGTAAAACAAATATTGTTTGCTGGGTCAATCTGGTGATTGATTCAGTTGAGGCTGTTAGCCTTGTGCAAGCATTAGCTTGTGGTGTTAGGTTTGTGCTGGTGAGCCTTGAAAACCAGCTGGGTTCGTTGTGCACCCGGGAAAACAATAAGTTTGAGTTGTGAGCTTGCAAAACAACTCTGCTGTAATCAGATTGATTATAGTGTGGACCCAAGAGGTACTTGGGAGTGGACGTAGGTGTAGGTACACCGAACCACTATAAAATCTCCTGTGTTTGCCGTGATTGTCTCTTTATCTTTAACTCTCTATTTGTGCATGTTCTATTTTAATTTGTATGAATCTAAGTTTTTATTTCCGCTGGGGATTATTTTCAAAAGAGTTTAAATTTTTGAAAAACCCAATTCACCCCCCCTCTTGGGTTGCTATCTGGACCAACAATTGGTATCAGAGCTAGTGCTCATTTGATTTGATCTAACGATCAAGAGTCAAAGATCCACATGGCAACTCAAGCTGGTTCATCTTTTCCGAAGGCCAATCTACTAATAGACCACCCTTGTTTAATGGTTCAAACTATGGTTATTGGAAGGCTAGAATGAAAATTTTCATTCAAGCACTTGACTATGATCTATGGAGCATTATAGTCAATGGACCACACACACCCACTGCTAGAATTAATGGCATGGAGATTCCTAAACCGAAACGGAATGGGATGAACATGATAAAAAATTGGCACAACTTAATGCCAAAGCAATGAATGTTTTATACTGCTCATTAGATGCAAATGAATTCAATCGTATATCTATTTGCATTTCTGCTAAGGAAATCTGGGATAGACTTGAGGTTACCCATGAGGGAACAAATCAAGTCAAGGAATCCAAGATTAACATGCTAGTTCATAAGTATGAATTGTTTAAAATGGATGCATGTGAATCTATTGCTGATATGTTTACAAGATTTACTGATATAGTTAATGGTTTAAAAAGTCTTGGTAAATCTTATGATAATTCTGATCTTGTGAGAAAGGTTTTGCGTTCCTTGCCTAGGACTTGGGAAGCTAAAGTGACTGCAATACAAGAGGCAAAGGATCTAAGTACCCTACCCCTAGAAGAATTATTGGGATCCTTGATGACTCATGAGCTTCAAATTAAGCAACATGTTGATGATGATGAGTCAAAGAAGAAGAGGACTATGGCTCTTAAGATTTCTGAATATATGGAAGAGCCTCATGAATCTGAAGATGAAAGTGATGATGAGGACATGGCACTCATCACAAGGAAATTTAAAAGATTCATGAAGAAGAAGAAGTTTGAAAAGAAAAAGCCCTTTGCAAGAAAAGATGAGGACAAGGGCAAAGAAAAAGAAGTTATTTGTTTTGAATGTAAGAAGCCGGGTCATTTTAAATCTGAATGCCCTCAACTAAAGAAAGGCACCCGAAATTCAAAAAGAAGGCAATGATGGCCACATGGAGTGATTCGGAAAGCTCAAGTTCCGAAGAGGAAGAAAAGAGTGAAATGGCCAATCTATGCTTCATGGCGGACAATGATGAGGTAAGTCCGAGTTTTCTTGATGATTTTACTTTCGATGAATTGCATAGTGCTTTTTATGAATTAATGGATGATTTTGCAAACTTAAGTTCAAAGAACAAAGATTTGAAAAATCAAATGCAAAAACTATCCTTAGAAAATGAAAAGCATGTTGTAGATAAAGAACTTTTGATAAAAGAAAATGAAAGCTTGAAAAATGAAGTTGATAGACTTAAACCTATAGTTGATAAATTTACTTAAGCTCTATCAAACTTAATATGATTTTGGATAATCAAAAAGCTGTTTTTGATAAAGCTGGATTAGGATATAATCCACTTAAAAAGCAAAAATCTTTGAAAATATTTTTATACATGCTGAAAAATCATCAAATATTACTTGTTTTAAATGTGGAAACAAAGGACATAAATCTTATATGTGTAAATCTCCACATAATAAAGAAAGATGATTTGGGTTCCCAAAGGAACAATATTTAATGCATCTAACCATGAAGGACCCAAGAAGGCTTGGGTACCTAAAATTAAGACATGAATATTTTGCAGGAGTGTCTTGCAGCCATCAGACTGAAAAGAAAATGGTACCTGGATAGTGGTTGCTCAAGACACATGACGGGTGACAAAGATCAATTCATCACCCTTGAATCAAAAAGAGGTGGAGTAGTTACTTTTGGTGATAATGGTCAAGGCCATATCATGGGTATTGGTAAGATTCAAATTACTCCATCTACTCATATTGATAATGTTTTATATGTCGATGGACTTAAACATAATTTGATAAGTATTAGCCAACTGTGTGACAAAGGTTTCAAAGTTTCCTTTGAAGCTTCTGTTTGCACTGTTACTAATCCCATTGATAACAGCATTATTCTTGTTGGTAAACGTTATGGCAATGTGTACTTAATTGATTTGAGTAATTTATCTCCAAGTAATCATTGCTTAGTTGCTAATAATGCTAAGATGAATGAGATTGGTTGGCTATGGCACCGTAGATTAGGTCATGCAAGCACACACCTAATTTCTAAACTATTGAAAATGGATCTAGTTAAAGGTATTCCTAGCTTAAATTTTGAAAATAATCGAATATGTGATGCATGTCAATTTGGAAAACAAACAAGAACTTCTTTCAAATCTAAGAATGTTGTTTCAACTACTAGGCCACTAGAGCTACTACACATGGACCTTTTTGGACCTACTAGAACCACAAGTCTAGGAGGAAAGAAATATGGTCTAGTGATAGTAGATGATTACTCTAGATTCACTTGGGTAATATTTTTGGCTCACAAAGATGAGACTTTCTCAATATTTCTGAAATTCGTTAAGAAAGTCACAAATGAGAAAAACACTACCATAGTGTCTATTAGAAGTGATCATGGAACTGAATTTGAAAATCACTTATTTGAAAAATTCTGTTTTGAAAAAGGCATACATCATAACTTTTCAGCACCTAGAACACCGCAACAAAATGGAGTTGTAGAAAGAAAGAATAGGACTTTAGAAGACATGGCCCGTACCATGCTATGTGAAAGCCAACTTCCAAAATATTTTTGGGCGGAAGCTATAAACACAGCATGTTACATCCTAAATAGAGCCCTGATTAGACCTATCCTTAAGAAGACTCCCTATGAACTATGGCATAATAGGAAACCAAATTTAGGTTATTTTCATGCATTTGGTTGTAAATGTTTTATTCATAACAATGGTAAGGATAATCTTGGGAAGTTTGATGCAAAGTCTGATGAAGGTATTTTCCTAGGATATTCTACATCTAGCAAGGCATATAGAGTATTTAATAAGAGAAGCTTAGTTGTAGAAGAATCCATTCATATAGTGTTTGATGAGTCTTTAGCATCAAGTTCAGATAAAATTGATGATGAGGAAGATACATCTTTGATTGAAAGAGGTATTGAAAAATTAAATGTATCTTCAGATCAAGAACCTGAAGCTAAGGATGATGACTCACCTAAGGATGATGGTATTGATACTGCTCATAATGATAAAGATCTACCTAGAGATTGGAGATATGCTTATGGTCATCCTAAGGACCTAATCATAGGTGATCCATCTCAAGGTGTAAGGACTAGATCATCAATGAGAAATATCAATAATCATCTTGCATTTGTATCTCATATAGAACCTAAAACTATAGAGGAAGCTGAGAAAGATAGTTATTGGATGTTAGCAATGCAGGAAGAGTTAAACCAATTCACTAGGAACCAAGTTTGGACCCTAGTAGATAGACCTAAAAACCACCCTATAATAGGATCTAAATGGGTTTTTAGAAATAAATTGGATGAAAATGGATTGGTAATTAGAAATAAGGCTAGATTAGTTGCAAAAGGATATAATCAAGAAGAAGGTATAGATTTTGATGAAACCTTTGCACCTGTTGCTAGATTAGAAGCCATTAGGCTACTACTTGCATTTGCATGTCATATGAATTTCAACTTATTTCAAATGGATGTTAAAAGTGCATTTTTAAATGGTTTTATAAATGAGGAAGTTTATGTTGAACAACCTCCTGGTTTTGAAGATCATGAATTTCCAAACCACGTCTTCAAACTACACAAAGCACTTTATGGTTTAAAGCAAGCACCTAGAGCTTGGTATGATAGATTAAGTAAATTTTTAATTGAAAATAATTTTTCTAGAGGAAATGTTGATAAAACCTTGTTTTTAAAAAGAAAAGAAAAGGATTTATTAATTGTTCAAATTTACGTTGATGACATTATATTTGGTGCTACTAACAATCTCCTTTGTCAAGAATTTGCTAAGTTAATGCAGGGAGAATTCGAGATGAGCATGATGGGAGAACTAAACTTCTTCCTTGGACTTCAAATCAAACAAGAGAAAGCGGGGATTTTCATTAACCAAACAAAGTACACAAAGGAAATACTCAAGAAGTTTGGTATGGAATCTGCTAAACCTCTTGGTACGCCAATGAGTCCCTCATGCAAGCTGGACAAGGATGAAGAAGGTAAGAAAGTAGATCAGAAGCATTACCGAGGTATGATCGGATCACTTCTTTACCTAACTGCAAGTAGGCCAGATATATGTTTTCTGTTTGCTATGTGCAAGATATCAATCTAATCCTAAGGAATCACATTTATTTGCTGTTAAAAGAATCTTTAGATACTTAAATGGAACTAAAAATGTAGGATTATGGTATTCTAGAGACTCAACCTTAAAATTGATTGCTTATTCTGATTCTGACTATGCTGGTTGTAAATTAGATAGAAAGAGTACAAGTGGGGCATGCCAACTTTTAGGAAGTAACTTAATCTCTTGGTTTAGCAAGAAGCAAAATTCGGTTGCATTATCCACTGCTGAGGCAGAGTATGTTGCAGCTGGAAGTTGCTGTGCTCAAATCCTTTGGATTAAGCGACAACTTGAAGATTATGGTATCACACTTGATAAAATTCCTATTAAATGTGATAATACTAGTGCCATCAATCTAACTAAGAATCCAATTCAACATTCAAGAACTAAACACATAGAAATTAGACATCACTTTATTAGAGAACATGTAACTAACAATGATGTTTGTCTTGAATATGTTAATACTAATGATCAATTAGCTGATATTTTTACCAAACCTTTGAGTGAGGAAAGATTTTGTTATCTTAGAGGAGAATTAGGAGTTTGTGATCCTTTAGAATGATTTTCTGAAACTCTTAAGGACAACAACTATCTAGACTTCATTAATTTCTTGAAAATCCTCTATGTCCAATAAGGAAATTATCTAGAAATTTGATTCATTGTTTCCCCAATTGTTAAGGAACACTTATCTAGAGTTTGATGATTAATTTGATTAGTTTCAGATCCTTGAAATTTGAATTTTTCACTGAAACTATTGTGGAGTCGACACCTGCAGTTTGTGGAGTCGACACCTTCATATTTTGATGTTCTGTCTGGGCAATTAGAGCCGACTCTGGCTTCTGTAGAGCCGACTCTAATTCGGGCGCTGACAGATTTTCTGGTTCGGAGCCGACACCTCTTTTCGGGAGTCGACTCTAAGTGGAACTAGGTCAAAATAAAAAGGCGGAGTCGACACCCAAACGAAACCTATCGTCTCCTAAACCCTTCTAAAACGTTCCAAACCGATTCCAATCCCTCCAAATCCCTCAAATCTCTCAATAACTCATTCCAATCGAATCCCATGGCTCCTAAAAGGCGTGCGATTATTGGAGGTTCGGCCGTTCCCATAAGAAAAAGGACGATTCGGAGGCAAGCGACCGTCTTCATCATCTGCCACCCAAGATGCTTCTCCACCTTCACCATCTTCTCCACGGGTAGACCAATTAGCGGGTAAGGCCATTACAACTGGAAGAAAAGTAGATTTTGATTTTTTTGCTTCGGAGGGCTTCGCTATTGGCCGATTATTGAAGGAAATGGGATGGGAGAAAGTTTTCTTTGGATGTTCCTACATACCCTGCCCTTGTGAGAGAATTTTACAATGATTTATGTAGAGGAGAGGGAGGCTTAGTGAGTTTTGTAAGAGGAACCAAAGTGATAATCACGGCCGAGACTCTTGAAATTTATTGGAGATGCCTACTATTGGACTAGTTGAGTATCAACATGATGATAGAGGAGGTGCCCTATCTAGGATGTTAGGGAGAGAAGTATCTGAGTTTGAAGAAATCATGGCTAATCAACTAAATTTGGAACTCAGGTTACTTCACAATATTTGTGGAAGAATTTTATTTCCTAAAATTGGAAGGTTTGAGTATGTCTCGGAGCGAGATATCTTGTTGATGGACTGTATCATTACTGGAAGCCTGTTAATTTAGCTGGAATGATGATTGGTTATATGGCAGAAGCAGCAACTAAGAAGAGATCAACACTGCCATATGGTATGATTCTGAACTTAGTTTTAGAAGCCAAGGTGTGCTAATAATGGATAATGAGCCACTAAAAAATTAAGGCATACTGATTACTACAGTGTCTCTACAATTCACCGCATGGGCTTCAGAAAAGAGAATGAAAATTGGATAAAAAGAGGACAAGAGACCAGAGCAGAGGAAGTTAGAGTTGAGGAGGCCAGAGGAGAGGATATTCCTGGACCATCTACTGCTGGACCTTCAGAGGCTGGACCAAGCACTCACACCTCCACATCAGTCAGCTTTGGTATCTGAAGATTTTCAGAGGAGCAGCTTGATCAGCTCAGAGCCTACTGACTGAGTATGATTCGGACAAATGATATGTGTCAGTTGAGAAGGATCAATCATTGAAGGAAGAGATCAATTCAAGCTTGACATGATTTCTTTTTACTTTGGATAAATCAGTGAATCCTTTATCTGAGCTTCAAAGATTTTTGAAAGGATAGAAGGGATAGCAGATGGATCAAGAACTTATTTAGATGCTACTGGTCAGTTGAAGAAAGATATGATGTTGTTTCTCAAATTGAAGCTTGTCTTGAAAATTTAAGAAGACCAAAAAGATGATATTATGGAAATGATTGGACATTTGAAGAAAATTGTTTACAAGCATGTTTGATTTTGATATCTGTCTTATCCTAGTTTGTATCTTAGGATTTCTAAGTTTTCTTTAACATACTTGAATATGTACTTTACTGTGAATATACTTAAATTGACACATGTAATGAATCTTGCATTGAAATACAATTATCCTTTTATTGCAAATTTGTCTATGATTGATTGAGAACAATGAATAAGTTTACATCTCTATGATTGAATGAACCAACAACCCCGCTCTGATAACCTTTTTTATTGTATTTAAATTCACCTTATTGCTGATAACAAAAAAGGGGAGAGAAATTGTATATGCATAAAGAGAAAGAGAAAGAGAATGAAAGAATATAAGATTTTTTGCATATCTAAAAGGGGGAGAAAAAATTTTGAGATTCTAATCAAAATGCTCAATTGAATTCAGTTTATCTACATAGGGGGAGTTATTCAATGCAGGGGGAGCTTAATAATTTTCTATAAAAGTTAAATCATCTTGATTGATGTTTATAATAGAACTCAAGCATATTTTTAAAAGTTCATTTTGAAAATTGACATCAAATTCTCTGTTAGGAAGTTTTAAAGCTTTAACAATGTCTATAACTCTTATTCAAATGAATTTTTAATGCATATACTCAAAGTTTTTGTCATCATCAAAAAGGGGAGATTGTTGACCCAATTGTTGATTTTGATGATTAACAAAACTATTTGAGTATAACATTTGAAGTTACTAATGATTTTGATTAAGTTTTTCAGTTTATAATGATTTATTAATCAAAATCATAAGACAAATCAAGTTCTAGTTCGAATCTAATGTCAAGGTAAGTTTGCAGACATTAGAGTCGACACATGGAATCGCAGAGTCGACTCCGGAAATCGGCAAGGACTTAGAGTCGACTCCAGGACTGTTAGAGCCGACTCCAACAGAAAAGACAGAACGATGGTTTTTTCAGGCCACGACTTAGAGTCGACTCCCGACTGTTAGAGTCGACTCCAGAAGATTTTTGTGTCGACCCCAGAAAAGTCAGAGACGACTCCAGTTCAAGCGGGTTAAAGATTTTCAAGTAGAGCCGACTCCAGAATGTCAGACGCGACTCCAGAACTGTCAGAACGACTCTAAACTTTATCTTTATCTTTTTAATCCCAACGGCTATTACTATTTTTGGTTCTAATCCTTCTTACACTTGTTTCTAACGATAGTTTTAAACTATTTATGGATTAATCGGGATCTATAAGAAGAGGGTTTGCTGCATCCGAAAAGAAGAGAGAAAAAAGAAAAGAATAGAGAAATCTGTGAAATCATCAGAAAATCAAAAGAGAAAAGAGGGAAAACTCGAAAGGAAAGATCATATTGATTCCCAAAAGAAAAGAGAGAATTCCAAGCTTTTGTTGCTCTATTTCGAAGAAATCTCAAGGGAAGAAGGAAGCCCTAGTTTTCTGATCTTCTAAGTCTCAAGAGCACCTTGAAGGAAGATCCACTCAAAGGAAGAGAAGGAAGAAGCCACCAAGATCTGCGAATCAGGCTTTGATTCCTATCCTTTTATTCTTGTTTTATTATTGTATATTTGCTCATAGGAGGAGCTGTTTATCTTGTAAAACAAATATTGTTTGCTGGGTCAATCTGGTGATTGATTCAGTTGAGGCTGTTAGCCTTGTGCAAGCATTAGCTTGTGGTGTTAGGTTGTGTGCTGGTGAGCCTTGAAAACCAGCTGGGTTCGTTGTGCACCCGGGAAAACAACAAGTTCGAGTTGTGAGCTTGCAAAACAACTCTGTTGTAATCCGATTGATTATAGTATGGACCCAAGAGGTACTTGGGAGTGGACGTAGGTGTAGATACACCGAACCACTATAAAATCTTCTGTGTTTGCCGTGATTGTCTCTTTATCTTTAACTCTCTATTTGTGCATGTTCTGTTTTAATTTGTGTGAATCTAAGTTTTTATTTTTGCTGGGGATTATTTTCAAAAGAGTTTAAATTTTTGAAAAACCCAATTCACCCCCCCTCTTGGGTTGCTATATGGACCAACAAGCTCGGCTGAGCAGCTTCGGTCGATAATGATGTTTCTACATCCGACCCCAGAAATCAGAAAAACCAATCGGATCCACTGGGCCACTGGTTAATGCCAAAGAGCAAGGTAGGCCATCCAGAGATCCCCAAGTTGGATGCGTTGAGGGATCCTAACCAGGTCAAAGAACTGTGGATGCTGATGCCGAGGATGCCTCCTCCCCCAAGTGGGATGCTAGGCTGCTAGTCACTGCCCAACCATATAGATAGGAGACCAGTAGACCAACACCACTCTCCTTCCTCTTCACATGGAAAAAGATTCCTCAGGCGGACGAACCGAGGGATCCAAATTGAGGAAGGAGGTGAGTACCATGTCTTCCATGGGGAATACGTATGCTTTGCGTTTCCTGTGGTCCCCATGGCAAGTGACAAAGGACACACAGGAAGTGCGTACGTGCGCTCCCCATATGACCTCTGTGAGCATCCCGTGCGCTCTCCATATGACCTCCAAGATTCCTTCCTTAAGGACTACTTTCTCTTCAGCAGCTTCTCCATCACCCCAGCTATCTAGGATGAAACATCTTTCAAAAGGAAAGCTCGATCTCTCCGTTCTCAATGAAACAGGCGCCATAAAAGCCCTTATAACTCACAGAAAGAGAAGGTCTTGAGAGATAACCTAACCGGGAGCAACCATTAAAGAAGGGAGCCTCGGAATTTGAAATGCCCTGGCCGCATTGCCACGCAGTAGATCAAAAGAAAAGGGCACTTTCCAAAGTGCGCCAGACGCGCCTCCCAGGCCATGACGGAAGATGAATATCTCCTTCCGATATCGAATCAGGAACCTTAAATGCAGGAAATCATTTGCAGGTCCTTGAGATATGGGCAGGCCTGGGAAATCCCCTTTCGAAATTGACGCCGTCCAATGGCGATCGAGATAAATGCCTTAGGAAGAAATGAAGCATCCTTCGGCAAAGTTGTTTTATATGCCTCGGCAAAAAAACGTACCAACTTTTTGCTTCAGACAAACCAAACTATCTAACCTCGGCCCCAGCCGAGGTATTTGCGCCGTTTTTGGTCATTTCACGCCGAACCATTTTGTACCTAGGCAAACCAAGTTAGCTTGCATGCACCTAACCTCGGCCCCAACCGAAGTAAAATCGGAGTTACATTCCACAACAAAACCAGTCAATCTAGCTTCGATTGAGCAGAATCTTTGATTCCGAGCCCCTAAGGGCTATCCAATCTAAAAGTGCATTTCGTTTATGATTCGTTCACCTTCAAAGGAACCCCCAGCAAAAAGGTCGTTCGAAAAAACAATGACCAAAGCAATAAGAAAAAGATTCATTCATTGAATTCTGATCGGATTACAAGTCGAAAAAGCAAAAAATACATGAGCAACCATTAAGAACCAAGGTTTGGGTTGGTCCTAGGAACCTCCTTGGTAACATCTGGAAGGACTCGACTCGCTTCACCCACTTCAAATGTTGTTGGAAGAGAGACCTCGGGTTCCTCGGTAGCAGACTGAGGATATTCTTCAGGAGCCATGGCCTCTTGGGGACCCAGGATAGCGTCAAGATCAACATCGGAGATGTCCTCATATTCCGCCTCTTCGGCCCCAGGGTACAAATATCAAATAGCTCGGCCTCCAAAAAAGATAAATCTAACTCGGGATACACTTGAGAGATCTTCGCCCGAGTTTTCTCCTCGCCGAACCGGAATGCATCGGCACAAGCCTCTTTACGCTCCTCAAAAAATTAAACAGAACTTTTGTACTCCTCCACAGCCGAGGTAATTCAGTTGTTAGCTTCATCTAGCTGGCCCCCAAGTTTGAGATTCATTTGGCGACTTGTGGCCAACTCCGTCCTTAAAGCCTTAAATTTCTCCTGCCCTCAAGCTCTCCTCATAGAAGAAGACTCTGCGGCTTAACTTGGACGAAACCCTGTGCTCAACCCTCGGCACCCATAAAGCTACATCTTGAGGAACTCTGTAATGACAGCGGATTCTATCCAGATTGTTAAGGGTTACCTCGGAGGCAACATCGCCTGAACCCTTCATATTAGCTGAATAAGGGGCGGAATATGAACAAGCAAGTGAGAACTCAGGGAAGAATGAAAAATCTCTATGGCAGAGACGAAGAAGCGTTGCAGAAGGAGCACCGCCCTATCCCTCTTTAAATAAACGCTTCAGAAGGACAGACAAATACGCCAAAACTTTTGATATGGGCGCTAGAAATAAAGGAGTCCCGCCACGTGGAACTCCAGCTATCGCGGCCTACTGGAAACAAGGTGTTTCCTCCTCGAACTACGGTAAAAAATGATGACAAAACAGCAGCCCGTCATTTATGAGACTATCATTGCCCGCCTTTCTGAATCCCCCAAATGAGATTATTCCGGAACTCTACTCCCTATATCCGAATTTCACTTCGGACTAGGAAGTGGGGGGCATGTGAGGAGGGATAAAATTATCATTGCATTAATGACCGCACACATCGATAATTGGGTCAAATCCAATCTCAAAGTCCTGTCAGCCAGCTGTCACATCCACCAGATAGCAAAGCCCAATCGCCTTCAGCATCGTCAGATCGCCCCGACGACCCGACTTATCCTCATACCTCGGTGACCCGAGCTATCCTTATATCTCAGTGACTCGAGCTATCCTCATACCTCGGCAACCTAAGCCGCCTATACCTCGGTAACCCGAGCCATCCCCATACTTCTACAGACCAAGCCATTCTGTACCTCAGAGAGTCGAGTCGCCTCTTTGCCTCGGCTAGACCGAGGCACTCGAATACCTCTGCGGGATCTGACACAGGAAAATTTGAATCCACTATAACTAAATGAGATTCAAAGCGGGGAATCATACCCAGGAGTAGCCTAAGACCCACAAGAGTGGCCTAGAACCTATGTAATCACTGAATCTCAAGGCATCAACCAGCTCTCCCAGCCGTCGATCCTCTAACTGACAAGATACATATCCTACTGGCCTCATAACAAACTTGATTCGAATCTGTTCTGAATCCTAACGGCTTTCAGACCTCCCCTCGCGATACGCTCAAGGAATCAGGTGATCCCCTATAAATACTGCTGCCCTCCAACCTCTCAGGTACGCACGCTTGAACACTCACTCATTTTTATTCACTATTATACTGAGAACAGCTCCGCCTGAGCTCGGGGCTCTTGAGAGAACACCCATCTAGGGGAGCTCTTCTGTGAGAGTCTTCTCCTCACATCTGCTTGCTGTGAATCTCCACTGACTTGGGCGTCGGAGAGTCCTCCGCAGAGGGTAGCCCCCACAGCATCCTCTATGCACGGACTATCTTGTAGGTTTCATCCCGAGGCGATGAGATCGGCATTCGGATCAGGAGCCAGAAGAGCACCCGAGTCGGAGAACAGATTTCTGTGGTAACAGGTACACAAGAGCATCCTTGTCGCTGGGGACCATCCACTTCCAGACAGCGTCACTAGCTCATCATATGGCTCGATAATAGATATTTTACACTTTGTCTATCAATCATTTTTGTTCGGAAAACAATCTGTAGCTGCTCTCCATTGTTAATATTGAGTTTGAGAAAGGAGATAAAAAAAATGTTTTCTAGATAGTTCCCTTATTTTCAAAAGTATTAAAAATAATTTTAAATAGAGAAAATAACCCATGATATTTTCTGTATAGCCTCTTATTCTCAAATCATAACTACACCAATTATTAAAAATAATTTTAAACAAGGGAGATAACCCATACCATGGATTATCCCCTCAATGTATTCCTTAAGATAGTGTTTGATAGAAAAAAATATATATCGCTGGATAAGTGTACAGGATAGAGTTTTTTATGTGATATCCCTAAGGATATCCTCGGACTATCCCATTGATCATATCAAATACAAAAAAAATAAATCCATAAGATAACTTTGTTTGATCTGGTGTGGTGCTATCAAGGCGCAGGTTGGACTAATTTGTAATAGACTGAATATGGATCTAAGGATTGAGATTAAATCAATTTACGAATATATACGAGCTTAAAAATTAGTTTAATTTTATTGGGTTAGTTCATGAAAATTTTTATTAAGTTCAAACTTGATTCACTTGATTAATATATTTAAATTTTAATCTCTAAAATTTAAATAAAATAAAAAATAAATTTTTTTCTCTCAAAAAATTTTACATCTTCTTCTCTTCATCTTTTTTTTTTCTCCTTCCTCTTCATTTTTTTTTTTGCATGAGGAAGCAATCGACGCCTCCAAGGAACCGTCCCGTAGAAGAACGCACGGCCTAAAGTAGAGGTGGGCACTGGGTCGTGCCGCCCATGGCACGGCACGGCCCAGGCCCTAATGGGCCATGCCAGGCACGGCCCGGCACTGCTACAGTACCGGGCCGTGCCGGGCTCAGAAAATTTTTTCTGTTGGCCCAGCACGGCACGGCCCATGACGGGCCTGGGCCGGCCCATCGTGCCGTGCCGGCACGGCCCAGGTGGGCCTGAGCCGTGCCAGCCCAGGTGGGCCGTGCCGGGCACGGCCCACCTAGGGCCTAGCCCATGAACAGCTCAAATAAAAAAAATTATAAAAAATATATATTTTTTTGATAAATTAAAAATTATTAGGAATAAAAAATTTTATTAATATAAAGCCACCATAATGGTGGAGGGTTTGGCACAGACCCCTACCAGTTTATTAATTTAAAATTAAAATGGTACATAAGGAAGGGGGGCTAGGCCTGACCTCTAAAACATAATACAATAAGTAAGAATAAAAAATAGAAAGATCGCAACCATCGGATCATCGCCGATCGGATGGATCGCAACCGTCGGATCGATCATCGCCGATCGGGATCATGGCTTGGATCGATCGCAACTGTCGGATTGTCTTTGATGGGATAGATCGCAACCGTTGGATTGATCATCCCCGATCGGGATTATGGCTTGAATCGATCGCAACCGTCGGATCGTCTCTGATCGGATCGATCACAACGGTTCGATCGATCATCACCAATCGAGATCATGGCTTGGATTGATCGCAACCATCGGATCGATCATCGCCGATCGGGATCATGGCTTGGATCGATCAAAGACGTCGGATCGTCTCCGATCGGATTGATCACAATGGTCCGATCGATCATCGCTGATCGGGATCATAGCTTGGATCGATCGCAATCGTCGGATCGTCTCCGATTGGATAGATCGCAACCGTTCGATCGATAATAGCATATCAGGATCATGGCATGGATCGATCGCAACCGTCGGATCATCTCTGATCAGATCGATCATCGCCGATCGGGATCATGGCTTGGATCGATCGCAACCATCGGATCATCGCCGATCGAATGGATCGCAACCGTCGGATCGATCATCGCCGATCAGGATCATGGCATGGATCGATCGCAACCGTCGAATCATCTCCGATCGGATCGATCGCAACCGTCGGATCGATCATCCTTGATTGGGATCATGGCTTGGTCGATCGCAGACGTCGGATCATCTCCGATCAGATGGATCGCAATAGTCCGATCGGATCGATCGCAACCATCGGATCGATCATCCTTGATTGGGATCATGGCTTGGTCGATCGCAGACATCGGATCATCTCCGATCAGATGGATCGCAATAGTCCGATCGATCATCGTCGATCGGGATCATGGCTTGGATCGGTCACAACCATCGGATCGTCTTCGATCGGATGGATCGCAACTGTTGGATTGATCATCACCGATCGAGATCATGGCTTGGATTGATCGCAACCGTCGGATCGTCTCCGATCGGATTGATCGCAACCGTCGGATTGATCATCGCCGACCGGGATCATGGCTTGGATCAATCCAGACGTCGAATCATCTTCGATCGGATGGATCGCAACCGTCGGATTGATCATCGCCGATCGGGATCATGGCTTGGATCGATCGCCGATCGGGATCATGGCTTGGATCGATCGCAGACGTCGGATCATCTCCGATCAGATGGATCGCAACCGTCGGATTGATCATCGCCGATCATGATCATGGCTTGGATCGATCGTAGACATCGGATCATCTCCGATCGGATTGATCGCAACAGTCCGATCGATCATTGTCGATCGGGATCATGGCTTGTATCGATCGTAACCATCAGATCGTCTCCGATCGGATGGATCGCAACTGTTGGATTGATCATCGCCGATCGGGATCATGGCTTGGATCGATCGCAACCGTCGAATCATCTCCGATTGGATGGATTGCAACCATCGGATCGATCATCCCCGATCGGGATCATGGCTTGGATCGATCGCAACCGTCGGATCGTCTCCGATCGGATTGATCGCAACGATCTAATCGATCATCGTCGATCGGGATCATGGCTTGGATCGATCGCAATCGTCGGATCATCGCCGATCAGATCGATCGCAATCGTTGGATCCATCATCACCGATCAGGATCATAGCTTCGATCAGCTGGCTGGTGCCTAGGTGCACAGTGTGCTCCTGGCACCAGCCGTGCCATGGTACGGCCCTTGGCACGGCATATAAAATGGCCCAGCAAGGCCGTTCTAGCACGGCCCAGCAGGGCCGTTGCTGGGCCGTGCCAAAACGGCCCTTCTGGGCCGTGCCATGGCATGGCCCAGCAACGGCCCTGCTGGGCCGTGCCATGGTATGGCCCACAAAACGGCCCAGAAGGGCCGTTTTGGCACGGCCCAGAAGGGCCGTTTTGGCACGGCCCAGCAACGGCCCTGCTGGGCCGTCCGTGGCCCATTTCTTGATGGGTCACGGGCCGTGCCGAATTTGAATTTTTTTTAGTGGGCCGTGTCTGGCACGGTCCATTTGTTAATGAGCCATGCCAGACACGACACGGTAATTTTTCTAGCACGATGGGCCTGGGCCGTGCCTAGCACGGCACGGCTCAGTGCCCATGCCTAGCCTAAAGTGGACACGAATGATTGCGTAGACCACAGGTGACGTAGACCACAGGTGCTTCGTGTGAAGATTCTCCCAACCCGTTTCCACGAGAGAGCGCTGAGATCGGATCCAGCGGATGTGAGGGGAAGCTCGTACGGAAAGAAGACGTGAATCCTCACGTACGGGGAGAAGAGGATTAAGACCCGCTCGGTGCCTCACGTACGGAAACCAGGAAGAAGGTCTTGCGTGAGGAAGGAGATGCTGTGGCCTCTCTTGGCTAAGGATTTGGAGAGCTCCAAGAATGGAAGTAAGTGGCCAAAGGCAAGCCAAGGGAACAAAACAACGTGAAGAGAGCTTTTATCCATGGCGAAGAATGGCTAGAGCGTTGGTATCGGAGGAAGCTCTTAAGCAGGGGGATGGAGGCGCAGAGCCACCAGATTTACACGCAGACAAAGAGGTGTGGTGATGAGGTGCGGTAGAGCAGTATATCATAATGGAATATAATAAAGGCTATGGACATCATGTGACGTGATCTTTGTCAGGTAAAGTTATGAGCAGGAAGGATGCCTCCTTTTAAGGTCAAGGGTTGCAACTTGCAAGCTGGCATAGGTTGGGCCGAGCCGTTGATCACACATTCAAAGGTACACAAGCGCAGCCTTGCCGTTGGGACCATCTACTTCCAGACAGCGGCACTGGCTCAACACCAATGTTTTAAAAATTGGATTGAATAATAAATCAGTTTAATGGATCGTAAATTAATTGGTTTAACCTAATAAATCGATTTGATCGAACCGATTAATATTATAATTAAATTTTTATTTAATAATATAAAATAATAAAATATAATATAATTTAAATAAAAAATTAAAAAAATCTAAAAATTGGATTGGACCGGTTCAAACACGGTCGGCTCAACGGATTTTTTTGATTTTTATTAGGTCATATAAAAGTTAATTTTAATAATAAAATTGAACTGGACTAATGATCGATTCTTGATTGAACCGGTTGGACCGACCGATCCAATTCGATTTTCAAAACATTGTTCAACACATGGCTCGATAATATATATTTTATACTTTATCGATTAATCATTTTTATTTAGAAAACAATTCGTACCTACTCTTTCTGATTAAATGTATTTTTAGAGGCTTGTCATAAGAGCGTTCTGGGAGGATCGAGGTACACCGACGGAGTGAGAGAACCCGAGTGACCGATCCGCATTCCGAAAGGCCGAATGTCATTTTCATTAGCGCAAATTTTTTCTATCCATTAATTTTTATGGTTCTTTAATGGACTCGTGTTTCCCATAGATCGCCGATACGCAACCAACGCAAGGGAGAGCGTCTTCTAACCGGCCCGCTAAAATATGATATTTAAAAATAAAAAGATAAACACTTGTGGCATAAAATTAACCGATGGGAAAACTTTATTATCAAATTATTTTTTTATTCAATAAATTTTATTTTATTCATATAAAAGTAAGGAATTACATAATTTAATGAAAGTAAGAGCCCAGATAATATTAAGTATAGAGAACCCTAGGTAGATGGTAGCCTAAAGATTTCTTTTAGTTCAGTTTTCATGAAGATTGATAGCCTTTGGTTTGCAATTTGGTCTTCTTATTTCCTACCTACCACAAAACCATATGGCAAATAAATAGTAAAAAGATCTTTAAAAAAAAAAAAAATGAGCCCACTGCAAAGAAAGAGAAAGAAAGCATTTATTTATTTATTTATTTATTTATAAGCCATCCATAGTGAAATAGATAATAAGGTTATGACTGGCTGAAGTTTTAGAAAACCTAGAAGTATTTTTAGGTTTGATCATTTGAAAACAAAGAGCTTACACTATGTAGGCTGGCATTGTTAGATTTGATGGCCTATTTTCTGCATATATATGTTGCTGACAAAGCTAGTTGGACATGACTGACCTGCCAAACATAAAATTTAAAGCCATGCACGGCATCCTACTTCACAAAGGAAAAAAAAAAAATCCCATGCTATGCTACTATTGTACCATCGTATGCTTATAATTTAAGTGATTGAGTCTTCATCTATATTTCAACTAAAAAAAGAAAATCTTGACAATCTTTAATCAACATGATTGTTGTTGTTGGACAAGGACGATACTAATTTTGAATGTGTGATGTGATTTTCCTATAGATGAGATGGCTTCACATTTTTAGATGTAAATATATTTTTTTCTTAAAATTATGGATCACTAATTTTTATAAAATGAAATTATTAAAAAAATCAAAGTGAGACCGCTAACACGTTTGCTGAAATGCCTGGATATTTCGATTCACTAGCATGTTCATTTGTATTTAATATTCGACACTTGCACTACTAATAAAGCCAATGCAAAGGTGAACCAGCAATGATAATTAGCCATTTTTCTTCTCATTTATGCTCCCTCAGTTGTCGGATGAAATCGTCGATGCACCTTTCGTGGGATTCCTTGTCAGCGAAGATCTCTTTTAGTTCTCTCGCTTTGCACCGAAATAGTTTCCCTTCTTCTCCCATCATAACCAATCGTATGGTCTTGGCCACCTCTTCTCTATGGAAAGATCCATCTTCTTCATTCCTTGCCACCTCTAATCCAACCATTTTCTCTCCCATAGCTCGGGCAATAAGGCCCTGGTCGGCGAAATATGGCAACATGACAAGAGGGTGCCCAAATTGCATGCCCTCAATGATCGAACTCCATCCACAATGCGTCAAAAATCCCCCAATGGATGCATGGCCCAAGACCTTGAGCTGATGAATCCAACCCATGGTGGTGACTCCACAACCCTGTGTGCGGTCTTCGAATCCATCAGGCAAGATCCTCTCCTCATCGGCTATGCTAACTGGCTTCCTTAGAGCCCACAGGAAGGGTACCTTGGATAGCTCAAGACCGAGGGCTAGCTCATGTACTTGCTCGATACTTGGCACGGTTTCACTCCCTAAAGCAATATATAACACAGACCCTGGGGTTTGCTTGTCTAACCACTCAAAAACTTCACTGGTAGAGGTTTTGTGGAACTCCTGGTCCGGTTCACCAAGGGCTGGTGGCAGGAGGCCAATTGGGACCACTGGCTTCTTGTAAAGCTCTCCAAGGAGTTGGAGCCAATTGGACTCGTACTCGCTGCAGCTTCGAGGAGCCACAAGTTTGCATCCTTCGATCACCACTGCGACGCGATGGAGATCAGAAATCCCAGAGTCGTTCTTTTGGCAGGCCCCCAATATCCATTTAGCCTGATAAAGGCGAAAAGCCAGCGTCGAAGGGAAGGGGACCCACGGTGGTGGCTTCGTGAATTCCTCGACGGTCGTTCGTGAGCCTCTGCCCTTTAATTCTGACAATGGTCCAAAGAAGGCAAGAGTTGAAGCAAGATTTATGCTGAAGAAGACGCATGGTACCTCAAACTTGGAGGCAATCTGCGGCCCCAATAATGAGCAAAGTCGAAGATTATCCAATCGGGCTTCTTCTTCGAGGAATTCTGTTCGAGGAATTCGTAGAAATAGCGCTCGAGGCCGTCGAAAGCCTTCTTCAGGAGTTGGACTTGGTCAGGGAGCACGTCGGCAGTGGATTCGGCGTTGTCGGGCAATCCTTCAACCTGTGGAAGTGGCAAGGAAATCAAGTCTATCAGTGGGGATATATGGGAAGGTACCTTGGGCAGCCTTGCGATATTTCTTGGGGTAGAGAGGAAGGAGATGCTGTGGCCTCTCTTGGCTAAGGATTTGGAGAGCTCCAAGAATGGAAGTAAGTGGCCAAAGGCAAGCCAAGGGAACAAAACAACGTGAAGAGAGCTTTTATCCATGGCGAAGAATGGCTAGAGCGTTGGTATTGGAGGATAAGCTCTTAAATCAGGGGGATGGAGGCCACGGCAGAAGCGCTAGATTTACACGCAGACAAAGAGGTGTGGTGATGAGGTGCGGTAGAGCAGTATGGCATAATGGAATATAATGAAGGCTATGGACATCATGTGACGTTGACCTTTGTCAGGTGAAGTTATGAGCGAAGGGTGCCTGCAACTTGCAAGCTGGCATAGGTCGGGCCGAGCCGTTGATCACACATCTGAAGGTACACAAGAGCAGCCTTGTCACTGAAACCATCCACCTCCGAACAGCGGCATCGACTCTGGCTCAATAATATATATTTTATAATTTATCTGTTAATCATTTTATTTAGAAAACAACCCGTAACTACTCTTCATTATTAAATATATTTTTATGATGCGAATCTGCATCAAAGTGCAGATCATACGCACTGCCATCAATGATTAATGCATGATGTAATATGCATGTTTATCAATATATATATATATATATATATAATATGCATATATTAATTTTTTCATATGATGCATAAATTTTTTTCATCCATTAATTTTTATGATCGTTTAAAAGACTCTCATTTCGCTTGGATCGCCAATACATAAAGTGTCTTCTAACCAACCCATTAAAACATGACATTTAAAAATAACAAGTAATATAAACACTTATCGCATAAAATTGATTGATAGTCAAATTTTATTATCAATATATTTTTTATTTAATAAATTTTATTTTATTTATATAAAAGTAAGGAATTACATAATTTGATTAAAGTAAGAGCGCACCTAATACTAAGTATAGAGAACCCTTGGTTAGTGGGAGCCCTGAAGATTTCTTTTAATTCAGTTTTCATGAAGATTGATAGCCATTGGTTTGTTGGATCTTCTTATTTTTTATCCATGACAGAATCATATGGTAAATAAAATAGTAAAAAAATTAAAAAAAGAAATAGAAGTGAGCTCACTGCAAGGAAAGAGAAAGAAAGCATTATGCAGCTCTTACCATATTCCATGATGAATTTATTTATTTTTTATTTACAAGCTATCCATAGTGAAATAGATAATAAGGCTATGACTGCCTGAAGTTTTAGAAAATCTAAAAGTATTTTTAAAGGCCTAAAATTATTTTTGAATGATTTTGTTATATTTGACAAAACTTTTAAAAGCACTCTAACTCCATTGAAAGTTATTAAAAGTCCTATTACAAAAACTCTAGTTTGAAACTTTTATTAAAAATGCTACTTGCCAAATATCGAAAAGTCATTTCCATTAAATTTAAACGTCATAGATTCAAACTAAAAAGAGATAATATAATATTATGATATATTAATAATATAATATGACTATAATAATATAATATTATATTATATTATTATAAATAAAATATCATTATTATAATTGTAGAAATTACTATCATAATACACTACATAGTGTAAAATAAGATAATGTAATAATCCTATATAGTATAAAGCACTAATATATAATACAAATATAATATTATATACTATATATGCTATAATTCTTAGTATTACTGTAATAGTATATCACATTATTTTGATATTATATTAATTAGTAGATAATAAGTATCATAATTTAAATAATATATTATAATGATTTTATATCACAATCAATTTTATATTAGAATATAATTATAATTTTACACTATATTATAATTCTGTAATATGATATATTTAATAATATTAATATGACATAATTATATTATAATATAATTATAATAATTATAATAATTATTTTTAATATTTTAGATGGTTGAAAGTATTACGTAATGTTTTAGTCAGTTTTAATTATCAAACCACTATCTTACTTTGATTAGGAAAAGATGCTAAAGTCTTATAATACTTTGAAAATTCAGTTACCAAACAACAAATATTTTTTTCAAAAACTCTGCTTTTAAAAGCATTATTATAAAAAGCTCTACTTTCAAAAGCTTTATTGTCAACAATTTTATCAAATCGAGCTCAACTCTTAATATAAAAACTATACTAGATAAAGGGTGCGCATTGATAAAAGGCATAAGAGGATGTATTCCTTTGTGAAGGAAACTATGCTTTATATTTGCTACTTGAGTCAAAATAGGCATCCAATAAAAAAGCAGAATTGGCATCATATAAGTTTAAAAAAATGAGTTGCCACATGACTACACCTCTACTAATCCTAATTCTCTATGTATTTTGATCAAAAGACCAAAAGAAATGGTGAGTAGACTTTGAAATGCGAAAGAAATAAGATTAAGTGTTAAGCCAAGGCAAATCTCATAGGAGGGATATTAGGTAATTGATCGAATCGCTAGTTATGGAGACATGAGAAAGATTGCCATCACTTGCTGCTTAAAAGAATACGATCTAATATAAGCTAGCTTGCCTACATAATGACAACATATAGTAAGAGATGGTAGTGGCATGATATGAGCGATTAGATCGCTATACATGTCTTGAAATCCCAATTAGGAGCGACTTTTAATAAAGCAATAATTCAATCTAAGGATAGATCTTTGGATAAATCCTATTTGGATGTTACTCCACAAAATGCATTGTTATGATCAGGGATTCAATTCATTAAAGCCGTCCACCAATGAATGGCCAAATTTAAGAGAGACTTATTAGAATGCCAATAAAAGTAGTCTCATATCACACATAAATAGATCCATTAGAGCACTATCTTATGGGACTTATTGACCGACTTGAGCATTGGAGCATTTTTCAAAGATAATGTTTGAAGCTCTGTTTAACTCTTTTTTTCTTTTTTGGAGTATGCATCAAGTGGTTGAAGAAAGTGCTCTACCATCGAGGTAGAGACTCATATGATTCATTGGCATTTGGGAGTTACTTTCGGATGATTACAAATTTGATGTTGTCTATTAAAACTGAGAGAGAGCACACAACCATATCTTCCAAGAGAAGAGATTAAGATGTAAATAACACCTGGACAAGCATGAGCCATACCAGGCTGGCTCCTAAAATACCGTAGAAGATTTGACCAAACTAGATCCTCTACTAGTAATGTTAACCATCACCTAAGAGCAGTTTAATGCTCTTATACAATATATTAATATGCTGCTTAAATTAGTCCAAAATTTGATTCTCCAAGGATCTAGTCCTAGAGACCATACATGAGCCAACTAGAAGGACCAATAGGTTACCAACAATAACGAACCCTAACCAGAACTTGTGAGGATCCATAGGACCTCCAAAATCAATGAACTAAAGGGCATATGTTAAGATCTCCAGTGTAAAAAGAAGCCTCAAGATTGACCGTCATGATTAAATAAACACTCCCACTCAAAGACTCCTACAACTAACCTACATTGGATTAATCAATCGATGGAAGAGATGAATCAAAGAATTAGGATGATTATGGAGCATATCTAAGGTAGAGGTAGATTCACCAAATGAGCTCAATCTACCTTAGGAATTTCCTTTTGCTAAAGGCATAATGGCCAAGCGATTATGCTCCAAATTCAAGATACCTAAACTAGAGTTGAACCTAGCATGTGCATAGGTTACTGGGGTTTATAACTATGATGTTGCAATTCAATGACAACATTTCTTAGTGTATACTGCAATAACTTCTTGCAAGCTATGGCCTAATCCTTAAACTTTATAGTTTACTTTAGGTCCCCCCAATTACTAAACCCTAACATGATCCTGTGCTTGGATATATAACTATGATATTGTAATTCAACAGCAATGCCTTTTATGTATACTACTATAACTGCATACTATAACTTATTGCAAATTATAGCTTGATCTTTAAACTTTGTGGTCTATTTCAAGTCTCCCCTCCGACTTTCCTTGTATTGTTCCCTGTCCTTTCCCAAATGCATCAATCTTCGGCTCTAGTTCTCTCAACTCTATTCTCTCTTGTGGCACTAATGGGTGTTCAACAAACATCATAGGATGGAAGAAGACATGGAAGCTAAGGCTTCATTTTGGAAAGTTGCAGCCACTAGCTATTATTGTAGTCCCTATCTTCACTTTTTGGGAAGCAGTTGAAGTTATAATCACTTCTATTCTCTCTTTTTATCAAAGAATAAGAATTGCTTCGATTCTCATTTCTTATTCAGTGCACTATTAAGAAGACTACTAAAATTTAGAGTTTCTTTTCTGATGCTCTTATTTAAACCTTATACTTTCACCTGATTCTTATTATTTTCTTTATCTTCTTATAAATACTGAGTTTCTAATAAACTAATAAGGAAGTTGCTAACTTCTTCATTTTTCAATAAAAAAAACAATTTAAAGAATCAAGTATTTTAAGTTACCTAATCATCTTACTAGATTTTTCTTACATGAACCACCCTTTATTATTACAGCATCTATGTGCCAAAGTGATTGATTTGCATAACTTTTCTCTTCTCATATTATTAGTCGAAGCCACATATGAGCAGTTTTCTTTGCTTCATGAAACATTCATTGATTTCTAAAAATCATTCTCTTCAAGTAATAATGATACTTTTCAAATATCCTCTATATGCTCTTGAACCTTTTTTTTTTGTCATAATTTCCTATGTAGGCCTATTGGCAATGCTTCACTTGAGCTAAACTTCAATAACTTCTTAATTTGACCAACCACACATTTCTTTTGAAATTATAGAGGGAGAAATCTAAGATCAAAACAGGGGAGAATTTGGAAAAAGCAAAAGCCAAAGTTGCTTTTTATTGGAAGAAAATTATGCCTTATCAATTTCATTCTTATTATACTACCATCTTATTTCATCTATTCTCAAGCTTTTAAATTGAGTGTATTATGAAATTAATAAGTTAAGAAGAGTTTTCTTCTAGAAAGAAAAAGATTCTGTCAATGAATTTAATTGCTTGATTAATTAGGAGACGATCTATAAAGATAAAAAAGGAGGGCTAGGTATCCAAAATTTCAAGGGCATGAAGTTGGCTTTGCCAGCAAAGTGGGCATGGAAATATGTTACAAGTCAAGTTGGAAATATTGCTTCATGAGCAAAACGTAAATCCAAGCTCATTATTAAGAAAATTGCTTTATAAGCGAAACTTAAATCCAAAGCTTATTATTCGAGAGGGTGCTTAACTATGCAAATAAAAAGAAGGGTAAGAAGGATATCGCCAATTTGAGCCCAAGCTGATCAATCTTAGCCATTGTTTTTTCCTTAGGCATCTTATATGAAAAAGCATTTACTCTTCATAGCACCCTCACTCATGAGTCGCTTCTAATATTCATTTTATATTTCTTTCTTCATTACTTGACTAAGCATAATGGGCTCTAGATCCTAGCTTGAGAGCACCTCTTCTTTCTTCCTCTCTTAGTGGGATGCTTGCTAAAATTGCTTAACCTTCAAGTTTAGTAATGAAAAAAATCAGATTTTTATAGGATAATTGGATAGTGCCTACTCTATTCACCCCTCTATTTAGGAGCATCTATAGATGTGCTACTATGAAGCATACCTCAATCGCCTTGCATTGGAGTCATAGAGCTCATAGTGGAAAATCAAACTATATGGCCCTTTTTATCCTCAAAGTTTCTCCCGTTAATGCAATTCCAAAGTTTGCTCTATTGTTTATTGACATCTTCATATGTTCCAGCTTGAAAGCCTAGTTGGAATGGTAAGCTTCATGCAAACTCTTTCTAAAGATTCATCGATCAACATAAAGTTTCATACCCTTTTAATAAAGAAGTTTGTAAAGTATATACTCCTAAAAAGGTCAAAGTATTCTTATAATTGGCTCTTCGCAATAGGTTACATACTAGAGATATCTTAATTAAGAAAGAATGGAAGGTCAATAGCCGATGCATACTATGTGAAATTCCCTAATAATCAGGGTGCCATTTGTTTATCAGATGTCCATTCTCAATGTCAATTTTGCATATCTTCGCAAATAATTTAGGTCTGACTAGACTACCTTTTATAATTTGTCAGAATGGAAGAAGGAAGAAAACTTCTTCAACATCAATCTTTTATAAAGTTATTGCTACCATTGCATAGTGGGGTATTCTATGCTCCAATAAGTCCTTGGATTCTCATCAAGGTTTTTGTTTTTTTTTTTCACCTCTTCTTAAACTTCATGTAAAATCTTGAGGGGAATGCTTTTTTCCTTCCTACCCCCCCGAAAAAGGGTAACAATTGGGAAGCTAGAGGTGCTTTGCTAAATTGCGTAATTTACTATCTTACTAGTAAAGACTAGCCAAAAAAATAGTATTCGAGTTTCCTAATCATATATAACTATTCCGACTCTTTTCAATACATAATCAATCAACTGATATATGATAAGAAAAGCAAGAGATTAAGCAAGCCAAAGATAACCTTGTCTAGATTTTTTAGACATTTTGGGAAAGACTTGCAGGCTAGCAAAGGAGGATCTAAAGAACTCTATGAGAATTTTGAAAGAAATACAATAGCAAAAAGGCATTGGATACATTGTGGCTAAACTTGAGTTAGAGATATTTGATTTGCCTCTTAATGAGGTAGCATGTGAATTTTCTAACTTATTGCATTAAGAAATTGTACATAAAACATAAAACTTCCTTTTTTCCATGCAACTTTCTTTAGTGAATATGTGAACCAATACAATTCATAGTTTTTATTTTATTTTTTTAGTGCAACAGAAATGTTTATAGTCAAAATTACCATATTTATTTATCAATTTTGGTTTAAAAGAATTGAGTTTTTTGTTTGTGTATGAAAGATGCTTTGTAAACTTGAATTGCAAGGCAAATGGATAATGCAGTTCAATCATAGGGCAAGAAAAGATTTTGGCTTTGAGTAGAACAACAAAAAGGTACCAAGTCCAACTATAAATTGGTTGATGAATAATTTTTTTACAATTAGATCCAATGAAACAACATTTTTTGATGTAAGAACAAATTCTTTTCAATAATTCATGTAAATAAATGTAGACACACGATCAAATATTTTGGATTGGATCGACGGTATAAACTAAACCTTACTTGAATGACCCATTAGGCCTAAAATATATTCTATAGGCCAAACCCATCCTGAGTTAATTATATATTGCATTTTAGATCAAGTTAAATATTAAGACTTGAGCATCAAATCAAGTTGGGTTTGGTCACACCCTGATCTAATCTAACCCATTTATAGTGCTACTTAAGATGGATTTTTTCCTTATGGTTAGCTCATTCTAAGCACCCATTTTATATTAAAAAAATCTAGGAATAAATTATACTTCAAAAGAAGTTTGTATATAACAAGAATTAGATAACCAAAATTGTTATTCTAACAGGAATTAGATAACTAGTATTGTTGTTATGACTATCTAACCAATTAACCATTTTTCACATGCATCCCTGTTGGAAGATATTAACTAGCTAGATACATTCACCTTTGTTTGGATGAGGCAAACATAATCCTACAGTACTAGTTGGCCCATGAAAAAATGAAGTGAAAAAGAAGAAAATACTGAGCAACTAGAGAGACTTTTGAAACTCAAAATTTTTATAATTCAGAGTAAAATAAATTACTTTTATAAAATTATTTTTATATTCACACTCTTGCAACAATATCTTTACTATCAATTTTTAGCCACAACCTCAACCTCGTCTCTCTTCTTCGCTCAGATGAATTGAGTTGAGTTGAGTTGGGAAGATTGAACGAGGTGTTCTTGACATAAGAAACCACTAGCGGTTGTCCCCCGGATGTCAAGATTCCTTCGTCCTTTGTTCCATGCCTTTTTCGCTTAACACATGGCAAACCGTTGCAGCGGATGCTTCTTATCCTCATCAATAGGTTATGTCGGGCTTTAGTCTAACTCCTTTACCTCAAAAACAAAACAAGAAGATGATGATTGATGATCTCTTTTTTCCTCGAAACATATACACGCTTTGACCCAAGGCTTATTTTCCGCACATGTTGCCGACAAAACTAGCTGGATAAAATTTATCTGCCAAACAATCATGCATTGCATCCTACCCTGGTAAGAGAGAAAAAATATAAAAAAAGCATTTATGCAACTAATGGACCTTCTGCATGCTTATAATTTATGCTATTAAGTCTTCATCTGTATTTCAATTAGAAAAGAAAATCATTACGATCTTAACCTATATAGTTATTGTTCTTGGACAGCGTCGATGCTAATTTTGAATGTGTGATGTGATTTTCCTATAGATGGGATGGCTTCGCATTTTTAGAGGAAAAGATTATTTTTCTTAAAAATTACGAACCACTAATTTTCATAAAATAAAATTATTTAAAAAAATCAAAGTGAGACTGCTAACACGTTTGCTGAAATGCCTGGATATTTCGATTCACTAGCATGTTCATTTGCATCTAATATTCGACACTTGCATTACTAATAAAGCCAATACAAAGGTGAACCAGCAATGATAATTAGCCATTTTTCTTCTCATTTATGCTCCCTCAGTTGTCGGATGAAATCGTCGATGCACCTTTCGTGGGATTCCTTGTCAGCGAAGATCTCTTTTAGTTCTCTCGCTTTGCACCGAAATAGTTTCCCTTCTTCTCCCATCATAACCAATCGTATGGTCTTGGCCACCTCTTCTCTATGGAAAGATCCATCTTCTTCATTCCTTGCCACCTCTAATCCAACCATTTTCTCTCCCATAGCTCGGGCAATAAGGCCCTGGTCGACGAAATATGGCAACATGACAAGAGGGTGCCCAAATTGCATGCCCTCAATGATCGAACTCCATCCACAATGCGTCAAAAATCCCCCAATGGATGCATGGCCCATGACCTTGAGCTGATGAATCCAACCCATGGTGGTGACTCCACAACCCTGTGTGCGGTCTTCGAATCCATCAGGCAAGATCCTCTCCTCATCGGCTATGCTAACTGGCTTCCTTAGAGCCCACAGGAAGGGCACCTTGGATAGCTCAAGACCGAGGGCTAGCTCATGTACTTGCTCGATACTTGGCACGGTTTCACTCCCTAAAGCAATATATAACACAGACCCTGGGGTTTGCTTGTCTAGCCACTCAAAAACTTCACTGGTAGCGGTTTTGTGGAACTCCTGGTCCGGTTCGCTATGGTCTGGTGGCAGGAGGCCAATTGGAACCACTGGCTTCTTGTAAAGCTCTCCAAGGAGTTGGAGCCAATTGGACTCGTGCTCTCTGCTACTTCGAGGAGCCACAAGTTTGCATCCTTCGATCACCGCTGCGAGGCGATGGACATCAGAAATCCCAGAGTCGTTCTTTTGGCAGGCCCCCAGTATCCTTTTAGCCTGATAAAGGCGAAAAGCCAGCGTCGAAGGGAAGGGGACCCACGATGGCGGCTTCGTGAGTTCCTCGACGGTCGTTCGTGAGGCTCTGCCGAAGAAGGCAATAGATGAAGCAAGATATATGCTGAAGTAGACGCATGGTACCTCAAACTTGGAGGCAATCTGCGGCCCCCAATAATGAGCAAAGTCGAAGATTATCCAATCGGGCTTCTTCTTCGTGGAAATCTGTTCGAGGAATTCGTAGAAATAGCGCTCGAGGCCGTCGAAAGCCTTCTTGAGGAGTTGGACTTGGTCAGGCAGCACGTCGGCAGTGGATTCGGCGTTGGCGGGCAAGCCTTCAACCTGTGGCAGTGGCAAGGAAATCAAGTCTATCAGTGGGGATATATGGGAAGGGATCTTGGGCAGCCTTGCGATATTTCTTGGGGTGGAGAGGAAGGAGATGCTGTGGCCTCTCTTGGCTAAGGATTTGGAGAGCTCCAAGTATGGAAGTAAGTGGCCAAAGGCAAGCCAAGGGAACAAAACAACGTGAAGAGAGCTTTTATCCATGGCGAAGAATGGCTAGAGCGTTGGTATTGGAGGAAGCTCTTAAGCAGGGGGATGGAGGCCACGGTAGAACCACCAGATTTACACGCAGACAAAGAGGTGTGGTGATGAGGTGCGGTAGAGCAGTATAGCATAATGAAATATAATAAAGGCTATGGACATCATGTGATGTGATCTTTGTCAGGTGAAGTTATGAGCAGCAAAGGATGCCTGCTTTGCAACTTGGAAGCTGGCATAGGTTGGGCAAGCCGTTGATCACACATGTAAAGGTACACAAGCGTAGCCTTGCCGTTGGGACCATCTACTTCCAGACAGCGGCACTGGCTCAACACATGGCTCGATAATATATATTTTTATATTTTATCGGTTAATCATTTTTATTTAGAAAACAATTCGTACCTACTCTTTCTGATTAAATGTATTTTTAGAGGCTTGTCGTATGAGCATTCTGCGATGATCAAGGGTACACTGACGGAGTGAGAGAACCCGAGTGACCGATCCGCATTCCGAAAGGCCGGATCTCATTTTCATTAGAGCGAAATTTTTCTATCCGCTAATTTTATGATTCTTTAATGGACTCGTGTTTTCATGGATCGCTGATACGCAACCAATGCAAGGGAGAGCATCTTCTAACCGGCCCGCTAAAATATGATATTTAAAAATAAAAAGATAAACACTTGTGGCATAAAATTAACCGACAGTGATAGGCAAACTTTATTATCAAATTATTTTTTTATTCAATAAATTTTTTTATTCATATAAAAGTAAGGAATTACATAATTTGATTAAAGTAAGAGCCCATATAATATTAAGTATAGAGAACCCTTGGTAGATGGTAGCTCTAAAGATTTCTTTTTAGTTCAGTTTTCATAAAGATTGATAGCCTTTGGTTTATAATTTGGTCTTCTTATTTCCTACCCACCACAGAACCATATGGCAAATAAAATTGTAAAAAGATCTTAAAAAAAATAGAAATGAGCCCACTGCAAAGAAAGAGAAAGAAAGCATGGGTAGATGGTAGCCCTAAAGATTTCTTTTTAGTTCAGTTTTCATGAAGATTGATAGCCTTTGGTTTGCAATTTCATCTTCTTATTTCCTACCTGTTGCCGCTGGAATCTTTCCTCTGACTCGGGCGCGATCGGTCTCCTGATCGGGCTTCCTCCTAGGCGGACATGCAAAGAAGTCCTCACGCGAGAGGCGTTGGGGGTGGCCCTCCGCGGAAGACCCTCCGACGCTCAAGTCAGTGGTGATCAGCGATCAACGGAAATGAGGAGAAGGCTCTCTCTGGGGAGTCCCTCCAGGGGTGGCCTATCGAGAGCTCGTGCAGAGCGCCAATGACGGAAAGGAGAAGGGGGAGCAGTGAAAGAGAGAGAGAGAGTGATGCTAAGACTGAGCCAAGAGTTGTGTACGGGAGCTTGCGCGTACCTCAGAGAATCTGGAAGTGTCTTATTTATAAGCAATCACCTGAATCTTGAGCGCATTCTGAAAGGTTCGAAGGTTGTTGGGATACGCAGATGATTCGAATCAAGCTGTTGTGAGGCCGGTGAGATCCGTATCTTGTCCGTTGAAGGATCGACGGCTGGGAGAGCTCTCTGATGGCCCAAGATCCGATAACTGCGTAGGTCCTAGGCCGTTATTGCAGATCCTAGGCCACTCCTCGATATGATTCATCGTTTGGAATTCTGTTACACTAGACTTGGGCTCTCCCATGCTAGGTTCTGCGGGGGCATGGAAAGGCTTGGTTCAGACGGTCAAGGGATGACCTGGCCTTGATGGCCGAAATGCACAGATAGTTTGCACTGCTGGGGCGTAAGCACGGCTCGAGCAGCAGAGGCACGAGGGCGGCTGAGATATGACAAAAGAAATAAGTCGGACGTGAATATAATTTTGTTTTGCGGAGGTGCATGTCGAGCTATGGATTGCTCGGGGAAACCGAGCTATGGATCGCTCGGGGAAGCCGAGCTATGGATCACTCGGGGAAGCCGAGCTGTGGATCGCTCGAGGAAGCCGAGCTATGGGTTGCTCGGGGGAGCCGAGCTATGGATTGCTCGGTGGCGTCGAGCTACAGATTGCTCGGGGAGGCCGAGCTACGGGTTGCTCGATCCGCCGAATTATACTAGTTAGCTCGTTCTTTGTGGGCGCAGTGTAGCAAGTGGGGACCAGGGCTGATCTTAGCCCCTTCGCATGGTTATTAATGCAATGCGATTTTACCCCTCAACACATGCCCCCCACTCCCTAGTTCAAAGCGTAGGTTCAGGCATAGGGAGTATAGACCTAGGTGGCGCGATCCGAATGGAGGGATGTGGATTTGACAGCCCACGCAATGATACCCTAATTAATGCTGCGTGGCCGTCCTGCCTTCTCAAGGTGGATCCATCGTTTCTTAGGAGCGAAGGCAACGGTTGGGGAAGCGCCACGTAGAAAATCTCGATCTTCACGGCGCCCACAGCAGCGGTTCCAGACATCTTGGTTGAGATGCCTTATCTTCTCCCTGAGGCGGTTTCTTTTGGAGAAAACGGAGTTGAAGCTGCGCCCTCCCCATTCGTAGAGCTCTTTCATTTTTTCCTCAAAAGATTTCATTCTTCTATTTCCTTTGCGACCTCATTCAATGCCTCTTTTGATCGAAAGCATGGTGAGTCCCAGTGATCAGGCTTCAGAGGTGACCCTGGCGGATCTGGAACGGATACACCACCTATACAAGATTCCTCAGGATGTTACCCTGTTGCTCCCGACGGCTGACGATAGGGTGACATTCGAATTAGGGGACGGAGCATTTTGTTTTGAGGAAAGTTTGAGAGCAGGCCTTAGGTTTCCTCTTCATCCGCTGGTGCAGGAGGTGATGAGGTTCTACAACATATGCTTCACCATGGTGGCTCCCAATAGCTGGCACAACCTTATTGGATTCATCTCGCTGTGCAGCCACGTTGGGGTAACCGCGACTCTCCCGATGTTCAGGGCGTGTTATAATTTGGTTTCTGGGAGGGCTTCCGAGTGGCCCTACATTGGTCCTCGGAGGTTTTTCAAGATGATTTCAAACAATCCGTCGTCAATAAAAGAGTGAAAATTGCGATTCTTTATACTCGAAGGGAATATTGGCTCGGATTTCTCCCGGGTGTGGGGGCAATATGTGAAGGATCCAGAGGCGCATCCGGAGTTATCCGAGCAGGAGAAGAAGGATTTGATTGTATTACACAACAGTCGAGTGCTTCCAACCAGCGCCCTTCTATCAGAGGATGCTCTCTTCGTGGCTGGATTAAGTCCCGTGGATCCTCGCGGTAAGCATTATTTTGTAGCCAATAGGTTAATATGATTTTAGCTTCAATTTTTGTGCGAGCTAACGGGCGAGTTGCATTGCTCCTGCAACCGAAAGGTCGGCGTTTGTAAATCAGGTGAGAGAGGAATTAGGCAAGCATCGCAGGAGGTCCGGTTCCAGTAGTAAGTATAGGGCTGAGAAAAGGCCTCGCCCCTCCGGTCCCCGCCCTGGGGGACCAGGAGAGATGGTGATGATCGTCGTTCCTCGTCGCCGCGGGATGGAAGTATCGCGGTTCCGGCGGCGCATGGTCCTTCAGTGGCGGAGGAAGGTTTGTCAGCGGGGAGAGATCAGGACACCGCGGGGGTTTCGAAGGAGGCTGCCGAAATTTTCTCCCCACCTGTTGGCGTTTTGTCAGATAATGGCGAGGGAGCAACGTCAGTTCACTCAGAGACCCCCATAGTTGGGGTTGCTCGGTCCCTCTCATTGGAGGCCGGTGGTCCGGAGAAGTTGCAGGCGGAGGCGGGAGTGGTCTCTGCTTCAATCAAGATGGGAGAAACGATCGTAGTTGCCGAAGTTCAGTCCATGTTGCCCGCGGGAGAGTCGGCGGAGGATGAAGGGACAACCAAACCAGTCGAACCAGCGACCGAACCTCGCGGGGCATCTTTCGGCGAAAGGCTTTCTGTTGAGGCACTGGAGGCCCTGAGAGAAACTGAAGTCCAAGAGGAGTCTGCCAGGGGTATATAAATGTTCGAAGAAGCAGAAGAAGAAGAAGGAGAAGGAGGGGAGCCGCTGAGCGAAGGGGACGTCCGGGCTGGGGCTCCCCTTGCCGGAGCTGAGATGCCTGAGACCTCTCAAATGAGGGCTTTGGTGGAGGAGGTTGGCCGGACGAGGGCCTCAGGGGCCGCGGGTTCCCAAGTTGGCTCCCTGAGTGTAGATTTTTACTCACGCGATTCGGAGGTGAGTGCCATGTTCTTCGCTTTGATGTGGTCTGTGTTCTAAGAGGGAGAGAGTTCCTCGGCGGAAGGGAACGATCCGGAGGATCTTGTCGAGGTGGCCTTTAGGCACACTGGAGTGCCGAACGAAGCTTTTCTTCTCGCCGAAATTGATGACCTTGCCCTCACAAGGATTGCTTCGGATTATGCCTCTCGGGTAAGTCATCACACCAAAGCAGGGTTTTCGGTCAGTTAGTTCGACTGTGTTCTCATATGTGTGATCCTTTTCGCAGAATGCCTTGATCATGAGGGCGTTGAAATGACATTTGCATCTGGCTGTCGGAGCTTGGGCTCAGGCCCGCAAAGAAGTCGATCACCTCAAGGAGAGGGTGGATTCAACAGCCAGTCTTTTCGAGCCTTGGTGGTCTCCCAAAGGGAGCTCGAGGAGACTCGTAAGGTCCTTACAGCTGAGAGAGAAAGAGCCTCTCAACTTGTAATGTAGGTCAATGAGCTTCAAGGCTTTCGTGAGTAATCCGACAAGGCTAGTTTGGAATTATCCCAGACTAGGGCGGAGCACGAGGATAAGGTCAAGGCCATGCAGCGGTTTTTCGATAAGAGATGGGACCAGCTGAAAGCCAGCCACACAGAAGATAAAAGCAACTGGGATAAGAGGCTCGAGGAGGAGGAGCTCAAGTGCCGACGGCGGCAGGACCAGCTCACCCGTTTGGACAAAGAACTTGCCGAAATGAAGGATCGGCTAAAAAGGTTGGACGAGCGAGCTGCTCGGCTCTCCGATAGCTCGACTACGCTCACCAGGAGATTGGGGACAGATAGTCCCGGGTTGATGAACTCAAAGAGAGTCTTCATCAAAATTAATCGGCTAAATCGAAGGCTCTCAATAGGGTTCAAGTGCTAGGCCATGAACTAGCTCGGCGGGACGAGTAGGTAGGGTGTTTCCTGTCTCATCTGTTTTGGCCTCTCGACCTTTGTCTTACTCGGCCTTTTGGTCTGCAGGTAAACAAGATGAGTCTGGAGTTCCAGGAGTGGTTGAAGGCCTTCGAAGAGGAGGCGGCTTCGAGGCATCGAAGGATTTCCGAGTTGGAGAAACAGCTGGCCGAAGCAAACACGCGGGCCTCTTCAGCGGTGGAGGAGTATAAGAGCTCCACCTAGTTTACCGAGGAACGCAGGGCGGCTTGTGCCGATGCATTCCGGTTCGGCGAAGAGGAGGCGCGAGCTAAGATTACCCAAACTTATCCCGACCTGGACTTGTCCTGTTTGGAAGCCGAATATTATGAGGCCCACACCCTGGGGGCCGAGGAGGACGAGTATGAGGAGATCTCAGACATCGATCTCGAAGCTGTTCTGGGCATCGACACTGCCGCCGAGGTATCTTGGCGGGACTCCATCGAAAAAGGGGAGCCAAGCGATGCCCCTGCTGATGCCGCTGCAGGAGGCGTAGGGTCTTATCCCAAGCCTTGATCCCTTGAGGGCCTCCACATGTATTTTCTGTTTCTTTTCTTTTGTAGTTCGACCGAAAATTAGTAAACAGATCAGTTGTTTTTATTTGTTTGCCTTTCTCGGATGATTTCTCATCTTAAGTTTTATTCCAACCGCGATCAACCTATGGCTTATTTGCGCCGCTTGGTTGGTTTTTTTGCTCGAATTTGAGGGAACATCTTGGTCGAGAACAAGGCATAGGGATAGCCCGACAAAGGAGCCGAGAGACAACACAGCTCGGTAAAAAAGGAGGTTGAGAGACGATTCAGTTCGGCTTAGACCGAGTGACGCAATGGTTCGGCTAGGGCCGAAGGATGAAATAGCTTGGCTAGGGCCAAAGGATAAAATAGCTCGGCTAGGGTCGAGGGACAAAATAGCTCGGCTGGGGCCGATGGATGAAATAGCTCGGTTAGGGCCAAGAAATGAAATAGCTCGGGTAGGGCCGAGAAATGCGATAGGTCGACTGGACGGGACCAGAAATCACAGAAGCATCCAGGCTAGGACCGGGGTAGTCCATCTTATCAGTGGCAAAATAATGGACGCGCCTTTGACGAAAAAGAGGGGAGTTTGGTCTCGAGAAGGGGGGGTTTGTTGAACCCCCGTTGTCATCCATTTATCCTGTTCGGTAAAGAGAGGGTGTCTCTTCGCTTCCCGCGAGCGGTCACTGAGGTGATGACGCGTAGCAAGATTTTATGTCAGTGGCACTGGGGCCGATGGCTAAGGCGATTAGGGCTCTCGCTTGGAGCGGTTTAAATACCGATAGGTGATAGGCCATCGTTAACCATTTCCTTTGCCGATCTTCACTGGTCTATCCAAGCTTGCGATAGTAGGATGGCTTCCAAAGATGGAGGGGGGTCGGTCGGAGCACCAATCGACGGTGTCAACGCTCGTTGGGGGGCCCGTAGGGGCCGTACCAAGGCGGTGATCGATGGGGACATCCTGGCCTCATTATTTGTAAGTTGTGAGCGACTCCAACAGGCGACCGAGCAATACATGATCGCCTCTACTAGGGAGATCATGCACCTCCGTGCGGTCAATGATCGATTGAAAAAGTGTGTGGCGTCCCTTCAGCAACAAGTGTGCGACCTGGCAGTGGAGCGAGGGGAAGGCTCAGCAGTTCCCGAAGAGAATGATAAGCCCCTATGAGGGGTGATGTATTTTCTTTTCTTTTTGTCGCCCCCTTTTTATGATGAATGAGAAGAATCGTTTCTATAGCTTTTGTGTTTGCCGCTGTTTTGAGACGCTCGCTTTCATCGTGCAGATTTTATAAGAGATCTATCCCTCGGAGGGTTTCTAGCCATCCTTGCCCGGATCGAGGCACGGGATAACATTCAGTCATGTTGGACTGAAAATAGGTACTTCGGTTTGCTTCAAAGTATAGAAACAACTTTGGCCTTAGAGGGGAGCATAGGGCGGTGCCTAGGTCCGCGCCTAGGTCCCACAGGCAGTTGGGCCGGAGCATAGGGTATCGAAACGTCCCTATCGAGGGATATTTGGCCCTCGTGTCTCTTTATTACCCCTGTCAGTGCTTTGTCTTTTCCAAGGCAGGTCGATCTTCGTTTTGTCGAGGTAAATAGCACGGCTCTGCAGCCGGCAAAAGGTCACCCTGACACTTTCCGAGGGACCTTTACTGTATCGATCTTTTCCAATGCATGTCGCTTTGGCGTACGATGTAAGCGCTTATTTGCCATTGGAGGACGTCATTTTTGTGGGACGATCTCCCAGGTCTGCCAGTATCTGTAAGATTGGCGGACAATTTTCTGCATTTAAAGCTCATGATCCGGGATCAGAGAAAATCTTTTGGCATGCGTCATGGTTCGGGCGACGTGCTTGGCGCGCAATGAAGGGCACCGCTCTTATCCCGGGAGGCCACGTGGTGGCGTGGGTTGGATGTTTTGAATCTCAGGGCTTTCGGCTCTGATAGATGCTCCCGGTTCATCTTCGCCTATAAAAAAGGGGAAAGAGGGCTATGTTGGGCCATCCCAGAGTTTTCTTCTCTGTGAATTGTGAAGGTTTACATGATGCCTGTCTCTCTGGGGCTTAGAGTGGGAGGACCGAGCTTTCCTTCTGCAAATCGTTGTCCTCCGGACAGCTGGGGTGATGAAGGAGCCGCTAGAGAGTGGCTCGTCCTCAAGAGAGAGTTCCGGAGATCGTATGGAGAGTGCACAAGAGGTTCACAGAGATCGCATGGAGAGCACACATATGCGCTTCCTGTGTATCCTTTGCGAATCACCATGGGGGACGTAAGGCAGGAAGTGTATGCGTGTTCCCCATGACTTACATAAACTTCGCCTCCTCCCTGATCCGGATTCCTGGGCTCGTCCGCCCGGGGAATCTTTTGCCACGTGAGGAGGGGATGATGGCGTGTTGTCCGCTAGTACGTTGCCTTTTGACTTAGGCAATGGCTAGCGGTACACACTCGATTTGGGAGAGTACCCCGTCATCAGGGTCCACGAGCCTTCTTCCCCCTCATCGGAGGGCTCCACGGATGGGTGGCTTGGGACAAAGCTCGTCCACCCTTTCTGATTTCTCTGATATCCCGGGCCGGATGCCGAGATATCATCGCAATTGAAGCTGGTCGCAACAGTCAGGCCAAGTCATTTGCTCGTTATCAGGGCGAGCTGACGGTTCGTGGTTTGTCTGATTTGTTGGATCAGATGCCGAAGTATCATTGTTAACCGAAGCTGTCTTGGAGCAGTTCGGCCGAGCTACGTACTCATCTTCATTTCCTGTGCTTCGACGCACTTGTAACACCTCTTAGGCGGTTGTAATTTGTTTCGCTGGTAATGAGATAAAGAAAGTTTTGCCCTTTCTCCTAGCTCCTGTTTCTTTTTGTGCCGAGAGTTGTTTCTCCCGTGTCATAGCATACTTTGGCAGCATTCTCGCCGCTTTGTTTTTTGCCAAAATCGTAGCTCGGTCCTTAGTAGGGGAGACCGTTTGTTCCTATTCGAGTTGAAGGGAGACCTGGGCGGTCCGGCAGACTCACGTGGTAAACATGGTTTTGTTTGTAGAACGAAATAGGTGTTTCTTCGAAAAGAGAGCTCGTATGTCTCTTTTGAGTAGAGGGAGGTCCTTCACCTCTACCGAAGTACCGCGAGGCGCTAACATCGTCTTGGGATGTTTAAGAAGTTGCTTGGCTCATCCGAGTTTTTAGATAGTATCTTACTTGGCGTAGGATAAGGCACGGAGATATCGCTCGTTCTTGGCCGAGGATTTTGCGCTACCCGACCTAGTCGGGGCTTATAAGCTGCCCGAATTCGGATGGAACTTTGGAGATTGCTTGGTTTAGTCGGGATTTATGATAATGAGACATGCGTTTCGGCTTTAAGCTGGGGCTTTGATAGTGGGAAAAGCTCCTCAGCTTTGGCTGGGATTCTTAATAGTAGAACATATTCCTTGACTTTGGCCAAGGTTCGGAGATTTATTGCTCAGCCCAGCCGATGTTCGGAGATTTGTTGTTCGGCCCAGCCGAGGTTCGGAGATTCATTTGCTTGGCCTAGCCGAGGTTCGGAGATTTATTTGCTCGGAGGGATAACTCGGTCGTCGCCAAGACTTATGATGTTCAATTCCTGTGAGATTTGGCGTGGACCGCCAAAGAGAAATGGGCGGCGCATGGGGGCGCCCGATATTTATGATTTGGTGATTTCCAAGGAAAGTGAGCCAGCGTCTGCTACTGACGCACCTTTTTGTTTCTTCGCGCCTCTCCAAGGGCGGCTGATTCGAGGAAATCCGGCGGAGTTTCGAGGATATTTACTTCGTGAGGGCCCGGCAGACTGGAAGGAACCCAATTCCTAGAGAAGGAGGGGGGTTCCCGAGTAGTTCGTCGATGCTTACCGATTTACCTCGGGAGGGGGCGCGACTCTTCGCTTCCCACGGGTGCCAGCCGAAGTGACGACGCGTGGCAAATTCCCTCGGGTCGGGATTAATGACTCGACTGATCAGAATACTCGCCAGGGCGATATAAATATGGATAAGAGGGATGCCAGTGTTTGTCATTCTCTTAGCTAGTCTTTTGATAGCTCCCGAGAGTAGGTATGGCCTCCCACGGTGAAGGGCAATCGACTGAAGAGCCGAGCGGCGGCGGCAATGGCCGTAGGGACTCCCAGGGGGTCGCGTTTCTGTGATTGTCGATGGGATGGCCTTAGCGTCAACTTTAGTGGGCCATGAGCAGTTCCAGAAGACGGTCGAGGAATTTCTTGCCACCTCGACGAGGGAGGCCGAGGCTCTTCGCCGGGTCATTGACCGGCAGGAGGGAGTGATAGCGTCCCTTCGTCAGCAAGTTGCCGAGCTGACTCGGCGTAGGGAGGGCCCGGCAGCTCCTGAGGGAGACAGTAAGCCCTTATGAGGGCTCTTTTTGTTTCTTTTTTTTTCTTTTCCTTGTTGTCGTTTCTCTTTCTTTTTTCAATCAATGAAGATGAAAATTTTGTATCTGGCGCATTTGTTGTCATCTCCAAAACGTTTGCTAATGTTGATCGGGGCTTGTCAGTTGCCCGAGTCTGAACGTAGTTTAGGAGAACGCTTAGGTCGGCCGGGGCTTGTAAGCTGCCCAAATCCGAACTTAGTTTAGAATGCTTAGGTCGACCGGGGTCTCAGAATTTATTGCTCGGCCCCACCGAGGTTCGGAGATTTATTGCTCGGCCCAGCCGAGGTTCGGAGATTTATTGCTCGGCCCAGCCGAGGTTCAGAGATTTGTTTGCTCGGCCCAGCCGAGGTTCGGAGATTTGTTGCTCGGCCCTGTCGAGGTTCGGAGATTTGTTGCTCGGCCCAGCCGAGGTTCGGAGATTTATTTGCTCGACCCAGCCGAGGTTCGGAGATATATTTGCTCGGCCCAGCCGAGGTTTGGAGATTTATTTGCTCGGCCCAGCCGAGGTTCAAAGATTTCCTGCTTAAACAGATAACTCGGTCATGCCGAGGATTAGTAAGCAGCATCTATTTTCTTCACGATTTTTTATGATATAATTTATGGTGATTATGCCATGAATTATGAGACAATATGCCAACAAAAATTTAAGAAGGCGAGCCTATAGAGGGCGTACCCTACTGATGATACTTGCGGAGGTTGTCCGAATTCTATATTCGAGGGATGGATCTTCCGCTTAGATCTTGCAGCTTGTAGGTACCGGGTCCGACGACCTCTGCTACTTGGTAGGGGCCTTCCCAGTTTGGAGCTAGCTTTCCTTGCTCTAGCGGTTTGGAGACAGATGTTTTTCGGAGAACGAGGTCGCCAGGCAAGAAAGCTTTCCCTTTGACCCTAGAGGCGTGGTAACGGGCCATTCTTTGTTGGTAGGCAGCTATTCTGATCCGAGCTTTTTCTCTGATCTCCTCTACCAGGTCGAGGTTGGCGCGGAGCTGCTCATCACTAGCTTCCTCTGAGTAGCTTTCCACCCGCAGGGAAGGGAGTCCTATCTCCACGGGGATGACGGCCTCTGTGCCAAAGGCCATTCGAAATGGGGTCTCGCCCGTGGGCACTCTCGGGGTGGTGCGGTAGGCCCATAGGATATGGTGCAACTCGTTGCCATCTATCTCAGGCTTTGGAGAGCCGAGCTTTGATCCCTTGAAGCAGGTTCGGTTGGTTACCTCGACTGCTCCGTTAGCCTGTGGATGCCCGACCGAGGTAAGGCGGTGATGGATCCCATGCTCCTCGCAGAACTGACGGAACTTTAGATTGTCGAACTATTTGCCATTGTCAGTAATGATGGTGTGCGGGAGGCCGAAGCGGCAGATGATGGATCTCCATATGAAGTCCTTGGCTCGAGCCTCAGTTATTTGAGCAACTGCTTCCGGCTCGACCCATTTGGTGAAGTAATCGATGGAGACGAATAAAAACTTCCGCTGCCCCGTGGCGAGTGGGAACGGGCCGAGAATGTCCATTCCCCACTTGGAAAAGGGCCAAGCGAGGAAATGGGGACCAGCTGGCGGAGGGGAGCCTCTGAATACTGGAGTGTCTTTGGCATGGGTCACAAGCTCGGACGAGGTTGTCAGCATCCTTTTGCATGGTTGCCAATAGTAACCTTGGCGCAGCACCTTGTGGCATAAAGATCGGCTCCCCAGATGGTTGCCGCAAATCTCTTCGTGTACCTCCCGAAGGGCATAATCGGCTTTAGATGGGCGAAGGCATCTGAGCAACGGCATAGAGAAGGACCGCTTGTAGAGCTGGTCTTCAATCAGCACATAGCAGGTGGCTTGCAGCTTCAGCTTTCTGGCTTCCCTTCGATCGGCTGGGAGCGACCCTTCTTTAAGATACTTCTGGATGGGGTCGAACCATGATGGTTCGGCCTCAACTTGCATTACTCGGTTAGCTTCTGCGATACTGGGTCTCTCCAAAATCTCCAGATGAAATTTTCGCTAGGCGTCCATTGATTCCGCAGTCGCCAGCCGAGATAATAGGTCGGTATGGACATTTTCGGATCTAGGAATCTGAATGATCTCAAATTCAGGGAAACAGAAGAGTAGGCTTCGAACCTTTTGGAGATATCGGACCATGTTCGGTTTCCGGGCCTCAAACTCGCCCCATACGTGACCAGCCACCAGCTGAGAGTCGGTGAAGGAATTCAGCCTCTTCACTTTAAGGTCGCGGGCGATTCAGAGCCCGACGACCAGAGCTTCATACTCAGCCTCGTTATTGGAGGCTGGGAAGGAGAAGCAGATGCCATATTCGAAAGTCGCCCCCTCTGGGCTGGTGAGGACTAAGCCGCACCAGAGCAATGGGCGTTGGATGACACGTCGACATGGAGGAGCCACCGGGCGTTAGATTTTGGGTGCTCGGGGAAGTTAGGAGTGGAGCCATCCTTCGGGATGGTACATTCGAGGAGGAAGTTAGCTAGCACCTGAGCTTTGATGGCCGGACGAGACTGGAATCGAATGTTGTGCTCGCTCAGCTCGACGGCCCATTTAGTCATCCTTCCCGATGTCTCCGGGCGATGGACCACCGCCTTGATGGGTTGGTCAGTCAGGACCGTCACAGAATGTGCTTGGAAGTATGGCCGCAACTTTTGGAGTAAGGTTATCAAGGCTAACACCATCTTCTTAATCTGGGTATACTTCGTTTCTGCGTCTCGGAGCAGTTTGCTGACATAATAAATTGGCTTCTGGGCCTTATTTTCTTCTCTGACCAACACCGAGCCAATGGCACCTTCCGAGACAGCCAGATACAGGAACAATGTTTCCCTAGGATTTGGACTGCTGAGGAGAGGGGGAGAGCCGAGGTACTTCTTGAGATCTTCGAATGATTTTTGACACTCGGAAGACCATTGGAAATTCTTAGCCGACGGAGAGTTTTGAAGAAAGGAGGCATCTTTCGGCAGACCGAGCCACGAAGCGGTTAAGGGCTGCTATTCTTCCAGTTAGGCGCTGGACTTCTTTAATAGATGCCGGGGGCGCCATCTGCTGAAGAGCCTAGATCTTCTTGGGGTTAGCTTCGATACCCCGTTGGGAAACCATGAAGCCGAGGAACTTCCCAGAGTTAACGCCGAAGGCGCACTTAGTTGGGTTGAGCTTCATCCGATATTTGCGGAGTGTCGCGAAGCTTTCCGAGAGATCCTCGATGTGCTGTGACGCTTCTTTGCTCTTGACCAGCATGTCGTCGACATATACCTCCATGTTTCGGCCGATTTGCTCTTTGAAAACTTTGTTGACCAGCCTTTGGTAGGTGGCACCTGCATTTTTAAGACCGAAGGGCATAACACGGTAACAGTAAGTACCTCGTCGGTTATGAAGGCGGTCTTCTCTTCATCTTCGGGGGCCATCCGGATCTGGTTGTAGCCCGAGTAGGCGTCCATGAATGTCAGCATCTGGTGACCCGAGGTGGCATCTACAAGTTGATCAATTCGGGGGAGAGGGAAACTATCCTTCGGGCACGCTTTGTTGAGGTCGGTGAAGTCGATGCAGATCTGCCACTTGCCGTTCGACTTCTTTACCATGACAACATTTGACAGCCAACTTGGGTAATTCACCTCCGAATGAAGTTCGCCTTGATAAGCTTATCAACCTCCTCTTCAATAGCTTTCTGCCACTCTGGGGCGAAGCTCCTTTTCTTCTGTTTGACGGGTCGGTACATCTCGTCCACATTAAGGCGATGGACGAGAACATCAGGCTGATTCCTGGCATGTCGGAGGTGGACCAGGCGAAGACATCGGCATTGCTTCGGAGAAAGTCGATCAGCTCCTGCCAGGATTCGCCTTTCAGCAACGACCCGATCTTTATGGTTCGGTCGGGACAAGCTTCGTCCAGTGGTACTTGTTCCAGTTCCTCGGCTGGTTCTTCTCGTTGCTTGGCGAAGTCCTCCCGAGTGTCCAGCCCATCAACCTCAGGCATCCTGGACTGAAGGCTGGTGACAAAACACTGCCGAGCCATAGTTTGGCTTCCTTGGATAACACCAACTTCCCGCCGGTGTGGAATTTCATAGATAGGTGTGGGATGGAGACGATGGCTTTGAGGGACATCAGGCCGGGTCTCCCAAATATCGCATTGTAGGGCGACCGAAGCTTGGTCACCACGAAGTCCGTATGAACAGTGGCATAAGGGGCCAGGTTCCTACCCGAACCATTAAAGTTACGACCCCTTCTGAGATGATAACATCGCCAGTGAACCCCATTAGGGTGGAGTCCACGGCTCGGAGGTTTTTCATGAGCAATTTCATCTTGGCTAACACATCAAGGTACATAACATTTACGGAGCTTCCACTATCAACAAGGATCCGACTTACATCATAGTTATTTAAATTGAGAGATACAACTAATGCATCGTCATGTGGGAATTGTATCCCTTGGAGATCGTCGTCGGAGAAGGAGAGCTCACCCGTTTGTGCTTTCTTTGGCGCCAAGCCTTCGCCATCATTCTTGGAGCTCGACGAACTACTGGCCTCTTCAATCACATTGATATGGCCAATCACGGGTGGATTTGGAGGAGGAGGAGGTTGTTGAAGCTCTGGTTGGCGATCACCCCTTGTTCTGGCTCGGACGCCCTCCTGAACTGGTTCAGTCGGCCCCATTGGATTAGCCTCTCAATTTCATTCTTCAACTGCCAGCACTCCTCGGTATCGTGGCCATGCTCCCGGTGATAGCGGCAGTACTTGGTGGGGTCCCTCCGGGTTGGGTTCCCTTGGAGAGGAGCTGGTCGGGAGAGCTGGCGCTCTATCTCCATGAGGATTTGCACCCTAGGAATAGTGAGTGGGGTGTATCGGTCGAATCGCTTGGGTGGGCTTCGGGAGCGATTTCTTGGTGGCGGTGGGGGAGCTCTTTGGCGATGAGGTAGGCTTGGCTGATGGATAGATCGATGCCTATCCAGACCCTTGGGTTCTTTCTTCTTCGCCAGCTCGGCGCGGGCAGCCCTCCGTGATTCTTCGACCCTGGCGTATTTGTCTGCCAGGGCCATCATATCGGAGAGGTTTGGGGGGTAACTGACCTCCATCGCTAGGTAGAAGTTGCTCTCCTTCAAAACTCCTCCCGCTAGGGCAGACATAGCCACCTCATGATTGAGGTGGTCCACCTCCAGCATGGCCTTGTTGAAACGGCCAAGGTAATTTCTCAAGGACTCCCCCTCTCTCTGCTTAACTTCAGAGAGGGAGTCGGATCTTCATCGGTGACGGCGGCTACTGACGAACTAGCCAATAAAAAGACGGCTTAGCTCGTCAAACGAATCAATGGAATCTGGTTTCAAGGCGTTGAACCAGGTTCGGGCAGATCCTCTGAGGGTGGAAAGGAAAGCGCGGCAGAGGACCGCGTCTGACGCTCCGTGGAACATCATTATTGACCAAAAACTACTGAGGTGATCATCCGGATCAGAGGAGCCATGGTAGGGCTCGATGGCGGGTAGCTTAACATGGGAGGGAATCACGTCCTCCATGATCCCCTTGGAGAAAGGGACACCCTGCTCTGCCTTAGGCTGAGGCGGGTGAGCCTGCTTGGCGGCATCCAGCTCTTGACGCATCTCTCGGAGCTATCGGCGGATCTCCTCTTCAGGCATAGGAGGAGGGGCCAGACATGGAGATGGCGTCGAATCATGGCGGGAGGGCTCTGGAGAAAGGGACCGGGCCCACCGAAGTTAGGGGAGATCTTTGTCGCAGCCCCCTCGTGGGACTGGTCTAGCCTCCTTGGGTCGGTGTGGGGGGTCGACGGCTCCATGCGGGCCAGAAGAAGAGGTGGCTGGAGAAAGAGGAGCTACGGCCTCCTCGGGGAGGCGTGGAGCAGGGGCAGCCGTAACTGGATGGGGGGCTATGAAGCGCTCCTGAACCAGATGGGTCAGGGCTTGGACCTGCTGGACCAGTATGGCGAACTGGTCCTGGGTCACTGGGACAGCTGGTGGCGACAGAGTCTTAGCTGGTGGCGGCGGCGGCACCGCGATACTCATCGGATCGGATCTTTGGGAGGCGATCTGATCCTAGGCTTCAGAAGTTGCTTTTCTCCGATTGGCCATTGGAGAGGTTCTCTTCCAGATCGAGATCCTTGTCTCCTTTCTTCAAGTTTTAATGGGACTTAAGGCCCTTCCTCTAGCGCCAATATATTGCTGCCGGAATCTTTCCTCCGACTCGGGCGCGATCGGTCTCCTGATCGGGCTTCCTTCTGGGCGGACCTGCAAAGAAGTCCTCACGCGAGAGGCGTCGGGGGTGGCCCTCCGCGGAAGACCCTCCGACGCTCAAGTCAGTGGGGATCAGCGATCAACAGAAATGAGGAGAAGGCTCTCTCTGGGGAGTCCCTCCAGGGTGGCCTATCGAGAGCTCGTGCAGAGCGCCAATGAAGAAAAGGAGAAGGGGGAGCGGTGAAAGAGAGAGAGAGAGTGATGCTGAGACTGAGCCAAGAGTTGTGTACGGGAGCTTGCGTGTACCTCAGAGAATCTGGGAGTGTCTTATTTATAAGCAATCACCTGAATCTTGAGCGCCTTCTGGAAGGTTCGAAGGTTGTTGGGATACAGAGATGATTCGAATCAAGCTGTTGTGAGGCCGGTGAGATCCGTATCTTGTCCGTTGAAGGATCGACGGCTGGGAGAGCTCTCTGATGGCCCGAGATCCGATGACTGCATAGGTCCTAGGCCGTTATTGCAGATCCTAGGCCACTCCTCGATATGATTCATCATTTGGAATTCTGTTACACTAGACTTGGGCTCTCCTGCGCCAGGTTCCGCGGGGCGCGGAAAGGCTTGGTTCAGACGGTCGAGGGACGACCTGGCCTTGATGGCCGAAATGCATAGATAGTTCGTGATGCTGGGGCGTAAACACGGCTCGAGCAGTAGAGGCATGAGGGTGGCTGAGATATGACAAAAGAAATAAGCCGGACGTGAAAATAGTTTCACTCCGCGGATGTGCATGTCGAGCTATGGATTGCTCGGAGAAGCCGAGCCATGGATTGCTCGGGGAAGCCGAGCTACGGATTGCTCGGGGAAATCGAGCTATGGATGGCTCGAGGGGGCCGAGCTACGGATCGCTCGGGGAGGCCAAGCTATGGATCGCTCGGGGGAGCCGAGCTATGGATCGGTCGAGGAAACCGAGCTATGGATCGCTCGGGAAAACCGAGCTATGTATTGCTTGGGGGCGCCGAGCTACAGATTGCTCGGGGAGGCCAAGCTACAGATTGCTCGATCTGCCGAATCATACTAGTTAGCTCATTCTTTGTGGGCGCAGTGTAGCAAGTGGGGGCCAGGGCTGATCTTAGCCCCTTCACACGGTTATCAACGCAATAACGATTTTATCCCTCAACATTACCCACCACAGAACCATATGGCAAATAAAATAGTAAAAAGATCTTAAAAAAAATAAAAATGAGCCCACTGCAAAGAAAGAGAAAGAAAGCATTGCGTGGCTCTTACCATATTTCATGATGAATGTATTTATTTTTTTATTTACAAGCCATCCATAGTGAAATAGATAATAAGGTTATGACTGGCTGAAGTTTTAGAAAACCTAGAAGTATTTTTAGGTTTGATCATTTGTAAATGAAGAGCTTCCACTACGTAGGCTGGCATTGTTAGATTTGATGGCCTATTTTCCGCATATATATGTTGCTGACAAAGCTAGTTGGACATGACCAAACATAAAACTTAAAGCCATGCACGGCATCCTACTTCACAAAGGAAAAAAAAAAAAAAAATCCCATGCTATGCTACTAATGTACCATCGCATGCTTATAATTTATGTGATTGAGTCTTCATCTATATTTCAACTAAAAAAAGAAAATCTTGACAATCTTTAATCAACATGGTTGTTGTTGTTGGACAAGGACGTACTAATTTTGAATGTGTGATGTGATTTTCCTATAAATGGGATGGCTTCACACTTTTAGATGAAAATATATTTTTTCTTAAAAATTATGGATCATTAATTTTTATAAAATGAAATTATTAAAAAAAATCAATATGAGACTGCTAACATGTTTACTGAAATGCTTGGATATTTCGATTCACTACTCGCTAGCATGGTCATTTGCCACCTCTAATCCAACCATTTTCTCTCCCATAGTTCGGCAGAAGCGCTAGATCTACACGCAGACAGAGAGGTGTGGTGATGAGGTGCGGTAGAGTAGTACGGTATAATAGAATATAATAAAGGCTATGGACATTGTGACCTAACCTTTGTCAGGTGAAGTTATGAGCAACAAAGGATGCCTGCTTTTAGGCTGTGTTTGATAGCTTTTTGGCTATTCCTGGATAAATATACAGTATAATATTTATTCAAGGGATAGCTGAGGGGATAAGCACCTTTTTAAAATTACCATTCTGCCATCAAGGGATAACTTTAGTTATTTCTGGGTTCCCTAGAGAATAAGTTCAGGGGATAACCCATGATTAAACATGGGTTATCCCCTCTGGTTAAACTTTTTTAGCACTATCCCATGTAGCTATAGCATTTGGGGATAAGGAGAGATATCCCATGGATATCTCTCCTTATCCACCATATTAAACACAGCCTCAAGGTTAAGGGTTGCAACTTGCAAGCATAATGGAATATAATAAAGGCTATGACATCATGTGATGTGACCTTTGTGAGGTGAAGTTATGAGGAGAGAAGGATGCCTGCTTTTAAGGTTAAGGGTTGCAACTTGTAAGCATAATGGAATGTAACCTTTATCTGGTGAAGTTATGAGCAGCGAAGGATGCCTGCTTTCAAGGGTAAGGTAGTGTTTGATAGAAAAAATATTATTCATGGATAAGTGTACGGGATAGAGTTTGTCCCTTGGCTATCCCTAGGGATATCCCTTGGCTATCCCATTGATCATATCAAATGCAAAAAGGTAAATCCATAGGATAACTCTTTTTTACTCTTATTTGAAGGGATAACCAGCTATTCCTGCATTTCCTAGGGAATAAATTGAGGGGATATCCCATGGTTAACCATAGATTATCCCTTTGGTTAACTTTATTTCCAGCTATCCCTTATAGTTATAGCTTTTGGGAATAAGAAGAAATATCCAGGGGATATTCCCGCTTATCCCTTATTTCAAACACTACCTAAGGGTTGCAACTTGCAAGCTGGCATAGGATTGGGCCGAGCCGTTGATCACACATCTAAAGGTACATAAGAGCAGCCTTGTCGCTGGGGACCATCCACTTCGAGACAGTGGCACTGGCTTACTACATGGCTCGATAATATATATTTTACAATTTATCTATCAATCATTTTTATTTAGAAAACAATCCGTAGCTACTCTCCCTTATTAAATGTATTTTTATTTACAATTGTTATTCTAATGGAAATTAGATAACCAGTATTGTTATTCCTTTTTTGGAATATAACCATCTAACTAATTAACCATTTTCGCATGCGACCTGTTGGAAGATATTAACTAGATACATTCGCCTTTGTTTAGATGTCACAAACATAGTCTTACAGTACTAGCTGGCCAATGAGAAAATGAAGTGGAAAAAGGAGAGAATACTGGGCAACTATAGAGAGGCTTTTGAAACTAGAAGTTTTAAAATTTAGATTAAAATAATTATTTTTATATTCAAGCTCTTGCAACAATATCTTTATCATCAATTTTCAGTCTCAACCTTAACGGTTAATTCACATTCCTCTTCTTCCCCACCTCACCTCAGGTCGTGCATAGCAGGGATGACAATTTTTTCTGTTTCCTCGTTTATCCGGTCGGTATCGTTTTTAACGGATCAAGGAATTCTCGATTTAAATGGCTTAACGGATAACGAAGATTTTTCATTAACAGCTAAATGGGTAAATAATCTAGAAACGGTATTCTTCGCCCCATCCCCGTTTACCCATTTCCATCTCCGTTAGCTTTATATAATATATTTAAATTTTAAATATATATATATATATTAAAAATTAAAAATAAATAAAATATATATAGGTTTGAAATGCAATTAGAATTTGATAGATCATTTTCTATTTGATTTTTTCTATCTGGTTTGTTACTATGTTAAAGCTAACGTGTTAGATATATCTATCAATGTTATTTTGCCATAAATATTTGTGTCGCTAAGTTTCGTTGCTATTTCTTAATTTTTTTGTATTACGCATCCTACTTCACGAAGCAAAAAAAAAAAAAAAAATCTTGTGCTATGCTACTAACATACCATCGCATGCTTATAATTTACGTGATTGAGTCTTCATCTATATTTCAACTTAAAAAAAGAAAATCTTGACAATCTTTAATCTACAGACTTGTTGTTGTGTTGGACAAGGTCGATATTAATTTTGAATGTGTGATGTGGTTTTCCTATAGATAATATGGCTTCGCATTTTTAAAGAAAAAGATTAATTTTCTTCAAAATTACAAACAAATAATATTTATAAAATAAAATCATTTGCATCTAATATTCGACACTTGCACTACTAATAAAGCCAATGCAAAGGTGAACCAGCAATGATAATTAGCCATTTTTCTTCTCATTTATGCTCCCTCAGTTGCCGGATGAAATCGTCGATGCACCTTTCTTGGGATTCCTTGTCAGCGAAGATCTCTTTGAGTTCTCTCGCTTTGCATCGAAATAGTTTCCCCTCTTCGAGAAGCCACAAGTTTGCATCCTTCGATCACCACTGCGACGCGATGGGCTGTACAAATCCCAGAGGCGTTCTTTTGCCTCCTCCCCAGTACCCATTTAGCCTGATAAAGGCGAAAAGCCAGCGTCGAAGGGGAAGGGAACCCACGATAGTGGCTTCGTGAGTTCCTCGACGGTCGTTGGGGAGGCTGTGCCCTTTAATTCTGACAATGGTCCGAAGAAGGCAAGACTTGAAGCGAGAATTATGCTGAAGAAGACGCATGGTACCTCAAACTTGGAGGCAATCTGCGGCCCCCAATAATGAACAAAGTCGAAGATTATCCAATCGGGCTTCTTCTTCGAGGAATTCTGTTCGAGGAATTCGTAGAAATAGCGCTCGAGGCCGTCGAAAGCCTTCATGAGGAGTTGGATTTGGTCAGGCAGCACATCGGCAGTGGATTCGGCGTTGGCGGGCAAGCCTTCAACCTGTGGCAGTGGCAAGGAAATCAAGTCTATCAGTGGGGATATATGGGAAGGGATCTTGGGCAGCCTTGCGATATTTCTTGGGGTGGAGAGGAAGGAGATGCGGTGACCCCTCTTGGCTAAGGATTTGGAGAGCTCCAAGTATGGAAGCAAGTGGCCAAAGGCAAGCCAAGGGAACAAAACAACGTGAAGAGAGCCCTTATCCATGGCGAAGAATGGCCAGAGCGTTGGTATTGGAGGATAAGCTCTTAAAGCAGGGGGATGTATGCCACGGCAGAACCACTAGATTTGCACGCAGACAAAGAGGTGTGGTGATCAGGTGCGGTAGGCAGTGGACATCATGTGACGTGACCTTTGTCCGGTGAAGTTATGAGCAGCGAAGGATGCCTCCTTTCAAGATCAAGGGGTGTAAGCTAGCATAGGTTGGGCCGAGCCGTTGATCACACATCTAAAGGTACCCAAGAGCAGCCTTGTCGCTGGGACCATCCACTTCCGGACGGCGTCACTGGCTCATCACATGGCTGGATAATAAATATTTTACACTTTGTCTATCAATCATATTTATTCAGAAAACAATCCGTAGCTACCCTCGCTTGTTAACATTGTGCTTGAGAAAGGAGATAAAAAAAATATTTTTTAAATAATCCCCTTATTTTCAAAAGTATTAAAAATAATTTTAAATAGAGAAAATAACTCATGATATTTTTTGGATAGTTCCTTTATTCTTAAAAGTAATAACTACACCGATTGTTAAAAATAATTTTAAATAGAGGAGATAACCCATACCACGAATTATCCCCTCAATTTATTCTTTAAGGTAGTATTTGATAGAAAAAAAATATCATTGGATAAGTGTACAGGATAGAGTTTTTTCATGGGATATCCCTAAGGATATCCAATGACTATTCCATTGATCATATCAAATACAAAAAAGTAAATTCATAGGATAACTCGGTTGGGCCTGGTGTGGTGTTATCAAGGCGCAGGTTAGACTAACTTGTATTGGGCTGAATATGGGTCCAAGGGTTGAGATTAAATAAAGTCATAGATGTATACATGCTTGAAAATTAGTTTAATCTTGTTGGATTAGTTCATGAAAGTTTTTGCTAAGTCTGAGTCTGATCCACTCGATAATGTATTTAAATCTGTTGCTGCTGAAATCTGTCCTCCGACTCGGGCGCGATCGAGCTCCTCATGGGCGGACCTGCAAAACAGTCCTCACGCGAGAGGCTTTGGGGATGGCCCTTTGCAGAAGACCTCCAACGCTCAAGTCAGTGGAGATCGGCAATCAACAAATATGGGGAGAAGGTTTCCGCTGAAGAGTCTCTCCAGGAAGGCCTTTCGAGAGCTCAGAGCAGAGCGCTAATGGCGGAAAGGGGTGAGCAAGTGTGCAGGATGCCGCGCGTACCTTAGAAGCAAGAAGACAGTTGTATTTATAGAGGGTCACCTGGCTGCTTGGAGGCATCGTGGGTCTAAAAGCCGTTGAGATCCGAATCGAGTTTGTTATGATGCCAACGAGATCCGTATCTTATCAGTTAGAGGATCGACGGCTGGGAGAGCTAGTTGATGCCATAAGGTTTAATGATCACATGGACCTAGGCCACTCTTGCGGGTCCTAGGCCACCGCTGGGCATGATTCGCCGCATGGAATCTTATTCAGTTATAGTTGATTCGGATTCTATGATGGCCAAGCTATGTTGGCCAAGCTATGCTGAAGCTGTCTGAGGCTGAGGCTAGCCGAGCTATGATGGCCGAGCTATGTTGGCCGAGCTATGCTGAAGCTGACTGAGGCTGAGGCTGGCCGAGCTATGATGGCCGAGCTATGCTGAAGCTGGCTGAGGCTGAGGCTGGCCGAGCTATGATGGCCGAGCTATGTTGGCCGAGCTATGCTGAAGCTTGCTGAGGCTGAGGCTAGCCGAGCTATGATGGCCGAGCTATGCTGAAGCTGGCTGAGGCTGAGGCTGGTCGAGCTATGATGGCCGAGCTATGTTGGCCGAGTTATGCTGAAGCTAGCTTGAATGAGAGCGCTGAGGCATGGCTCGGCCTGAATGAGGTGGGGCTTGAGTGCCGAGGCATGCTTTCTCCTTTCTTTTATTTCATGCCAAGTCATTATGACCATTTATGCACCATTAAATGCTCTAGCCTATTGACTTGACTGCTGAATATTAATGAGGTGGCCCTTGGGAGAACCCACGCACATAACATGACCCTTTTTCCCTCTTGTTCTCTTTCTTCATTATGAGGAGACGTTTGTTGCTAGAATGTCGCGCCAGCTAGCCAGCTGGCAAGCAGGGCATTTGGATTGGGCGTGACCCCATCGCCAATGTGAGCGGTCAACAATGTAATGATGATTTTACCCCTCAACACATGCCTCCCACTCCCTAGTCCGAAGTGTAACTTCGGATATAGGGAGTAGAATTCTGGAGCAATCTTATTTGGGGAACATGTCATTCGATCCTCTATAGAGGAAGTGTTTATCTCTGTGTAGGTTAGAGAAAGGCCTGGGCGGCCCTCTTGTTGAAGTAAAATAAGGCGCTTTAGTTGCACTAAAGTGTCCGAGAAATTATCCGGCTAGGACGAAGCTTTAGTGCTGTATCACTCGGATTGGCCAAGGCTTTTGATAGTAAGACATGCAGTCCGGCTCTGGCTGAGGCTTTTGATACGCACTTCGGCTCTGGCCGGGGCTTTGGATAATATGAGATGCACTCTGGCTCTGGCTGAGCTTTGGATAATAAGAGATGCACTCCGGCTCTGGCTAAGGCTTTTGATATGTACTTCGGCTCTGGCCGGGGCTTTGGATAATAAGAGATGCACTCTGGCTCTGGCCGGGGCTTTTGATAATAAGAGATGCACTCCGGCTTTGGCCGGGGCTTTTGATAGTAAGAGATGCACTCCGGCTCTGGCCGGGGCTTTTGATAATAAGAGATGCACTCCGGCTCTGGCCGGGGCTTTTGATAATAAGAGATGCACTCCGGCTCTAGCCGGGGAATAAGAGATGCACTCTGGCTCTGGCCCGGGCTTTTGATAGTAAGAGATGCACTTCGGCTCTGGACGAGGCTTTTGATACGCACTTCGGCTCTAGCCGGGGCTTTGGATAATATGAGATGCACTCCAGCTCTAGCCGAGGCTTTTAATGCGTACTTTGGCTCTGGACGGGGCTTTGGATAATAAGAGATGGACTCCGGCTCTGGCCGAGGCTTTTGATACGTACTTTGGCTCTGGCCGGGGCTTTGGATAATAAGAGATGCATTCTGGTTCTGGCCGAGGCTTTTGATAATAAGAGATGCACTTCAGCTCTGGCCGGGGCTTTTGATAGTAAGAGATGCACTCCGGCTCTGGCCGAGGCTTTTGATATGCACTTCGGCTCTGGCCGAGGCTTTGGATAATATGAGATGCACTCCAGCTCTGGATGAGGCTTTTAATATGCACTTCGGCTCTGGTCGGGGCTTTGGATAATAAGAGATGCACTCCGGCTCTGGCCGAGGCTTTTGATACGCACTTCGGCTCTGGCCGGGGCTTTGGATAATAAGAGATGCACTCCGGCTATGGCCGAGGCTTTTGATACACACTTCGGCTATGGCCGGGGCTTTGGATAATAAGAGATGCACTCCGGCTCTAGCCAAGGCTTTTGATACGCACTTCAGCTCTGGCTAGGGCTTTGGATAATAAGAGATGCACTACGGCTCTAGCCGAGGCTTTTGATACGCACTTAGGCTCTGGTCGGGGCTTCCAACAATAAATCACTCGGTGCTGCCAAGCCTTCCCAAGATGCTACTCGGTTGTAACTGAGGCTTTCAAATAATAAATTACTACTGCCGAACCTTCAAATAATAAATTACTCGGTGTTTCCGAGTCTTCCAAATAATAAATTACTCGGTGTTGCCGAGCCTTCATGCTACTCGGTTGTAACCGAGGCTTCCAAATTATAAATTACTCGATGTTGCCGAGCCTTCAAATAATAAATTACTCGGTGTTGCCGAGCCTTCAAGATTATATTTTACTTCAAATAATAAATTACTCAGTGTTGCCGAGCCTTCAAGATTATATTTTACTTGGCACTGCCAAGGTACGAAGATCGCTCGGCCCGGCCGAGGATTTATATGACCTGCTTCTCATTGTAGCTTTCAAGGAGAGTTATAAGAATTTTGCAGGCCTTCAAAAGCTAAATTTAATTCAATGAACAAGAATGAGTTTAGTAAGGGCATACTTTTTTTAGGAAATTTATTACTCGATTGTTGTCGATTCTTCAGGAATATATTACTCGGTTGTTGCCGAGCCTTCAAAGAATAAATTACTCGGTTGTTGCCGAGTCTTCCCAAGATGCTACTCGGTTGTAACCGAGGCTTCCAAATAATAAATTACTCGGTGTTGCCGAGCCTTCAAATAATAAATTACTCGGTGTTGCTGAGCCTTCAAATAATAAATTACTCGGTGTTACCGAGCCTTCAACATTATATTTTACTTGGCGCTGCCAAGGTACAGAGACTGTTTGGAGATCATTCGGTTTGGCCGGGGCTTGTAAGCTGCCCGAATCCGAATGAGGTTTTGGAGATCACTTGGCCCCCAGCCGTACTGGGGGTGCTCGGCCATACTGAGTCTTCGATGAATAGGACTTGGTCCAGCCGAGGTACAGAGATTTCCTGTTCAAGAAGACAGCTCGATCGTGCCGAGGATTAGCAAGTGACATCTACTTTTCATTATGATTTTTTGGAGAAGTGATTGTAGCAACCATGCCATGAATCATAGAAGCAATATGCCATAACAGTTAATGGAGCGGACCTATAGAAGTCGTACCCTACTGATGATGTATGCGGAGGTTGTCTGAATTCCACGTCCGGGGAATAGATTTTTCATTTAGATCTTGGAGCTTGTAGGTGCCAGGTCTGATGACTTCCGCTACTTGATAGAGGCCTTCCCAGTTTGGAGAGAGCTTTCCTTGCTCTAGTGGCTTCGAGATGGGCGCCTTTCGAAGCACCAGATCATAGGGGAGGAAAAATTTCCCTTTGACTCAGGTGGAGCGATAACGAGCTACTCTTTGTGGTGCGGTAGACCCAATGGCTGAGGCTGAAGCTGGACGTTGGACTTCTGTGAAGCATGGAGTCAAGAACTCCTTGTCTTAGCTTCATGACGCCATCCTTCCTTATGCAAAAGGTGCCAAGGGGGCTAACATGGCAACCATAAATGCCTTAATGATGGAAGGAGATAAGGCATTAAATGCCTTAAAGCATGTAGATGCACAAGGCCTTTATGAGCCCATAAATGCCTTGGTGCGCATAGCGTGGCTACGGAAACCGAGCTATAGTGCCGAGGCAGGGAGAAGGCGGAGACGGCGTTGAGTCATGGCAAGAGGACACTGGAGAGAGGGATCGGGCCCGCCAAGATCTAGGAAGAGGGATCGGGCCCGCCGAGATCTAGGAAGATCCTTGCTGCAGACCACTTGCAGGGCTGGCTCAGCTCTCTTAGGACAATGAGGGGGGTCCACGGCTCCCTCAGGAAGATGCAGAGCAGGAGCAGCTGGACGGGGAGCTCCATGGTGTCCCTGAATCAAATGGGTCAGTGCTTGGACCTGCTAGACCAGTGTGACAAACTGGTCCTGGGTCACTGGGGCCGCTGGTGGCAATGGAGTCTCAACTGGTGGTGGTGGCGGTGCCACACTGCTTACCGGATCAGGTCTTTAGGAGACGACCTGGTCCCGGGCTTCGGAAGTATCCTTTCTTCGATTGGCCATTGGAAGGGTTCTTTTCAAGATCGAGATCCTTGTCTCCTGGATCACAAGTTTATGGGACTTGAGGGCCCTTCCTCTAGTGCCATTTTGTTGCTGCTGAAATCTATCCTCAGACTCTGGCACGATCGAGCTCATCCTGGGCAGACCTGCAAAACAGTCCTCACGCGAGAGGCGTTGGGGGTGGCCCTCTGTGGAAGACCCTCCGACACTCAAGTCAGTGGAGATCGGCAATCAACAAATATGGAGAGAAGGTTCTCGCTGAAGAGTCTCTTCAGGGAGGCCTTTCGAGAGCTCAGAGCATAGCGTTAATGGCCGAAAGGGGTGAGCAAGTGTGCAGGATGCCGCACGTACCTTCGAAGCAGGAAGACAGTTGTATTTATAGAGGGTCACCTGACTGATTGGAGGCATTGTGGGTCTGAAAGCCGTTGAGATCCGAATTGAGTTTGTTATGATGCCAGCGGGATCCGTATCTTGTCAGTTAGAGGATCGACAGCTGAGAGAGCTAGTTGATGCCATGAGGTTTAATGATCACATGGACCTAGGCCACTCTTGCGGGTCCTAGGCCACCTCTGGGAATGATTCACCGCATGGAATCTTATTCAGTTATAGTTGATTCAGATTCTTACGCGCTGGATTCTGTAGAGGTATTTTGAACGCTGTGGTTCAGTCATCATGGTTCCGCAGAGGTAGGTGCCAACGAGCCAACGTGGCAGCCATAAATGCCTTAATGCATGGAAGGAAAAAAGGCATTAAATGCCTTAAAGCAGGTGGATGCACATGGCCTTTATGAGGCCATAAATGCCTTGATGCAAGAGACAGCGTGGTTGCGGAGGCCGAGGTATGCTGAAGCTGGCTGAAGCTGAGGCTGGCTGAGCTATGATGGCCGAGCTATTCTGAAGCTGGCTGAGGCTGAGGCTAGCCGAGCTATGATGGCCGAGCTATGTTGGCCGAGCTATGCTGAAGCTGGCTGAGGCTGGCCGAGCTATGATGGCCGAGTTATGTTGGTCGAGCTATGCTGAAGCTAGTTGAGGCTGAGGCTAGCCGAGCTATGATGACCGAGCTATGCTGAAGCTGGCTGAGGCTGAGGCTGGCTGAGCTATGATGGCCGAGCTATGACGGCCGAGCTATGCTGAAGCTGGCTGAGGCTGAGGCTGGCCGAGCTATGATGGCCGAGCTATGTTGGCCGAGCTATGCTAAAGCTGACTAAGGCTGAGGCGGCCGAGCTATGATGGCCGAGCTATGTTGGCCGAGCTATAATGAAGCTGGCTGAGGCTGAGGCTGGCCGAGCTATGATGGCCGAGCTATGTTGGCCGAGCTATGCTGAAGCTGGCTGAGGTTGAGGCTGGCCGAGCTATGCTGAAGCTGATTGAGGCTGAGGCTGGCCGAGCTATGATGGCCGAGCTATGTTGGCCGAGTTATGCTGAAGCTGGCTTGAATGAGAGCGCCGAGGCATGGCTCGGCCTGAATGAGGCGGGGCTTGAGTGCCGAGGCATGCTTTCTCCTTTCTTTTATTCCATGCCAAGTCATTATGACCATTTCTGCACCATTAAATGCTCAAGCATATTGACTTGACTGCTGGATATTAATGAGGTGGCCCTTGGGAGAACCCACGCACATAACGTGACCCTTTTTTTTCTCTTGTTCTCTTTCTTGTTGCTAGAATGTCATGCCAGCTAGCCAGCTGGCAAGCATGACATTTGGATTGGGTGTGACCCCATCGCCAATGTGAGCGGTTAACAATGTAATGACGATTTTACCTCTCAACAAAATCCTAATCCCTAAAATTTAGATGAAATAAGAAATAATTTTTTCTCTCAAAAAATTTTTAATCTTCTCCTCTTCATCCGCTTTTCTCCTTCATCTCTATTCTTGCGTAAGGAAGGGTTCGACGCCTCCCAAGAACTGTCCTGTAGAAGAACACACGGCTTGAAGTGGACGCGGATGATTGCGTAGACCACAGGTGGCATAAACCACAGGTGCTTCATGTGAAGATTCTCCCAGACCCATCTTCACGAGTTGCGCTGAGATTGGATCTAGCGGACGTGAAGGGAAGCTCGTACCGGGAGAAGATGTGAATCCTCACGTATGGGGAGAAGAGGATTAAGACGCTGGGTGCCTCACGTACGGGAATCAGGAAGGTCTTCCGTGAGGGGAGGGGTCCACGGGAGATTCCTCTCAAGGTTGCATGACTCATGTTCAAGGAAGAACATGGACTCATGTTTAGGGAAGAACGTGAAAAGCTGGCCAACGGGCTTGAAAAATATCCAACAAGGAAAGGATTAGATGAATCCAAAGAATAAAGGGCAGTGATGATTCGATCTGGTGATCTAAAGGTCAAGAAACAAAGTAATTTATCGCTACATCAATCTGATTGTTAGCAATAAAGGATAAAAGCCTAGGGTACTTCTCTAGTGAGGTTGATTATATTATTGTTCATCAAAGGCTAAAACCCAACAATGGTATCAGAGCCAGACTCAGAAAGAAGTTATTTGGAGATCTTTAAAAGACTGAAAAAAAAGCAATGCTTCATCAAGGTCTTCCAATTTTCTAAAATATTTTTTGTGCTATTTTGCCATGAGAAGTAGCATAAAAATAGATTTTAGGAAGTTTGATGGAAAGAAAAGTTTTTCTATGTAGAAAATCCAAATAGAGGACCTTCTTGTGCAACAGGGTTTAGATTTGGCTTTAGAGGAAAGGCCAGATGGGATGATAGATAAGTAGTGGATGTCATTGGAGAAGAGAGCATGTGCAGCGATTAAAGGATGTCTAGCAGATTTAGTCCTTTATTCAATGCTAGAGGAGAAGACCTCGAAGGGACTCTGGTTGAAGTTACAAGCCCTCTATATGGAGAAGAATATGGGCAACAAGTTGATGTTGAAGAAGCACCTCTACCTTTACAACCTTCAGATATCAGAAGGTGGAGATATGCTAGGCCACATATAGCTATTCAACTAGATGAGTAATAAATTGCTGAATGTCGGGGTCAAGATGAAGAAGGAAGATAAGGCACTTTTACTACTGTGTTCGCTGCCCACATCATATGACTCATTGGTTATGACGCTGCTCTACGGGAAGGAGACATTGTTTTATGAAGATATTGTCTCGGTACTTCGGACAAATGAGCAGAGGGAGAAGATGACCAAGAAAGCTGTTCCCTAGGAGGGTCTATCAGTTGGGGAAGGGTTAGGCAAAGGCAGGGACATGAACAGGCCTTGGGGACGGTTAAAGTCCAAGAAGGCTAAGTGCTACAAGTGTGGTGAGGTAGGATATTTCAAGAGGGATTATCCTAAGTAAAAAAAGGAAAAAAATGGAGGATATGAATCTGTGAGTACCATTGTAGGCTAGGAGGTAGAGGATGATCTTTTGATGATATCAAATGGTCACAAGCACAACACAGATGTATGGACAATGGATTCAGCTTGTTCTTATTATTACACTCCCAACCGATCATGGTTCAACACTTACACAGAGGTTGATGAGGGGTGTATGACTCTTGAAGATGATAACCCTTACAGGGTGGTAGGGATTGGCACAATAAGGATAAGAATATTTGATGGCATGGTGCACACTCTTACCAGCGTAAAGCATGTCCCAGAACTCAAGAAGAATCTGGTGTCATTGGGGTACCTGGAGCAAACTAGATACAGCTTCAGCAGCCATGCTAGGAGTGGAGTTATGAACATCTTCAATGGAGTTATGATGATGATGAAAGGGAAAAGACTGGAGAACAACCTATAGAGATTGGAGGGCTCTGTGGTGACCAAAAAAATCAGAGGCAGCAATAGTGGAATAGGATCCTCGGAATGTGTACAGGATGTGGCATTACCACCTAGGCCATATGGGAGACAAGCGATGAAAGAACTAAGAAAGATAGGTCTGCTTCCAGACCTGAGTGATGGAGTTATAAAGATCTGTGAGCCATGTCAGATGGGGAACAGAGGAAAGTATAGTTCTTAGTCAGTATAGCTAGGAGTGCAGAACCCATGGAGCTAGTACATATGGATGTCTGGGGACCAGCCCCAGTTTCTATAAAGGAATGAGGCCATATACTTCATAACCTTGATAGATGATTTCTCAAGAAAGCTGTGGGTCTACTACATAAAGGAGAATCAGAGGTCTTCACCAAGTTTAGAATTTGAAAGGCTGAGGTGAAGGAGCAGGGTAGAGTGTGAAGTGTCTGAGGTTAAACAATGGCAGGGAATACACCAGTAAGCAATTCCAGAGATTTTGTGAGGAGTGGGGCATCAAAAGGCACTTCTCGGTAATGAAAACTTCTCAATAGGAAAGGGTGGTTAAGAGTATGAACATAATACTACTGAAAAAAGCAAGATACTTGAGACTGTAGCAGGGCATCCAAAAATGTTCTGGGTTGACGTAGTAGATGCAGCTAGCTACTTAATCAATCGGTCATCGTACACTAGGTTGGATGGAGGCGTTCCAGAGGAGATGTGGTTTCAAGGAAAGACAAGCCTGAACCATCTGAGGGTGTTTGGATGCACGGCATATGTGCATCTTAGTGCTGAGGAGAAGAGTAAGTTGGACGCCAAGTCAAAGAAGATGGTGTTCCTGGGCTACCTAAATGGAATCAAGGGGTATCGGCTGTGGGACCCTCTGGAGAAGAAGGTTATCATCGCAGGGATGTAACCTTTAATAAGAGCTCGATCCTCTAGAGTAGAGATGATACAGATGCACAATAGGGACTGCAGGAGGTGGAACATGGTAACACTAGTCAGATGATTTCCTATAAAGTCGTGCCATTTGCTAGTGGATCAAGAGGATTTGAGATTCAAGTAAAGAGGACTGACAGAGGGATCATAAGCGAGGAAGTTCAGTAGGATGCAGCTGGGCAGAGGACTCATAAGGATGCAATTAGGCAGGGGACTGATATTGGGATCGCACTGCACAGGCCCGAAGAAACATGCGACCACTAGTTCGATACAGGTTCGAGGATTTGATGTCATATGCCCTGATGACAGCGAATGAAGACCCTTACACCTATCAGGTGGCTATGGAGAGCCAGGACATCCAGGATAAAGATAGATGGGTTCAGGCTATGATAGAGATACATGCTATAACAGAGGAGATGCAGTCTCTCTATAGGACTGGCTCGTGGTAGTTGGTCTAGTTGCCACAAGGAAAGAAACCCATTGGTTGCAAATGGGTTTATCAGCGCAAGAAAAAGCCTTCAGAGCAAGGGGGTATCAGGTACAAGGTAGAACTAATGGCCAGAGGATACTCTCGAAAGGAAGGCATCGACTAAAGAGAGCTGATGAAAGAAGGTGGAGTGGAGCTAGTGAAGGTACACACCAAGGAGAACTCAGCAGATGCACTGAATAAGGTTCTTTCATGAGACATCTTTCGTAGGTATTGCAGCTGATGGACAAGGCGGATATGTTGAGGCCTTGAAGCACCAAGGTAGAGATTGTTGGGCCTGGTGTGGTGCTATCAAGGCCCAGGTTGAACTAACTTGTCTTGGGTTGGATGTGGGTCTAAGGGTTGAGATTAAATCAAGTCACGGGTGTACACGGGCTTGGGGATTAGTTTAATCTTATTGGGTTAGTCCATGGAAGTTTTTGTTGAGTCTGGGCCTGGCCCATTTGGTGAATGTATTTAAACCCTAGTCTCTGGGGTTTAGATAGAATAAGGAACATATTCTTTTCTTCTAAGAAAATTTCTCATCTTCTCCTCTCCATCCTCTTCTCTCCTTCCTCTCTATTCGTGCATAAGGAAGCATTCAACGCCTCCTAGGAACCGTCCCGTAGAAGAACACATGGCCTGAAGTGGACACGGATGATCACGTAGACCACAGGTGCTTTATGTGAAGATTCTCCTAGGCCCGGCTTCATGAGAGAGCGCTGAGATCAGATCTAGTGGACGTGAAGGGAATCTCGTACGGGGAGAAGACGTGAATCCTCACGTACGGGGAGAAGAGGCCTAAGACGCTGGGTGCCCCACGTACGGGAACCAGGAAGAAGGTCTTGCGTGAGGGGAGGGGTCCATGGGAGATTAATCCTAGGTTGCATGACTCACGTTCAAGGAAGAACGTGGACTAACATTTAGGGAAGAACATGAAAAGCTAGTCAATGGGCTTGGGAAAAATCCAGCAAGGAAAGGATTAGAAGAATCCAAGGAATAAAGGGGGCAGCGGTGATTCGATCCGGCGACCTGAAGGTCAAGGGATGAAGTAATTTATCATTATACCAATCTAATTATTGGTACAAAAGGTGAAAGCCCATGATACTTCTCCAGTGAGATTGATTCCGTTGCTATTCATCAAGTACTAAACCCCAACAAACTCTTTGTTATCCCCTCTGGTAAATCAGCTATTCCCCCACTCCTTAGGATTAGCAAATTAGATGGGGAAATAGCTGATTTACCAGAGGGGATAATAAAAAGTTATCCTATGGATTTATTTTGTGCATTTGGTATGATCAATGGAATAGCTAGGGGATATCCCTAGGAAAAATTCTATCCTGTACACTTATCTAGGGATAATTTTTTTTCTTTCAAACACTACCTAAATGTATTTTGAAAGGCTTGTCATAAGAGTGTATTTAGAGGTTCGAGGGTATGCTGAAGGAGTGAGGGAACTCGAGTGACCGATCCACATTTTGAAAGGACAGATCTCATTTTCATTAACGCAAACTTTTTCATGTTTGCTAATTTTAATGGTTCTTTAATGATGAATTTATTTATTTATTTATTTGCAAGCCACCCGCATTGAAATAGATAATAAGGCTATGTTGACTAAAGTTTTAAAAAATATAAAAATATTCTTAAAAACTTAAAATTATTTTTGAATGATTTTATTATATTTAATAAAACTTTTAAAAGCACTCTAACTCTATCGAAAAGTTATTAAAAGTCCTACTTACAAAAGCTCTAGTTTGAAACATTTTTTAAAAATGATGCTTACTAAATATCGAAAAGTTATTTCCATTGGATTTAAAGGTCACAAATTCAAATTAGAAAAACAACAATATTTAATATTATGAAATATTAATAATATAATATGACTATAATGATATAATATAATATTATAAATAGAATATACTTATTATAATTGTGTGAAATTACTATTATAATACACTATATGGTGTAAAATAAGATAATATAAAAATCCTATATAATAAAGTACTATAATATAGGATAAATATAATATTATTATACTATATATGCTATAATTCTTAGTATTACTATAATATATCACACTATTTTGATATTATATTAATTATTAGATAACAAGGATCATAATTTAAATAATATATTATAATATAATTATTAAATAATAATAAAATAATATATATATGATTTTATATCACAATCATTTTTATATTACAATATTATTATAATTTTTAAATATACTTATTATAATTGTGTGAAATTACTATTATAATACGCTATATGGTGTAAAATAAGATATATAATAATCCTATATAATATAAAGTACTATAATATAGGATATAAATATATATTATACTATATATGCTATAATTCTTAGTATTACTATAATAATATCACACTATTTGATATTATTAATTATTAGATAACAAGGATCATAATTTAAATAATATATTATAATATTATTAAATAATAATAAAATAATATATTATAATGATTTTATATCACAATCATTTTTATATTACAATATTATAATTTTTATACTATATTATTTAATATAATATATTTTAATATTATTATAACATAACATTATATTATATATAATTATAATAATTATAATAATTATTTTTAATAGATTAGATGGTTGAAAGTATTACATATTGTTTTTATCATTTTTATTATAAAACCACTTCCTTAGTTTGATTAGGAAAAGATGTTAAGGCCTTATAATATTTTAAAAATTCAACTACCAAATAATAAATATTTTTAAAAATCTCTACTTTCAAAAGTATTATTATAAAAACCTCTACTTTCAAAAGTATTATTATAAAAACCTCTACTTTCAAAAACTCTATTATCAACAATTCCACCAAACAAAGCCCAAATCTTACTATAAAAGTTATACTAGATAAAGAGTGCACATTGGTAAACGGCATGCTCTTTTGTGAAGGAAACCATGCTTTGTATTTGCTACTTGAGTCAAAATAGGCATCCAATCAAAAAGAAGGATTGACATCATAGAAGTCTGAAAAAATGAGTTGCCACATGACTACCCCTTTACTAATCCTAATTGTCTATGTATTTTGATCAAAAGACTGAAATAAATAGTGAATAGACATTGAAATGCAAAAGAAATGGGATTAAGTGTTAAGCCAAGGTGAATCTCATAAGAGGAATATCAGCTAATTGATCAAAACGCTAGTCACAAAGACATAAGAAAGACTGCCATCACATACTACTTTAAAAGATCATGAAAAAGTTGAGTTCTGAAGTTGAGCTTTTCTTCTTTTTTTTCTTTTCTTTTTTTTTCTTTTCCTCTGAGATGATCTTCCTTAAGATAGGATTAAAGCTTTAGAAGAATCCTTGATGTAGAGGCTTTTGATGAACTAGGGCTCTTTACTTCTTTTAATTTAATGAAAATTCTTCAAGATTAGCTTTCGAATACTTTAGATTTATCTACACTCAGTTTCGAATAAGGGGATTTTGGATTTGAGCTCTATCCTTTTTATTTCTCTCTTTTTGTTATGTTTTTCTATTTTGTTTTCTTCTTTCAAAGCCGATGGATGACTCTCTTTTATAATTTTTTTCTAAATCCACTTTTAAATGAAAAATAGCTGTTAAAAATACTTGAGGATGTGCTTAGCATGAAAGAGGAAAGAGCCATTGAAATCCATTGGAGAAAAGTCAATCGTTGAAGTCATTTCTGACACTTCTGAAATCTTACTCTGACAGGTTAGAGTCGGCTCTAACTCAATCTGGAGTCGGCTCTGACTCAGCATATTCAAAATAAAAACTTTGCTCATCTCGGAGTTGGCTCTGGCTTTTCGTAGGGTTGACACCTTTACGTGCTAGAGTCATCTTTAGCGAAAGCAGAAGTCGGCTTTAATGAAGCCCCAAAAAACCACTTTATATATAACCAATAGAGTCGGCTCTAATCCGTACCAAAAGTGCCAAACTATTCCGATACGCTCCAGAGTCGACTCTAATACTTCTAGAGTTGGCTCTAATTTCTGAAACTTGACACTTAATATTAGACAAGGATTCAAACTTAATTTTTCTTGGATTTTAATTACTTAAACATTTTATATTTCTGAAACACTTAATCAAAATCATTAGTAACATAAGAAATATACTCATGTAGTTTTTATTATTCATCAAAATCAATAATTGGTCAACAATCTTCCCCTTTTTGATGATGATAAAAACACTGAGTATATGCATATATAATTAATGCATAAACTTTAATTTGGATAACTTTTCAAATAAAATGATAGTAAGCAGAATTTCAATTTCATTCCAAATATTTAGCTCAACTATTCCATGAATTTAAAATTTTATCCAATAATTCATACTATCCAAATTAATCAATTTCAATTATCAAATCAAATCATTCAAATTAAATAAGCTCCCCCTAAATAATTTCTCCCCCTATGTATGTGCATACTATTTTCAATATGCATATACAACTCTCCCTTGTTTTTGTCATCAATAAAAAATAAGAAAGTATAGGGTAGTCCTTGCTCAGGATGAAATACAAATTAATTAAATTAGAATAAAACATCACAGAATGACATAATAATTACAGAGATATCCAAGAGCTTTCATAAAAACTTCATACTTTTTCATTGATTACATAAAAGCAAGTACATGTCAAGTAAAATACAAACTAAGTAAAGTCAAATATAAAACAAAAACATGACATAACTTATATTAAAATCCTAAGTATAAGCTAGGAATACTATAAGATTCTAACTATAGATTTCTAAAAGTTGTTGGGTTGAATTGGATTGGATTGGATTTGATTGGCTTGGATTGGCTTAGCAAGAGAGGAAGAAATCTTTCACTTCAATCAAACTCTTAGAAGTCTTTTCAATTCAGCTAAAATTTCTCTCATTCCTCCCACTTGAGTCTTGCAATACTCCTTCATCAGCTCTTCAATCTGAGATGGGGCTTTCTGAAAGTTAACTTAAAGTTCTGCAGAAGACTTTTCATAAACATCTGATTCTTCTGTAATGCCTTTGATTCTATCCAAGATGTATTGCAACTCAGTCTTCAGGCTCTCAGCAGAGGAATTGATTGAGTTTTCAATCTTTTCAACTTTTTTTTTTCAAGAGATAAATCAATTGCTTGAAGTTCAAAGACTGATCCCAAATACTCTCATTTATCCTTTCTTCTTGCTCAGCCAAAGCAGACTTTATCACTTCTTTAATTTGCATCAATTGCCCTGCTATGAAGGTAGAGGATGATGCTGTAGATGCTCGTGCTAGTGAAGAACTTGGTTCAGGTGTAGGAAAAGATGGTCCAGATGCAGAGGGTCCATGTGCAGGTTCTGAAGGTCCAGGGACCTCCTCAATGTCATCATCATCTTTGGCTCTGACTCTTCTTATTGGTTCAGGCACATCACTCTGTCTCCTCCTTTGCCATTGACCATTTATTTTTCTAAATCCCATGCGGTGAAGAGTAAAAATATAAAAATCAGTGTGCCTTACTTTTTTTTGAGGCTTATTGTCTATGATATCTACCCTTTGGCTTCTAAAACTAGAGTTAATACCATTCCATAGGGTAGGATGGATCTTTTTCTTGTTTCAACCTTCGTCATCTATCCAATCATCATTCCAGCCAAGTTAATTGGATGTCCAGTCAACACACAATCCATAATAACAATATTCCTTTCAGAAACATACTCAAATCTTTCAGTTTTTGAAAATAAAATTCTACTGCAGATATTATGTAACAGGCTTAGCTGTAGACTTAATTAATTAGAATAAATTTCTTCAAATTTATTAACCTCTCTCCCTAACATTCTTGACAAAGCTTCACATCTATCATTGGGGTGTGTGGCAGTCATTCCAGCAACAAATATTTCTAAAATATTTCTTAAAATTTGTGAGGTTATGTGAACTCAAGTACCTCTCACATAACTCAGTAAATCGCCATCTCCTCTACCAATATTATTGTAAAATTCTTAGACAAGGGCAGGATAGGTGGGAACATCTAATGAGCACACTTTCTTCCAACCCATGTTCCACAAAAGTCTTTCAATCTCAAAACCCTCAAAGTCAAGGAATTAAAAATCTACCTTTCTCTCCATAGTGATTGCCTTTTCAGCCAAGAAATCGATGTGAGATGAGGATGGAGATGGAATAGCCTCTGATATGAAAGTGGAAGAGGATGATGGAGTGCTCGATGAGGGTGGCCTTGCCGGATGTCACGCGGACCATCTACCCATGGTGACGGTGACTCCAATGAAGGATGCACGGCGTTTGGGTGCTATTAGAGATCAAAGAAAGTTGAAATCAAGGAAATTTGAAAGTTTGAGTGGAATAGAAGAGAGTCTGAAATGATTTAGAGTTGATTTGGTTTGAAAAAGTGTCGGCTCTGCTCTAGAAATAAAGACTGCAAACCACTTAGAGTCGGCTCTAAGCCGATATAATAGTCAGTGCTCGAAATAGAGTCGGATCCTGCAGAAGCTAGAGTTGGCTCTATTGAGTAGATAGAGAGTTGTAAACTCTTGAGTTGACTCCAACTCCAGTAGAGTCGGCTCCACAATAGTTTTAGTGAGAAAATAAGAGTTTCAAGGATCTAAACTTTTCAAGCCATGATCAAACTCTAGATAAATTTTTCTTAAAAATATGGGAGATCAAGAAATCAAACATCTAAATGATTTTCCTTAATAATATAAGAAAGTTTTTAAGAAAATTAATTGAAATCTAGATAATCCTTCTTAGGGTTTTCAAATCTATTCCAATGGATTACAAACACCTAATTCTCCTTTAAGATAATAAAATTTTTTTTCACTAAAGGGTTTTATAAATATATCAGCTAATTATTTTTTAGTACACACATAATCAAGACAAATATCATTATTAGCAATATGTTCTCTAATGAAGTGATATCTAACTTCTATATGTTTAGTTCTAGAATGTTGAATTAGATTTTTGGCAAGGTTTATTGCACTAGTATTGTCACACGTAATTAGAATTTTATCAAGTGTGATGCCATAATCTTCAAGTTGTCGCTTAATCCAAAGAATTTGAGCACATCAAATTTCAGCTGTAACATATTCAGCTTCAGTAGTTGATAATGCAACTGAATTTTGCTTTTTGCTAAACCAAGAGATTAAGTTACTGCCTAAGCATTGGCATGCACCACTCGTACTTTTCCTATCTAGTTTACAACCAGCAAAATCAGAATCAGAATATGCAATCAAATCAAATGGCCAGTCTCTAGAATACCATAATCCTATATTTTTTATTTTATTTAAGTATCTAATTTTTTTTATAGCAATTAAGTAAGATTTTCTAGGATCATATTGATATCTAGCACATAAACATACATCAAACATAATATTAGGTCTACTAGCTGTTAAGTAAAGTAGAGAACCAATCATACTTCTATAAAGCTTTTGATCTACTTACCATCCTCATCTTTATCGAGTTTGCTTGAAGGACTCATTAGTATACCAAGAGGTTTGACAATTTCCATCTCAATTTTTTTAAGAATTTTCTTCATATATTTTGTTTGGTTAATGAAAATTTCTTCTCTTTCTTGTTTGATTTAGAGTCCAAGAAAGAAATTTAGTTCTCCCATCATGCTCATTTCAAATTTTTTCTGCATTAGCTTAGTAAAATCTTGACAAAGAAGATTGTTAGTAGCACCAAATACTATGTCATCAACATAAATATATACCACTAATAAATCCTTTTTATTTTTTAAAAAATAGGGTTTTTTCTATATTATCTCTAGAAAAATTATTTTTAATCAAAAATTTACTAAGTCTATCAAACCAAGCTCTAAATGCCTATTTTAAACCATAAAGTGCTTTGTATAGTTTTAAAACATGATTTAAAAATTCATGATCTTCAAAACCAGATGGTTGTTCAATATAAAGTTTCTCATTTATAAAATCATTTAAAAATATACTTTTTTCATCCATTTAAAATAAGTTGATATTCATGCAATATGCAAATGCATGTAATAACCTTATGGCTTCTAATCTAGCAACAGGTGCAAAGGTTTCATCAAAATCAATACCTTCTTTTTGATTATATCCCTTTGCAACTAGTCTAGTCTTATTTCTAACCATAGTGCCATCTTTATCTAACTTATTTCTAAATACCCATTTGGATCCTATAATTGAATAATCTTTGGATCTATCAACTAAGGTCCATACTTTATTCCTAGTGAACTAATTTAATTCTTCTTGCATAGCTAACATTCAATAACTATCCTTTTTAGCTTTCTCAATTATTTTGGGCTCTATATGAGACATAAATGCAAGATGATTATTGATATTTCCCATGGATGATCTAGTTCTTACACCTTGAGATGGATCACCTATGATTAGATCCTTTGGATTACCATAAGCATATCTCCAATGTTTAGGTAGATCTGTATCATTACGAGTAGTATCAACATCATCATCCTTAGATAAGTCATCATCCTTAGCTTTAGGTTCACGGTCTGAAGATACATCAACATTCAATTTTTTAAAATCTCTTCTAAGGATATTAGTATCTTTCTCATCATCTTTCTTTACAGAACTTGATGCTAAAGACTCATCAAACACTACATGAATTGACTCTTCTATAATCAAATACTTATTGTTAAATACTTTATATGCCTTGCTAGAAGTAAATATCCTAAGAATATACCTTCATCTGACTTGCTATCAAACTTTTCTAGATTATCCTTTTCATTGTTATAAATGAAACATCTACAACCAAATGCATAAAAGTAACTAATATTGGGCTTCCTATCATGCTATAGTTTATAGGATATTTTCTTAAGAATTGGTCTAATCAGGGATCTATTTAGGATGTAACATTCTGTATTTATAGCTTTCGCCCAGAAATATTTTGGGAGTTGGCTTTCACATAGCATGGTACGGGCCATATCTTCTAGAGTCCTATTCTTTCTTTCTACCAATCTATTTTGTTGAGGTGTCCTAGGTGCTAAAAAATTATGATGGATGTCATTTTCAATGCAAAAATTTTTAAATAAATAATTTTTAAATTCAGTCCCATGATCACTTCTAAGAGACACTATGGTAGTGTTTTTCTCTTTGTGACTTTCTTGAAGAATTTCAGAAATACCGAGAAAGTCTCATCTTAATGAGCTAAAAATAGTATCCTAGTGAATTTAGAGTAATCATCTACTATCACAAGACCATATTTCTTCTATTCTAGATTAGTGGTTCTAGTAGATCCGAAAAGGTCCATGTATAGTAGCTCGAGTGGCCTAGAAGTTGAAACAATATTTTTGGATTTGAAAGAGTTCTTAGTTTATTTTTTAAATTGACGTGTATCACAAACTCTATTATTTTAAAAATCTAATTTTAAAATACCTTTAACCAAATCCATTCTATGTAATTTTAAAATTAAGTGTGTGTTGCATGACCTAATCTACGATGCCATAGCCATCCAATCTCATATATCTCAGCATTATCAGCAATTAAGCAATGGTTACTTATAGATAAATTATTCAAGTTAATTAAGTATACATTGCCAATTATATTTTAAACAAAGATAATGTTATTATCAATGGAATTAGAAACTATGCAAATAGATGCTTCAAAGGAAACTTTCAAACCTTTATCGCATAGTTAGCTAATGCTAATCAAATTATGTTTCAAGCCATGAACATATAAAATATTTTTAATAAAAATAGATGGAGTGATCTGAATTTTACCAATACCCATGATGTGAGTTTAATTATTATCTCCAAAGGTCATTACTCTACATCTTTTGGCTTTAAGAGTGATAAATTGATCTTTGTTATCCGTTATGTATCTTGAGTAGCCGCTATCAAGATAATATTTTCTTTTTGATCCTTTGGCTGCAAGATACTCCTGCAAAGCAATCACATCTTCTATTTAGGTACCTAAGCCTCCTTGGGTCCTTCATGATTAGTAGCAGCATATATAGTTTCTTTTGAAACCCAAATCACTTTACCTTTATAGCCATCATTTATATGAGAAATCTTATGATTGCAAATATATGATTTATGACATTTCTTATCACAATAAAAATAATAAATATCATTATTAATTGATTTCTTAACAAAGAAATTGTTCACCAATTTTTGTTTCTTATATGGTTTACAACCCAAACCGGCTTTGTCAAAAATAGCTCTTTGATTATTCAAAAGTAAGTTAAGTCTTTTTGAGCTATAAGTAAATCTATCAATAATATTTTTATATTTGTTAACTTTATTTTTTAAAATATGGTTTACAACAGAAATCATATATTTCTATTTTTTCAAATCTTGCTTTTCAGATTTTAGTTTTCCAAATTCAATGCTAAATTCATCATTCTTTTTCAGAAGATTCAAATTTTTAGTTTTTAAAACCTTGTTCTTTATTCTGAAAACTTTAAAATCATTAAGCAATTCATTGAAGGCATCATAAAGTTCATCAAATGTAAAATCATAAAAAGAGCTTTCAAAACTTACCTCTTCTTCATTGACCATAAGACATATGTTGGCAACTTCTTATTGTTCATCTTTGGATGAAGATTCCTCATTGTCACTCCAAGTTGCAATATACGCTTTTTTTTCTCTTTTCTATATCCCTTTTTGAGCTGAGGACATTCGGATTTATAATGTCTAGGCTTCTTGCATTCATAACAAATCATGAAATCTTTCTCTTTCTTCTTATTCTTTTTCTTATCTCTTTCCAATTTGACATCAATTTTTCTTTTGTAAAATGACCTCCTTCTTTGCATAAATTTCTTAAACTTTCTTGCAAGGAGAGCGGTATCATCATTATTTTCACTTTTCTCACTGCTGCTCTTCTTCTTTTCAGCAACTTTTGATGTAATAGTTCTTTTCTTCTTCACATCTTCTTCTTGATGTTGCTTCATCGTTAATTCATGGGTCATGAGTGATCCAAGAAGCTCTTCCAAAGATAAACTGTTGAGATCTTTGGCTTCTTGGATTGCTGTCACTTTAGCTTTTCATGCTCTTAGAAGGGACCTAAGAATTTTTTGAACAAGTTTAGAGTTAGTATAGGTCTTTTCAAGACTTTTTAATCTATTCACTATATCAGTAAATATAGTATACATGCATGTGATGGACTCATTCTGATCCATGTTAAAGAGTTCATATTTATGCACAAGAATGTTAATCTTGGACTCTTTAATCTGGTTGGTACCCTCATGCGTAACTTTCAACCGATCCCATATGTCCTTGGCTGAGATGCAAGTAGATATTCTATTGAATTCATTTGTATCCAAGGAGTAGTATAGAATATTCATGGCCTTGGCATTGAGCTGGGCCATTTTTTGATCATTCTCATTTCAATTCCTTTCGGGCTTAGAAATAATGGATTCATCTACTAAGTATATGGGAGTACTAGAACAATTGATAATGACACTCCATAAATCATAGTCTAAAGCTTGAATGAATATCCTTATTTTAGCTTTCCAATATGAGTAATTTGTGTCATTAAACAATGGTGGATGATTTGTTGATTGTCCCTCAGAAAAAGAAGAACCAACTTTAGCTCTTAATTGTTAGATCAAGAAAGGATGAGCACTAGCTCTGATACCAATTGTAGGCCCAGATGGCAACCCAAGAAGGAAGGATGAATTGGATTATTAAAAATTTTAATACTTAAAAATAATTTCACAAAGTAATAGTGCTCAAGGATTTATGCTGTGGTGTGGTACTAAGAATGCAAAGCAGAGTATAAATTTGCCTTCAGATAGGAAGAATATAAAAATGAATGAGATGCTTGAGTTATTTAAGCAAGTCCAAATAAACTTACCTCTTCTCGATGCTATCAAGCAAGTTCCAGCTTATGCCAAATTTTTGAAGGATCTATGCACACAAAAACGGAAAGCCAAGATACAAATACCAAAAAAGATACATTTGACTGAGCAAGTCAGCTCAGTTGTTCAGCAAATAACCCCACCCAAATTAAAAGATCCTGGTACCCCGATTATATCATGTGTCATAGGAAACTTCACAATCAAGAAAGCATTATTAGATTTGGGTGCGAGTGTAAACCTTCTCCCAAGTTCAGTGTATGAATTATTCGGATTTGGAGAGTTGAAACCCACGACAGTAACACTACAATTGGCAGATAGATCAGTCAAAGAACCTCGTGGAATATTGGAAGATGTATTAGTAAAGGTGGATGAATTCTATTTTCCTGTCGACTTCCTTGTGTTAGATATGGAATCTAGTGGTAATCCTAACCAAATTCCCATCATCCTTGGAAGACCTTTTCTAGCTACTGCTAATGCATGCATAAATTGTAGAACAGGTGTGATGGATGTATCTTTTGGAAACAAGAAGATGAGATTAAATATTTTTAATGCTTCCCAAGGACCACCTGTGTATGATTTAAATGAAGTAAACATGATAGAGGAAGTAGTAGATAAGAAATTCCAAAGTTTGATTGATTCGGATCCTTTACAAACATGTCTTACACATTTTGGAATAGATGACTTTGATATTGATGAGTATACCAAAGAGATAAACATGTTATTAGAACCACCTAAGATCGACACCATCCCTCCTTGGACTATAAAATATGAACCACTTCCAACTAAACCAAGTCCTTTAATACCATCCTTGGAAGAACCACCCCAACTAGAATTGAAACCTCTTCCAGATGACTTAAAATATTCATTCCTTGGACCCAATGATACCCTTCCAGTAATCATTGCATCTACCCTAACCTCTGAGCAAGAAGATAAATTGGTAGATGTACTTAAAGAACATAAAGAGGCAATTGGATGGACAATAGCTGATATTAAGGGAATTGACCCTTCCGTTTGCATGCACCATATTCATAGTGAAATTGAAGCCAAACCACATAGAGACATGCAACGAAGGCTAAATCCAAACATGAGGGATGTTGTTAAGAAAGAAGTAGTAAAATGGCTTGATGCTGGTATCATTTATCCAATTTCAGATAGCCAATGGGTCAGTCCAATCCAAGTAGTACCTAAAAAATCGGGTATTACGTGATTAAAAATGAAAAGGGCGAATCAATTCCTACTCGCACATCAACTAGTTGGAGAGTGTGTATAGATTATCGAAAGTTGAATGCCGTGACTAGGAAAGACCACTTTCCTTTGCCTTTTATCGATCAAATTCTAGAACGGCTAGCGGGACAAAGTTTCTTTTGTTTCTTAGATGGATATTCAGGATACAATCAAGTCCCAGTATTTCCTGCAGATCAAGAAAAGACCACCTTCACTTGTCCCTTTGGAACATTTGCCTTTAGACGTATGCCGTTTGGTCTTTGTAATGCACCAGCCACGTTTCAACGATGTATGATGGCCATATTTTCTGATATGATTGGTCAATTTTTGGAAGTATTTATGGATGATTTTTCAGTCTTTGGTGCATCATTTGATAGCTGCCTCGAGAACTTGACTAAGGTACTGAAACGATGTATGGAAATGAATTAGTCCTAAGTTGGGAGAAGAGCCATTTTATGGTTCGTGAGGGAATTGTGCTTGGACACATTGTTTCAGAGAGAGGTATTGAGGTTGATAAAGCCAAGGTTGAATTGATCTCAAATCTACCACCCCCAACCTCAGTTAAACAAGTACGATCTTTCCTTGGTCATGCTGGTTTTTATAGACGTTTCATCAAAGATTTCAGTAAAATTTCTCGACCATTGTGTAATTTGTTGACCAAGGATAGTTCTTTTAATTTTGATAAAGATTGTCTAACAGCCTATAACATCCTTCGAACTGCTTTGACCACTGCACCCATTATCAAGCCCCCAGATTGGACCATACCTTTGAAATCATGTGTGATGCTTCTGATTATGCTGTAGGGGCAGTTCTAGGACAGAAACTCAATCGAGAACCCCATGTAATTTATTATGCTAGCAAAACTCTTTCAGATGCACAAATGAACTATACTACCACTGAAAAAGAATTACTAGCAGTTGTGTTTGCCCTAGAAAAGTTTAGATCATATCTGTTATCTTTTAGTTTATTCAGATCATGCAGCATTGAGGCATCTTATATCAAAAAAGGATACAAAACCCAGACTGATTAGATGGATCCTACTACTACAAGAATTTGATCTAGAAATCTTAGATAAGAAAGGTTCTGAAAATATGGTAGCAGATCATATCTCTAGGATCTCAGTGGAATACAATAAAGAAATAATCAGAGATAGGTTCCCTGATGAGCAATTATTCTCAATTTCCCATAGCAGTCTTCCCTGGTTTGCCCACATTGTGAATTATTTGGCAACAGGAAAAGTACCTTCCCACTGGACAAAACAAGAAAAAGATAGATTTTTCTCACAAATCAAATATTACTTTTGGGAAGACCCTGAATTATTTAAGTACTGTTCAGATCAGGTGATTAGGCGATGTGTTCCCGAAAGTGAATTCAAAAGTATACTTAACTTCTGTCATTCTCTTGCCTGTGGAGGACATTTTAGTGGAAAGAAAACTGCAGCAAAGGTACTGCAAAGTGGGTTTTATTGGCCAACTCTTTTTAAAGATGCACATGAATTTAGCCGTAATTGTCTCCAATGTCAACAAACAGGAAATATATCTCGAAAAGACATGATGCCCCTAAACCCTATCTTGGTTGTAGAAATTTTTGATGTATGGGGTATTGATTTTATGGGCCCATTTCCTTCCTCTTTTGGATTTGAATACATTCTAGTGGCAGTTGATTATGTGTCAAAATGGATTGAAGCCATGGCAACTCGAACCAATGACCATAAAGTTGTAATCAAGTTTATTCAGCATAATATCCTTAGTCGTTTTGGATGCCCAAGGGCTATAATTAGTGATGGGGGTACACATTTCACGAATAGACACTTTGAAGGATTAATGAACAAATATGGAATTACTCATAAGGTAGCTACACCTTATCATCCCCAAACTAGTGGCCAAGTTGAAATATCAAATAGAGAAATTAAAAATATCCTTGAGAAAACGGTGAGACCTGATAGGAAAGATTGGTCAGAACGTTTGGATGATGCATTATGGGCTTATCGTACTGCATTTAAAACTCCCATAGGAATGTCTCCTTACAGGCTCGTATTTGGAAAAGCCTGTCATTTACCTGTAGAATTAGAACACCGTGCATTTTGGGCTATCAAGCAATTTAATTATGATATGAAAAATGCAGGTGCCAATAGAAAACTCCAATTGAATGAGTTAGAAGAGCTACGAAATGAGGCATATGAGAGCTCAAAAATTTATAAAGAACGAACCAAAGCATATCATGACAAATTTATTAGTAGAAAAATTTTTGAACCAAATCAAAAAGTATGGCTTTACAATTCAAGATTACATCTTTTCCCTGGAAAACTTCGTTCACGATGGAATGGACCTTTTATAGTAACTCAAGTATTTTCTCATGGAGCTGTAGAGCTTAAAGACCCCAAGCAAGGAAATACATTCAAAGTAAATGGCCAACGTTTGAAACCATATATAGAAGAAATTAATGATGGAGAAATTGTTGAATCAATTGATCTTGTGAACCCAACACTATCATAATGAGTAGCACAGTCTGGCTGAAGACTTTAAACTTAGCGCTCTTGGGAGGCAACCCAGTTTATTAGTTATTTTTAACTTTCTGTTCTTTTAGTGTGTTCTTTTAGTATGACCAGAGAAGAGCAACAGAAGCAGATTGAAAGAAGATGGCAACAATGAAACTTCCAACCTTCAAATACTCTACCAGGTAGTATCTTTCCTTGAAATTATTATTATTATTATTATTTTTCTTCCATTAGGGACAATGAAATTAAGTTGGGGGGAAGGAAAAAGAAAATAAATCCTCGAGTAAAACTACAATCAAATGTGTTACCAAATTCTGTCTCGATTTGAAGTTAATCAAGCAGTCTATTAATGAATTAATGGTTAGATTATTTTTGAGATACTAGGAATAAAGAAAACCTAATAAAAGGTAGGGTTTAGCCCAGAAAAATTTTTAGAATAATTTCAGACCCTCCTGACCACTGATCTTAATAGTACAATCTACTTAATAAGGGTATGGGTGAAAATGTTATTCAAAAAAAAAAAAAAGAAGAAAAAAAAAAAAAAAAAAAATCTCTCTTAAAGTTAATAGAATAGGTTCTTAGCATTTTTCACTGAGTAACCGGGCCCCGTCACCTAAGAAAGTGATGTTGTTCGCGTAAAAAGGTGGAAATGTAAAAGAACCTAAATAAAGTTAGTCCTACCTAAAGCCTTTTTAACTCGAGTAAGTAAGTCCGAGGGGTATTTTATACCTAATGCCTTAAAACCAATTGGTTTGAGAGCCATTGGCCTAAAGCTCGCTACAAGGGTTAATTAGAAAGCAAGGGGTTAGGACATTGCACTGACTTTACATATAAATAAATAAATAAATAAAGAACCAAAGTACAACAGACATTACACCCAACCCAAATTAAGTTAGAAGACTTAATTAGAGAAGTGGAAAGTTGGTGAAGAAAGACTTCTATAAATTCTTATGGACTATACTTTATCACTAAAAAAAACTTAATAATCCAATGAAGTACTTCCCTTATGATTTAAAAAAAAAATTTAAAAAAAAAAGAACTATAAGATAACTATCAATTCTTGGAATAACTTGGTACATATTTATAAATTTCTGATTTGCTCGAGGACGAGTAAGATTCAAGTTGGGGGAGTGATAAATGCATAAATAATTATCATTACACCTATTAATTAATAATTTAACGTACCTATTATTATTTAATATTTTAATATTTTATATAATATTTTAGATAAAATCTTATCAACTTAAAGAGCACGATTTTAGGGATTTAACAACGCAAACGGCACTCAAATCAGATTTAAGATGAGCTCGAAATTGATTTTTCATTGATTTATCTGTTTTAGCACGGATTTTAAAGTGAAGTCGGCAAACCAAGTGCCGACTTCATCATTTTAGACAGTCCTCTGTTTTCTGCCGATTCTTCTCCATTCAATTTCTAACCGTTTCCTCCACCAATTAAGGAATAGATTAGATTGAAAGTTATCAAATTGAGAGAATTAAATTCCTTTAGAGGGAATTTGAATTTTATAGAGGATTTATTCAGATTTTTTTGTGGCTTCCGCGTCCTCTGCTTCCGCTGCGTCGTCTCTATTTTAAAACAGATTCTTCTCCGCGTCCTCTCCGCGTCAAGGCCGCATATGGAATTCTATAAATAGCAGAGGAGGGAGAGCAATCGGTGGAGAGTTTTAGGGCGGTGTTCATCTGTGGATTGGAGTCCTAGGTGCTCTGTTCCAGCCGTTTGAAGTTCTATTCCAGTCGTTTGAAAAGCTGCATCCAGGAGATCTCTTCTCTGGTTTCGTGGAGTTCAGGCGCTGCATCCGTGGGCGTTGGGGAGAAGTCCGTGGAGGCTCTGCTCGTGAGGCGCCCGTCCGAGGATCTGCATACCAGGAGACGATCGTGGCTTGGTTCATCCCAGTTTATTTTATTACTATTTTATTGCCTTCTTCATGTTACAAATTAAAACTCTTTTATTTTAGATTTTAATATGCACTCTTGGATGTTATTGAAATAAAATTTCTATTCATGTTAAATTGTTATTAAATTTTATTTAAGTGAAAATAATTTAGACTGATTTATTCTTAAAAGAGACGGGCCGTGATCTACGGGTACGAGCCGTGCTCTAATAAGATAAACCATATCTTATCATTTTGCACTATTAATTATCTACTTAGTTATCTATTTAGTTAAATTTATAAAATTATTTCAAGATAATCGCTAAAGTCCCTGTGGAATCGATCCCTTACTCTCGCTATCCTAATAGTAAAATTAAGGTGTTTAAATCGTTGCTGTACGACACGCATCAATAGACAAAAATTAAAACAAAAAATAAAATAAAAAATATAGTTATAAGAAAACTCTAATTTTATAAAATAAAAAAGAAAACTCTAATTCTTTGATAGAAGGTTAAATGAGTTTATCAGAGTTCAAAGGGATGAAATGTGACAACTCTTAGAAGAACTCAAGAACCGTTTCAGAATTTGATGTTTTTACCTTTGTTGTTAGAAGTTTAGTTTGAATTTCTTTTGATGTAATGAAGCTTTTCTTTTGATGTAATTAGATTTCAAAGTTTAGAATTTTGATGTAATGAAAGCAACATTTTGATATAGTTGAAAGTATTTATGATGTAATGTTTTTGATACTCTAATGAATATCATATGACTTTGAATGACTTGAATTGAGTTTTGATTCACTTATGTTTAATGCATTGATATATACTACTTGTAACTTCTTAACCTTTTTGTTAATTACAAAAAAAGGGAGAGAAGTAAATGATATTTGTATATGCATAAAGATACAATTAAATGTACAAAGGGGAAAGAAGATAATTATATATATACATTGAATGTATTTCATTAAGAAATTGGTATGTATTAAGAAGTTTTAATGAAATAATTTTAATTGGTATCAAGAAGTTTCAATGAAATAAGTTCAATTGGTATCAAACATTAAATAAAATGAGCTTAATTTGATATGCATGGAGTTTAAATGATAAGGAAAGAAGATGTTAAGTATCATAGGGGAAGCTACCTCATTCAGAGGGAGCTTAACTATGAGAAGTTATCTTCTTTGAAAATTTCATTAATTAATCATGCATATACTTAATGTTTTTGTCATTATCAAAAAGGGGTAGATTGTTGACCCAATTATTGATTTTGATGATTAACAAAAGCCATGAGTATATTCATCATGTTTCTGATATATTTGATAAGTGTTTTAGGCATTAAGGTTGATCAATTAATAAAGGAATAAGTTTTGAATCAAATTTGAAAAGAAATTATTTAAGTTCAGAACTTAGAGTCGACACCTCAATAGTCCGGAGCCGACCCTAGGGCGTATCAGAACATTTCTAAGTTTTTGGCATGGTCCAGAGTCGAAACCTAGAGTTTCGAAGCCGACTCCAACCTGAGATTCAGAGAAGTGGTTTCTGCGTCAGTTTTCAGAGCCAACACCTGGAGTTCGGGAGCCGACACCTGAAAGTTGTAGAGCCAACACCTGAGTCTCTGGAGCCGACTCTAACCTGAGTATAGAGAGTATATTTTTTGGACATTGTTAGAGTCAACACCTTTGAATTCTAGAGCCGACTCCTGAATGCGTTGAGCCGACACTTAACTTTTTCAGAGCCGACTCCTCAACGAACTTCTTATTACTATTTTTGGACACCCCGACTTGGAGCCGACACATGAAAAGTTGGAGCCGACTCCAACCTATCAGGAACAGATTTTTTAAATGTCAGAACGAACTCCAACGGTAATATTTTTTCACCTAATCTCTAACGGATAGTTTTATTTGTGTGTAGAAGAAATCCAATTGCTCTGTAACGGCTATTTTTCTCACCTAAACATGGATTAAGAGATCTATAAAAAAGAGGGAACCGTCCATTTGAAAAGAAGACTAAAAAATCAAGAAAAATATTCAGTAAGAAAGAGAGAGAAATCAAAGAAGGAAGACTCAGAGCTCACATCAACCAATCCTTGAGAGTCCAAAAAGAAATCCAAAGCATTCAAAGCTCAAATTCAGAGGATTTCCCAAGTGAAAAGGAAGAAAGCAAAAGCGCTGTTTTTCCCAACTTCTCAACCGCGATATTTGTGAAGAATCTGAGCTGAGGCCTGATTCAATCATTCAAGGAAGAAGAGGAAAAGAAGAGAAGAAGAAAAGCACACATCCAAATCGCTTCAAACAGGCTTTTCATACCTTTGTTTATTTAATTGCATATTTGCTCATTTAAGGAGCTATTGTGTATTCGAATCTATATTTTTCATTGTTGTTTGCTAATTCAATCGAGGGATTGAATTAGTGGAGGTAGTATACCTCGGGACAAGCTAAGGTTAGCTTGTGGTTGGGTTTTGTGCTGGTGAGCCCAGAAAAACCAACTGGGTTCTTTGTGACCCCGGAAAAATAACAAGTTTGGGTTGTGAGCTTGTAAAATAACTCGGCTGTAATTAAGTGGATTATAGCACTACAAGAAAAATGACTTTTGCCTACGATTTTCGCACCTATGATTTTAAAAACGTAGACAAAAGATATTTTTCCCTACGATTTTAAAAACATAGACAAAAGATAGTCGTAAGGTTAGAACCTTTCCCTATGATTTTTATGAAAATCGTAGGGAAAGGTCAAAAAATTGTAGGGAAAGGCTCTGGATCTTTCCCTATGATTTTTTGAAAATCGTAGGGAAAAGCTATACCAAAAATTTGGAGGCAAAATCTCCCTCCAAAATTTTTCTTAAAAATCTTTCCCTATGATTTTTTGAAAATCGTAGGGAGAGGCTCTTGATCTTTTCCTACGATTTTTTAAAAATTGTAGGGAAAAGCTATACCAAAAATTTGTAGGCAAAATCTCCCTCCAAAATTTTTCTTAAAAAATATTTCCCTACGATTTTTTGAAAATCATAGGGAAAGGTCCAAAGTCTTTCATGGAAAGGATGCAGACTTTTACCTACAATTTTCACAAAGATCGTAGGGAAAGACATCCAACCTTTCCCTATGAATTTAATAAAAATCGTAGGAAAAACCCTTTTTCAGAAATCCAACCCTTTCCCTACGATTTTCACGAAAATCATAGGGAAAGGCTATATACCTTTCCCAAAATCAAATTTTATAATTATATTGTTATTATTATACTGTTAACATGTATATATTATAATATTCTTAGTAATATATTACTATAGTTTCTTTAATACTATATTATTATTTACATATATATATATAGTAAATATATATTATATATAATACAAAAATAAAATATATTATATATATTTTTTATATAATAAAATAATTACTTATCATAATATTGTAGTATACTATAATTTATTATGTATTATCATATTGTTAATAAAATTATTAATCTTATATTGTAATACATAATGTATATAGAACATGTTATAAAGTTATTATAATAATATAGAATATATTATATATTATAATCAATATTATTATGCAATATAATATTAAATAAAAATATTATGTATATATCTTTTTTAGTTATCCTTTTAAAAGATATTTTTTATAATAAATATAAGAAATAAAAAAAGTAATTTTTATTTCTATTTAATTACCAAACTTAATTTGTAAAGATAAAAAAAAAAATGAAATCTATTTTTTATAAATAAAGAAAAAAACTGTTGTTAGAAATCAAATGCAGTCAATGCAGCGAACGAAGGGATATCATTCGTGAATTATTGCTATCGATCTCTAGGACGGTCGATTTAATTTAATTAAATTTAATTCAATGATGCAGATGAGGTGACCGGGGCCCATTACCCGAGCTTGGTGCATGGTTTGTGCACCAGAGTCCATTGTACAAAGACTTTTCCTATCTCTTGATGGTCCTTTTCGATTATTCATAACTTCCCTCGTTACGCCTCCCTTCGTCAGTAAGCTCCCAATCCAGAGCTTACCTAATCCTTTCCCAATGAACGACTTAGGCCAAGGCTTCGCCAAAGCCACAACGCTCGAAAGCCTCCAATTGGTCTCCCAAGATCCTTCATCTCTTCCCCTCCTTCCTCTACTCTTCCTTCTGTACATCTTTTTCGATTCTTCACATCTTCCCTCATTCTGCCTCCCTTCGTCCGTGAGCTCCCAATCCAGAGCTTACCTGATCCTTACTTAATGAAGGACTTAGGCCAAGGCTTCGCCAAAGCCCCAACACCCATAAGCTACCAATTGGCCTCCCAAGATTTTTCCTTTCTTCCCCCTCTTTCCTCCACTCTTTCTTCCACCACCATCATCGAAAACCCTAACCCAAATCTACCTCTGAATACTAATCCTAACCCCAACTTCAATCTAAACCCCACCGTTGTGACACTGCCGCCTCTATCGATTTCAACCTTTGCCCCTTCGTTCCGGCCCATGGGCGCCCCTCCCATGCTCCAGTACTTCATCCCAAATTCTAGCTTCCAAGGCCCGATGGTGCAAAACCCTGGCATCCAGCCTTCTAGGGTCTTGGATCCGGTTTTGATCATGCTGCTATTAAAATCGTTCTGGATGGGTTTAGTTAGGCCATATTCTATATGCAATTATTTTTTTCTTACAGTAATGTTGCCTGCAATTATCTGAGTTGTTGACACAATAGAATGGCTAAGCATGATTATTATTATACCATCGAGTAAAACTTCCTTACCGTCCATATGGTTAGAATGTGAACCATCCATCTAAGATTGTAATTTGGGGTGGTTGTCATTTTTAAAAGAAATAAAAATATAATTTTTTTTAAAAAAAATTTGTAATAAAAAATATCATTGATCATCATCATATTACTTTTTTTTTATAATTTTAATAACAAATATATATTTGATAACTATTATTATTATTTTTTATTTTTTTATACAATAAGAAATGCTTTTAAGAAGCTTTTTTTTCATAAAGTTATTTTTATTTTGAAGAAAAAATCATCTACAAATATTTTTCCTAAAAAAGCCTTTTTTTTATAATTATCACGAAAGTCATAAAGGAAAATTATCTGTGAAAATTTTTTTCACGAGAAGCTTTTCCTTGGTTTAATGAATTTTTTTAATTTTTTTAAAATTGTAAAAAAGGCTCAACAAATTTTTTAAAAATAAAAACATCAAACAAAAATTTTTAATTAAAAGCATTTTCTTATCTTTCCCTACGATTTTCATAAAGCTATCTTTCCCTATGAAAATCGTAGGGAAAGCATACTTTTTCTTTTCGTGTGCGCAAAGCCCTTTGCCTATGGCCTAACTCCCTCCCTTCCGCTCTGCCCTAACTCCCGAGTTCCACCCTAAAATGAGGCATTGGAGGCGGCGGAGGAGCGCTCGACTGCGCAGGAGGTCCAGCGGAAGGGGACACCGTGGAAGGAGTCGACGGCAGTGTGGGAAGAGGGGAGATCTCCGAGATGCCGATGCCTAGTCGTCTTCGTCGTCAGGGGAGATCTCCGAGATGCCCAACTCCCATCATCGCCGGGTCCCTGGCCCTCGGAATACCTGGTGCGAGAAGGATTTGCAACCCTAGCTGGCTGCGCTCCCATCGCCCCCACCTTGTCGGAAGCTGGCGGCGAGGCGGTGTGGAAGGGCGGCAGCCACGACAGCGGCGGCGAGCAGAGACCCCGATCCAACGTTCGCGAGCAGGATCGCTTCCTCGCCATCGCTAACATCAGCCGAATCATGAAGAAGGCCCTCCCTGCGAACCGATTCCGACCTCTCGCTCTCTATAAATCCAATCGGATCCCGTTCGGTTGTTTCGGAGTCTTCGCTCATGCTCTCTCTCCATCGCACGCTCGCTTGTCGTAGGGGTCTCTTGTATCGTCAGCGAAAGGTGAGAGAAATTAATTAATATTTCTCTCGATTTTTTTTTTTTTTTTTCTCCTTACCTTTGATGAACGCTTTTATGATCGAATCCATCTTGGATTCTTCATTCTGCTTCATTTTCTTTTTTGGTTGATTCGATTGGTTTTTCATATTGAAAAGGGAGTATTCAGATGGATTCTTTGAATTGAAAAGGGAGCGTCCCTGGCTATTCCTTGATTTCTAAAAGAAGCCATGATCCGAATATTCAGATGGATTCTGTGAATGAGTCCAAGGACGCTCATCCCTCCATATTACAGGTCAGTTACAAGCTTGTAGGCCATTTTTGGTCTCTACAGAAAACCATTTCATCAATCCGTAATATAACAGGTAAAGATGAACGGAGGTGTACTGCACAACATAAAATAGATAGATGAAGGGTGAATTCCTGGAGATTTTCCATCTTCTGTTTCTTGGTTATTTTTCTTTATGCTTGTTTAGCCAAAAAAATGGTGGAGGGTGTTGTTTCATTTGCATGGCAAAGTGTTCTCTCACATTGGATGATTTCATTTTTGGATTTTATGTGCTACTTTTGGAAACTTTCATTGATGATGGTCCTTTTCTTGTGGTTCTAATGTTGGATTATTGAATACAGACTGTTCTAATGATTCATTCCTCATGTTGTGACCTGTTTTCTTTGTTTTTTTTGTCTTTTCCTGTGTTTTTCTGCCTTCACTTCTTGCTTTTCTAGAGGATTTCAAGAGTTCACATAGTGTTATACAGGCTTCTTCCTTGTTTTACATTAAGCATGTGATATTAGGAATTTTTTAACTTGAAAACATCCATTCTATTCTTTTCTAGCTGTTATTTTCTGTAATATCTTTTCCTGTACCATGGAGTATAAACCTTGTTGGAATTAATTTGTAATAAATGAGTGTGGAAGTCTAAGTGTCTTTTGTATTTTCTATGTGACATTAATGAGTGGGGAAGTCTAAGAGATATCTAGAAGAATGAAGAGTCAGTTATGAAAACGAAGAGACACATGGGAAGACTAAAAGGTTACATTATGATGTATTTATGAGAGAAGCTCAATAGGCACTTTCTATATCTATAAATAGGTCAATATGTATTGAGTTTAAGTGAGTGGGAAAAGTTTATGAAATGAGATTTTAAATGCTATTACTCTCACTCCAAGTATTTCCTCTTGAGCATTATCCAAGTACCTATCTATCAAAGTTTTATATACATTTTTTTTCTTACAATTGGTATCAGAGCTAGGTCGATCACACAAAAAAAAAATGGCGTGAAGCAGAGAGCCAGAGAGCCAAAGAGCCTAGTAGATCCTGAAGCAAACCACAGAGCCAAAGAGTCAAGGAGCAGTTGCAGAGCTATAGAAAGCTCCGAGTGCAGAAGGTGCTCGTACAAGAGTTGCTCGTGAAGCCGTGATCTATATCCTCCAGCAAGGTGATAAGTCTCCGGATCAAAAGAAATCCGTTGAGAAGTGTGCAAGTCCAAGATAAGAGGGACTTTGCAAAAGGAAAGAAGACAAGAGTGGTCTTCAGAGGTTGTGCAAAATGGAGGATGAGAAGGTAATAGTTGTGGTTGCGCCATATAAGGTAATGCTCAAAGAAATGCTTGAAAAACTAAATTTTTCTCCTGCAAGGTATACAAGTGAAAAGTTTGGACCAGATCATTCTTCAAGTTTCGTGGCAACAGTTATTTTTGAAGATATAAGTAAAAGTTTTATGATCGATGGTCCTGTTACTTTGTCAAAGAAGGAAGCAGAAAATACTGCAGCATTACAAGCAATTATCTATTTGAAAAATACTTATAATATTACTGTGAAAGATGTGCATTTTCAGGAAATTGAAGCTGTCAAGCTATCAACGCAAAATATGCATAAAGCCTATGAAGAGTTGAAGAACAAATATGAAGATCTAATGAAAGAATTACATGAGTTGAAGCAGACAATAAAAAAAAGAGTTATCATAGAAGATGAAGAAAGAGTGATTGAAGTAGATACAAGATATCCACATCATACATCAAAGAGAAGAGCATGTGCCATAAGAGATTTTCCTCCTGGTTGCAGTTCAAATCAGTAATTAAAGATATTATGAAAAATTACAAATTAAGGGGAGATGTTGGAATTAATTTGTAATAAATGAGTGTGGAAGTCTAAGTGTCTTTTGTATTTTCTATGTGACATTAATGAGTGTGGAAGTCTAAGAGATATCTAGAAGAATGAAGAGTCAGTTATGAAAACGAAGAGACACATGGGAAGACTAAAAGGTTACATTATGATGTATTTATGAGAGAAGCTCAATAGGCACTTCTATGTCTATAAATAGGTCAATATGTATTGAGTTTAAGTGAGTGGGAAAAGTTTATGAAATGAGATTCTAAATGCTATTACTCCCACTCCAAGCATTTCCTCTTGAGCATTATCCAAGTACCTATCTATCAAAGTTTTATATACATTTTTTTTTCTTACAAACCTAAGATGCTCTAGTTATGTAATTTTTAATTTGTAGAACCTGTATAACATAATAAAAATCATTATATTTCAGGTTCAAAGGCTGCAAAAAGTGCTTTTTCTTGACATTCATAGTTTCATATTCAGCTTATTCATATCTTGTTAAAAGACTTATGAGTGCATATTCTTTAAGTTCATTTACCATTTCAATCAACCAATTCTATACTTTATTGTTTGGAATAACCTTTATTTCTTCAACATTAATTATGATCTATTTTATCTTGCCACCATAGAATGCTTTTTAAGATCCTCAAAACCATCTTTTTATAACAATACACAGCTTTTGTGATATTGTTACTTATGTTATGCATGCTCACAAAAGTATCTGGTTGCTTGATTATTTAAAAGCATTTCAGGTTCTCATTATTTTGTTTGGTTCTGTTACACCCTAATTTCATTATTTCTTAGGAGATGGAGTTGCAAAATGACAACATGTACCGAAGGAGCAAGGTCTGTCCGTCTCTCTCTCTCACACACACTGACCTCAATAAATTGAGAAGCTGCTGATGTTGAAACAGATTGCTGAGAATGATAACAAATAAGCATGAGTCTGCATTGGCTCATGCATACCATCTGTATGCTACTACATCATTCCATGCATTTGATCCTCAATCATTTTTGTTTCTGTTAACAAGAATTGACATTAATTTGTTTCATTTATCTTTTGTTTTTGGGTAGATGAGACCAAGAAATGATCCATTATTGCTGGTTCTGCAATGTCAAACCTGTAGGTGTAGAGAAGGAATGCTCTATTGTAGTTTGTGGTAAGTTATGCAATGTCAAATCCAATCGATGTTTACTCCTTGCAACTCAAGTTTCTTCTTTTCCTTGTCATGCCTTATGAGGGATTGTGCCCTATCCTCCAATACTTTACATGTCCAGTGCATGCGTATGCTTTTCCAGCAACATTGGTTAACAAAGGTATGGTGGTTTATTTTGTCAACAATGACACAACATAATGCCCACATAAAGTGAACTTTGAGCAATAATATGTTGTTAGATTTTCATTATTATTAATTAGTCTTTCTTCTCCAATTTCTTGCCTTCTCTATTTCTGGTTCCAAGTTGACAGTAAGAGCATGTTGTAGATTGCGTGGGATCCACTCCAGAAGCCTTAGATATTGCTATTTGAATTTTTTCTATATATATTTGTATATTTATTTATGTATACATTTATAGATATTTAGGTGAGAGTCCTTGGACTCAAGACACTCAACTCTGCATTTTGTGATGCAGTTTTTGTGCACTCAATAACATGCCTCCTTTTGGATCTCATTCTTACAGTAACAGGCCACAATATATTTTTTCACATGAATGTGTATTGAGCTTACAAAACCTACCTCTCCTATCCTACATTGGATCTTAATACATTCATAAGTTGTAGACTATAATCCTAATGCATTCGTAAGTTGTTCAATGACCTGCATGCTTATCTCTTAATTGATTTTTATTTTTATCAAACAACCTTCACCCACCCAACGATATTATTATATTTTCGAGAATTGAATATCGATCCTGTCTCATTGAGGTTATTGTAACTGCAGCAGTAGCAGCATCAATCACAGCAAATTTGTCAATCACCTCCAGCGGCTCCTCCCCAACCAGCAGACTCTTAGCAATCTCAACGGCCATCACAAGCACCTCCCAGCCCTTGCAAGAGCCAGCAGCAAATAGAACCCACGAAGGCTGGTGGTCTTCCACCGGCTGCTTGGCCAGCCAAACAGCAATAGGCATCATCAGCTCCCAGCGTGGCTGCTTCAAGACTCAGCCATACAAAATTCCAAGTAAAGAACCAAAACAAGTCAACACCGCCACCTCTGCAGCCAAGAAATTAAGACCAGAATCCTCCACCACCATAGCATAGGAGTCTGTCATGGAGGGCGCGATTCGGATGCATGACGCGCAGAAGATTGAAAAGATGAGCTGTCGTTGATCCTTTGGGTGTGATTGCTTTTAATTAGTCAATGATTGTCTATTTTGATGTGTCACTTTTTTCATCATATTTAATTAAGTCGTATCTTTTTAGTAGGACACTATCCAAGTAAAGTCTTGCAACAAAAAAAAAAAAAAGTTAAGAATCCTGCAACAAAAATTGATACGGTTTTTAATATTTAAAAAAAAAAAAACATATTATATTCTATTTAAATAAAATACTTAAAATAACAAAAAAAATTAAAATTGAAATATAATTTTAAAATATTAAATAATTTAAAATAGAATAAATATAATTTTTTCTTACAATTTTAGATATATTTTGCAGGGAAAAGAAGAAAAAAATATTTATTTATTATTTTTCCTATGATTTAATTTATTTTTACCGATAAAAATGATTAAAAAATAATAATTTAATAACTTTTTCCAATGATTTATTTTTCTTGTAGGTAAAGACATTATAAAAAAAATTACTATTTTTCCCTACAATTTTAGAAAATTTCGTAGGGAAAGATATGGATAAAAAATTATTTTTCTTAATTTTTTCTATAATTTTAGGATTTTTTATAGGGAAAAATTAATAAAAACTATTATTAGTTGACTTTTCCCTATGATTTTAAAATTTTTCGTAGGGAAATAAATTATTAAAAATTATTATTAGCCAACTTTTTCCTACAATTTTAAGAGAAATCGTAGGAAAAGACGTGGATAAAAAAATATATATTTTTTTATTTTTTCCTACGATTTTATATTTTTATAGGCAAAAGTTTTTAAAATTTAAATTTTTTTTTTAAATTTTAGTCACTCTTTCCCTACGAAATATTATCTTTACCTACAAAAAAAATTGTAGGGAAAAGGCCTACTCTTTGCTTACGATTTATGAAAGTCGTAGGCAAAGGCTTTCCCGATGCACTTTTGCCGGGACTTTTTTCAACTTTTGCCTATGACAAAAATCGTAGGGAAAGGCTTTTCCTATGATTTTTCTATCTTTTCCTATGAAAAAATCGTAGGCAAAAGTCATTTTTCTTGTAGTGTAGTGTGGACCCAAGTGCTGCTTGGGAGTGGACGTAGGTGTTGGATACACCGAACCACTATAAAATCTTTGTGTTTGCCGTGTATATTATCTCTCTCTCTCTATCAATTTCTTCCTTGCTTAGCTTCAATTAATTTAGTTCATTTGAGTATCTTTATATCAATCAAAATATTTGTAAAGTGTTAAAATTTTTTAAAGAACCCAATTCATCTCCCTCTTGGGTTGTCATCTGGGCCAACATTACTTGATGACCTATTAGATCTAAAATATATTCTATAAGCTAAACTTATCTTAAGTTAATTATATACTGCATTTTGGATCAAGTTAATATTAAGAACTGAGCATGAAATTGAGTTAGGTTTGGATCAAGCATATCCTGGTTTAATTTGACCCATTTGCAATGCTACTTAAAATGGATTTTTTTTTTCTTATGGTCAGCTCATTCTAAGCACCCATTTTATATTACAAAATCTAAGAATAAATTATACTGCAAAAGAGTGCGGAAGAAGTGTGTATAACAAGAATTAGATAACCATAATTGTTATTCTAATAGGTATTAGATAACCAGTATTGTTATTCCTTTTGGAATATAACCATCTAACCAATTTTCACATGCGTCCCTGTTGGAAGATATTAACTAGATACATTCGTCTTTGTTTAGATGACGCAAACATAGTCTTATGGTACTAGCTGGCCAATGAGAAAATGAAGTGAAAAAGAAGAGAATACTGGGCAACTATAGAGAGGCTTTTGGAACTATAATTTTTAAAATTTAAATTAAAATAAGTTATTTTTATAAAATTATTTTTATATTCAAACTCTTGCAACAATATCTTTAATATCAATTTTTAGCCTCAACCTTAACAGTTAATCCCCATCCCTCTTCTTCCTCCACCTCAGGTCGTGCATAGGTATGAGTGGGCGCAGACGATCATGCATATAAAACAGACTTTGGGAAGTGGTCCACCAATAAAAAGGAGTCAAATTGAATGCATTCTCATCAAGGTGAGGGTAGAGATGGAGTCAAAAGCACTATACCAGTGTATATTGTTTTAATTATATATTGATTAGCATATTTGATGCTTCTGAGTCGACTATTTGGCTTGAATGGGTTGCTCGAATCTCTAGAGGAACCTATCGAATCTACATCTTTCTTTGGAAAGATTGAACGAGGTCTCCTTGAAACTACTAGCCGTTATTCCCTCGTTACCTCAAGATTGCCTTTTATCTTTTGCTCCGTACCTCAAGAAAGCAAGAAGACCATGATTGACGTTGATTTCTTTTCTCTTTGATCATTTGAAAACGAAGAGCTTCCATTAGGCAGGCTGGCATTGTTAGATTTGATGGCCTATTTTTCGCATATGTTGCTGATCGACGAAGCTAGTTGGACATGGTTGACCTGCCAAACATAAAACTTAAAGCCATGCACCGCGTCCTAGCTACTTCACGAAGAAAAAAAAAAAATTCCCGTGCTATGCTACTAACGTACCATCGCATGCTTATAATTTACGTGATTAAGTCTTCGTCTATATTTCAACTCTAAAAAAAAAAAATCTTGACAATCTTTAATCTACAGAGTTGTTGTTGTGTTGGACAACATCGATATTAATTTTGAATGTGTGATGTGATTTTTCTATAGATAATATGGCTTCGCATTTTTAAAGGAAAAGATTATTTTTCTTCAAAATTATAAACAAATAATATTTATATAATAAAATCCTTTGCATCTAATATTCGACACTTGCACTACTAATAAAGCCAACGCAAAGGTGAAACAGCAATGATAATTAGTCATTTTTCTTCTCATTTATGCTCCCTTAGTTGCCGGATGAAATCGTCGATGCACCTTTCTTGGGATTCCTTGTCGGCGAAGATCTCTTTTAGTTCTCTTGCTTTGCATCGAAATAGTTTCCCCTCTTCTCCCATCATAACCAATCTTATGGTCTTGGCCACCTCTTCTCTATGGAAAGATCCATCTTCTTCATTCCTTGCCACCTCTAATCCAACCATTTTCTCTCCCATAGCTTGAGCAATAAGGCCCTGTGTGATGCCCCTCCCAATAGTCCCATATTGAAAAATTTGGAATTGGTTGAGTGGTTTATAACCGGTTAAGCAAGAAGGACAAGGCACCAATTGGATCCCTTTTTGGGCTGTGGTGGCCTAAGTTGGTGTGGACCTTGTCCGTCTTGCTTTCATGTAACGAAACGGGCCTGTGGGCCCGAGTCATTACAATATGGTATCAGAGCCATGCACCAGTCGGAAGTGCAGGAGCTAAGTGCCACACAGGGCAAAGTGCTACATCCATGAGGAATGTGAGCCACCTCTTGAACCTGTAGGGGCCACCTCTAGAATCCTGCCTGCCTGGTGGTTGTGATCAATTGCTCCCGGCGACGAGGACATCGCCTCTGTAAGGGGGGTAGATTGTGATGCCCCTCCCAATAGTCCCATATTGAAAAATTTGGAATTGGTTGAGTGGTTTATAACCGGTTAAGCAAGAAGGACAAGGCACCAATTGGATCCCTTTTTGGGCTGTGGTGGCCTAAGTTGGTGTGGACCTTGTCCGTCTTGCTTTCATGTAACGAAACGGGCCTATGGGCCCGGGTCATTACACCATGGTCGGGAAAATTTGGCAACATGACAAGAGGGTGCCCAAATTGCATGCTCTCAATGATCGAACTCCATCCACAGTGCGTCAAAAATCCCCCAATGGATGCATGGCCCAAGACCTTGAGCTGATGAATCCAACCCATGGTGATGACTCCACAACCCTGTGTGCGGTCTTCGAACCCATCAGGCAAGATCCTCTCCTCATCGGCTATGCTAACCGGCCTCCTTAGAGCCCACAGGAAGTGCACCTCCGATAGCTCAAGACCGAGGGCTAGCTCATGTACTTGCTCGATGCTTGGCACGGCTTCACTCCCTAAAGCAATATATAACACAGACCCTGGGGTTTGCTTGTCTAACCACTTAAAAACTTCGCTGGTAGCGGTTTTGTGGAACTCCTGGTCCGCTTCGCTAAGGTCTGGTGGCAGGAGGCCAATTGGAACCACTGGCTTCTTGTAAAGCTCTCCTAGGAGTTGGAGGCAATTGGACTCGAACCCGTACTCGCTGCAGCTTCGACAAGCCACAAGTTTGCATCCTTCGATCACCGCTGCGAGGCGATGGGCAGCAGAAATCCCAGAGTCGTTCTTCTGCCAGGTCCCCAGTATCCATTTAGCCTGATAAAGGCGAAAAGCCAGCGTCGAAGGGAAGGGGACCCACGGTGGTGGCTTCGTGAATTCCTCGACGGTCGTTCGTGAGCCTCTGCCCTTTAATTCTGACAATGGTTCGAAGAAGGCGAGACTTGAAGCGAGAACTATGCTGAAGAAGACGCATGGTACCTCAAACTTGGAGGCAATCTGCGGCCCCCAATAATGAACAAAGTCGAAGATTATCCAATCGGGCTTCTTCTTCGTGGAAATCTGTTCGAGGAATTCGTAGAAATAGCGCTCGAGGCCGTCTAAAGCCTTCATGAGGAGTTGGACTTGGTCAGGCAGCACGTCGGCAGTGGATTCGGCGTTGGCGGGCAAGCCTTCAACCTGTGGTAGTGGCAAGGAAATCAAGTCTATCAGTGGGGATATATGGGAAGGGATCTTGGGCAGCCTTGCGATATTTCTTGGGGTGGAGAGGAAGGAGATGCGGTGGCCCCTCTTGGCTAAGGATTTGGAGAGCTCCAAGAATGGAAGCAAGTGGCCAAAGGCAAGCCAAGGGAACAAAACAACGTGAAGAGAGCCCTTATCCATGGCGACGAACGGCTAGAGCGTTGGTATTGGAGGATAAGCTCTTAAATCAGGGGGATGGAGGCCACGGCAGAAGCGCTAGATTTACACGCAGACTGTTGGCCTGGTCAACGATCACACAGAGTCCCATGTGATGGGACTCTTCGTTAACGCCCACACAGAGTCCCAAGTAAGGGGACTCTTCGGAAATCCATGTGACGCTTGGTATACAGGATCCTATTTATTCTCTGGTTCTATAAGTAGACGAGAATAGAGGTCTTCTTGTCTTCTAACAGAAGTAGAGGTCTTCCTGTCTTCTGAAAGAGGTAAGCCAAGGGCTCTTCCTCTCCGTTGCTGCAGCTTAGGGGCGTGGACGCCTGGGAACTCTGGTAGCTCCCGTTTACCGACGATCCCGTTTACCGACGATCTGATTCTTCCGCTGTTTCCATATTAAGGTACGTTCCTTATTATCGGTTCCTTCAATTGGTATCAGAGCCGAGCATCGGTTGTCCTCGGCGACGGTAGAGGATGTTGGGGAATTGGTTTTGAGTCCGGTTCTTATATTAAGGAAGAGCCGTTTCCGCTGCGGCAGCCGACCTTGGTCCCTTCATCAATTGTGTTGCCGTTTTTTTTTCGGCCGCCACCTTTTGTTTATGTAACCGCCCATGGGTAACTCAATTCCCGGGAGATGGAATATGTGTTGGCTATCCAAACATGCATGACGCCTTGCACTAGGATGCCGTTCTAGAGAAGGCAATGAGCTTGCAATCAAGTCAAGAATTAAATAGAAAATAACAGCTATTAGCTTAGCGTTTTCCAAGTAGATTGGGACGGCCATTCCATTGCCTGCTTCTCCTCCTCGATCAAGGTTCGGTTACGTACGTCTATCAAAGAGAATGAATTAATTGTCATGATCCAATAATATATATATATTCCTCGGACGGTTTAGCATCAGCACTTCCTCCGTGGAAGCTCAAATCATGGCAGGAGATTAGTTACCATTTTTTTTGGAGAGGAGGGTGCGTTCTTCCATTGGACTCATGTGTCCTGAGGAGAACTAATGAATTAGGATGCTGTTAATCCTATTCCAGAGGAGTCGGGCCACCTGGGTTGTTGACCATAACAGTATAATAAAATAAAAGAAGAAGATGAGGTCACAGGCCATTTGGTCTGTTGGGCCGTTTTTACACTGTTATGGACCTATTTTTTGGCACTGAGATGGGCCAGAAAAGTAGCTGTTGAATGCATAATCATTTATATTTTGTGTATAAATATTTTTATGCATTTTTTCTATTTTTCTGCTGATATATTTCATTTATGCTTAAGTGCATGCAGAACATTTATATTCTTGACAAATTTAAATATGGACCTAATAGATATGTTCTATAGAAAATAACAGATTCTGTGTTCAATCTTATAAACTGAGTGATGATTATGAGCTTAGCGAAATTTTTGATCTCATTTTTAAGAATGAACATTAGCAATCTGGTCATTTTCTTGCTTTAAAGATAATATGTGCCTGATATCCATACCTTGATTGACCAACAGTGTCTGATGGCCTCGAAATCCGTAATTGCTGATCTCAACAGAGGAGAAAAGCTAGATGGACAGAATTATGAAATGTGGCAAAGAAAAATCCAATATCTTTTAAATGACCTCGAAGTCTTAGAGACCTTGACAACTGGTATGACACCACCAGCCCCTGGCACTACTGAGCAACATCGCCTTGATCGGGAAGCCTATGACAATTGGATCAAGAAAGATCGTTGTGCATGCTTTACTATGTTGAGCAGCATGCACAATGATCTTATTGGCAACTTTGAGAATTGCCAGACTGCTCAGGATATGTGGAACCAGCTCAAGATCAGGTTTGGTCAGACTTCGGCCACACGGCTACGTGCCTTGAATCTTCGATTCATACAGTATGTCAAGGATCCCGACCATTCCATATCGACCCACCTTCGTGTGATGGGAAACATGATTAGGGATATGAAGGAGTTGACCTTACAGATGAGCAACAGGTCCTTGCAGTGATTCGTTCACTGCCTGACCCTCAGTGGAGTCAGATGAAACTCTTGATGACTCATAGTGAGCACATCAAGACTTTTGAGGATATTGCTCGTCATCTTGAGCTAGAGGCTGAGCATTGAGACTTCTCTCCCTTCGGCCCATGTGGTTTCTGGTGGGTCTTCGCGGCCCACGAACAAAAGGAAGGGAAAGGCACATAACAGGAGTGCACAGGGATATAAAGGAAAAACTATAGCCAAACCTAAGAGAGGTCGTCGAGGGGGCAAGCGAGATGTAACAAAACTTAAGTGTTACAACTGTGGGGCTAAAGGCCACTTTGCTCGTAATTGCACTGAGCCAAAAAAGGTATGTTCCATATTAAGCTCTCTCCATGTTTGTTCTTATGCATTAGTTGCTGACTCGCTCCCCGATTGGATTGTAGATTCGGGAGCAAACAAACATATAGTACGAGATCGAGCTGGTTTTGTAGATTTTCACCGGATACCTGCAAATACCCAGTTTGTCGTTCTTGGGAATGGTCTGCGTGAGCCGGTTTTGGGTGTAGGAGTATATCGTGTTTCACTTCGAGGTGGACATGTGTTGATACTACACGACGTTTTGTATGTCCCAACTATCCGGTGTAATCTTTGTTCTGTGCTTGCCCTGTTGGCACTTGGTTATACTTTTAGTTTTTCTAGTGACCGTATGTCAGTCTATCTGGATGGTGTTTTGTCCTTTTTGGATATTTGTCACAAGGTTTCTTTAGACTTGATGTTGAAATGTGTGCTTCGTATTCTTATGCCTCTATTCCTGCCTGTGATGATGGTGTTCTTTGGCATGCTAGACTTGGTCATGTGGGCCAAGATAGGATGACACGTATGACTACAGCTGGGCTGTTAGGCCCTCTTACCAAGATAAGTCTTCCTGTGTGTGAATCTTGTCTAGCAGGAAAGGCAACAAGAAAGCCTTTTGGTAAGGCTTCTAGGGCCTCTCATCCATTAGAGCTTGTACACTCTGATATCTGTGGACCCATGAGTGTCCAGTCGCGACATGGCGCTTCCTATTTCCTCACATTCATAGATGATTTTTCGCGATTCGGGTATGTGTACCTAATCTCTCATCGCTATGAAGCGCTGGATTGTTTCAGACGATTTTTAGCAGAGGTAGAAAATCAGATGGCGCGGTCTTTAAAGACTCTTCGCACTGATAGGGGTCGCGAATATCTATCCGAGCAATTCAAGCGGCTCTGTGAGGAAAAGGGGATACGCAGGCAGCTTACCATTCCTGGTACATCGCAACAGAATGGTGTAGCCGAGCATCGCAATAGGACTTTACTAGACATGGTTAGGTCGATGATGGCGCAAGCTAATCTTCCAATTAGTTTCTGGGGAGATGCATTATTGACTGCTACCTACATCCTTAACCGTGTGCCTAGTAAATTAGTACCCTCCACTCCATATGAGCTATGGCATGGCATGCGACCCTCTGTGGATCATTTGCGCCCTTGGGGCTCAGCAGGATTTGTTCACAATGCCTCCCATAAGTTGGGAAAGCTGGGTCCTAAAGCCAGCAAAAAGGTGTTCATCAGGTACCCTGAGCATTCGAAGGGTTATGTGATGTATGGAGCACATCCTGATGGAGGGATGACTGAGATGGAGTCCAGAGATGTGGAGTTTATAGAGACTGAATTCCCGAGCATTGGTGAAATTAGAAAGGACCTGTCCCTGTATGAGTTACAGGAGGACCTTCCCACTATCTCTGGCGAGGGAGGAGATTTTCCACCTATCTCAGAGATCGCCACAGATAGTGGGAATGCTAGGCCCAGTGGGAGTGTCGCACCAGACAGAAGGAGCGCACAAGCTGAGCCTAGTAGGAGCTCACCTATGAGGGTTGATGCACCATCTGCTGAGCCTAGTAGGAGCTCACCTATGAGGATTGATGCACCATCTGAGAGCGGTCTTCAGGGTCCAGATCCACAGTTACGGAGAAGCAAACGTGGTCATATTCCACGACGATATTTTGAAATCGAAGGGAATGTGTTTCTCTGCACTCCGTTGGATCCAGATGAGCCTGCTTCTGTTGAAGAGGCGCTCGATTCACCTGCTCATAGTGAGTGGCAAGCTGCTATGGAAGACGAGATGGTATCGATGGCCAAGAATCATGTGTGGGACTTGGTAGACCTTCCGCGTGGGCGCAAATCGATAGGAAATAAGTGGGTTCTTAAGATTAAGCGCAAGGCTGATGGGTCAATTGACAAGTACAAGGCTCGACTTGTGGCGAAGGGCTATACCCAGATGGAGGGTGTAGACTTTGAGGAGACATTTTCTCCTGTGGTGAGATTTGCCTCCATTCGCTTGATCCTAGCTATTGTAGCCCATTTCGATTTGGAACTACATCAAATGGATGTTAAAACAGCGTTTCTTAATGGAAGCCTGGATGAAGAGATCTATATGGATCAACCATTGGGTTTTGTGACCAAAGGACAGGAGGGCAAAGTGTGCCGCCTTAATAGATCCATATATGGTCTAAAGCAGTCATCTAGGCAATGGTACCTCAAGTTTCATGAAGCCATTACATCGATTGGCTTAGATATGATTGAGGAGGACCACTGTGTGTACATTAAGAAATCAGACGATGAGTTTCTGATCTTAGCGTTGTATGTTGATGACATTCTAATTGCTGGGAGTTCTATTAGAGTAATCAATGCCACTAAGGAGTGGTTGTCCTCTGTCTTTGAGATGAAGGATATGGGTGAGGCAAATTTTGTGCTAGGAGTGAGGATCCTAAGGAATCGTGCTAAGAGGTTTCTTGGTTTGTCACAAGAAACGTATATTGAGAAAATCTTAGAACGATTCCGAATGCACTATTCTAAACCCATTGATACCCCAATAGAAAAGGGCTGTACTTTAAGCATCGATCAGTGCCCTAGAACTGATGAGGAGCGTGAAAAGATGAGCAGGGTCCCCTATGCTAGTGCAGTGGGAAGCTTGATGTACGCTATGATGTGTACTCGCCCTGATATTTGCTTTGCAGTCGGCTTGGTTAGTCGATATCAAAGTAATCCAGGACTTGCTCATTGGGTTGCAGTTAAAAGGATTTTTCGTTACCTTCGTGGTACTGCCAATCTCACCATATGTTATCAGGGAGGAGATTTGAGATTAAAGGGTTTTTGTGACTCTGATTGGGCAGGTGATAGAGATGAGCGTCGATCCACTACAGGATATGTGTTTATCTTTGGAGGTGGAGCTGTCACTTGGTGTAGTAAGAAACAAAGCTGTACCGCCCTGTCCACCATGGAAGCCGAATATATTGCTTGTTCGGCTACTGTCCAGGAGGCTATATGGCTAAGGAGGTTCTTGAGGCGATTTGAGATATCTGCTACTCCACATGAGGCTATTCAGATCAGTTCTGACAGTATGGCAGCATTACAATATGCTAAGGATCCTAAGTACCATGGAAGGACCAAGCATATTGACATCAGATATCACTTCATTAGAGACATGGTCAAGCAAGGAGAAGTTATCCTACAGCATATCTCCACCGGCAGGATGCTGGCTGATCCTCTGACGAAGCCTATTCCTAGGGATGTGTTCCAGGCTCATGTGAGGGGTCTAGGTCTGTATAGAGTGTGACAGACTGTGATATGTTTCAGACTTATATAGGAGTTTGTGTTTTTTTTTGTCAGACAGGGATTGTATGGACATCAATGACTACGTGTTAAAGTTTATGAAATGTTTATTTTCATGATTATGATGAGTTCATATTTATAGGCACATATGTGTATAAATGTCACAGGCTTAGATCAGCCCACTCACACGGGTGATCGCCCTGACACTTTGTAGTGGGCAGGATGAGACTAATGTAGCCATTATAGATGCTTAAGTAGCAATGCATGAGTTGCAGAATGCATAAGTTAAAATGGGCTACATATATTATAACTGAATAGATTATAATAATAGTTGCCTCAGTATGGACTGAGATGAGACTCAGGAGAGTCGAGTACGATGAACAATGCATATATAATGTATGCATTTTGATATGTCAACTAAATCGTACTAAGCCTGTTGTAGCCGAACTAGGAGCATTAGTGAGTGCTCGAGTCAAGAAACTTTGTGATGCTTGGTCTTGTGTTCGTACGATGTATGAGTATGACATAACCCTATTGAGAGGGAGCTCCATCGTAGCATGTATTCTGTTGCATGTGCTAAAGTCGACCCTGTAAGGGGTAATGCGATATATTCCTTCTCCATTACCGTGTGAGCCTTACAAATATGCTATGTCCTTGGACTTGAACCTATACCATGAAGTTGAAGTTCAGGAAGACTTCCTTAGCCTTGTCCTCCAGGGTCATGGAATTGATTCGGCCACATGAGACAATCCTAGGAAGTCAACTGAACTAAAATGGACTGGTATGAGTATTCAAGGAAGATAATTTGTGATCACACCCTGTGTTTGTGATCCATTGCCCGGGCAATCATGTGTATGAGTTGCATATGATTATGGATACAAACATTGTGATTTTGTGTTTTTCAAGTACTGCTCAGGGTAAATCTCTTGAGGAATTGAGAGTGCTTGATAAGGTGTGATCGATTTATCTAGGACACAGACGGGATTGGATTGCATTCAGGTTCGCTGCTTTAGTTATTTATTAACTTAATGCAGTATATTCACTATGTGTCACTGTGTGTGAGTTTCGTCGGGTCGCACACCCCACCGCATAGTATGTTGAGAGGATTGAGGCTTATGTTTTCTGTGTCGACGAGTGGGAGATTGTTGGCCTGGTCAACGATCACACAGAGTCCCATGTGATGGGACTCTTCGTTAACGCCCACACAGAGTCCCAAGTAAGGGGACTCTTCGGAAATCCCTGTGACGCTTGGTATACAGGATCCTATTTATTCTCTGGTTCTATAAGTAGACGAGAATAGAGGTCTTCCTGTCTTCTAACAGAAGTAGAGGTCTTCCTGTCTTCTGAAAGAGGTAAGCCAAGGGCTCTTCCTCTCCGTTGCTGCGGCTTAGGAGCGTGGACGCCTGGGAACTCTGGTAGCTCCCGTTTACCGACGATCTGATTCTTCCGCTGTTTCCATATTAAGGTACGTTCCTTATTATCGGTTCCTTCGACAAAGAGGTGTGGTGATGAGGTGCCGTAGAGCAGTATGGCATAATGGAATATAATAAAGGCTATGGACGCTGACCTTTGTCAGGTGAAGTTATGAGCAGCGAAGGGTGCCTGCAACTTGCAAGCTGGCATAGGTTGGGCCGAGCCGTTGATCACACATCTAAAGGTACACAAGAGCAGCCTTGTCACTGGGACCATCCACTTCCAGACAGCGGCACTGGCTCTGGCTTTGGCTCTGGCTCGATAATATATATTTTACAATTTATCTGTCAATCATTTTTATTTAGAAAACAACCCGTAACTACTCTCCCTTATTAAATGTATTTTTAAGGCTTATCGTAAGAGCATCTTTGGAGGGTCGAGGGCCGCATGCTGAAGGAGTGAGAGAACCGGAATGGCCGATCCGCATTCCGAAAGGTCAGATCTCATTTTCATTAACGCAAACTTTTTTTTTTTTATCCTTCCATCCGCTAGAAAAAGTCTTCATGCATCAGAGTGCAGATCACACGCACTGCTATCAATGATTAATGCATGATGCAAATGTACATGTTTATCAAAAAAATATTTTTTTATTTTTAATATACATATATATTACATATCAATCATTGAATGCGATGCCAAAAAAAAGGCAACGCTGCATCTGATGCATAAATTTTTTTTTTCATCCATTAATTTTTATGATCCTTTAATAGGCTCTCATTTCGCTTGGATAGCCAATACATAAAGTGTCTTCTAACCAGCCCATTAAAACATGACATTTAAAAATAACAAGTAATATAAACACTTGTCGCATAAAATTGATTAGTAGGAAAATTTTATTATCAATATATTTTTTATTTAATAAATTTTATTTTATTTATATAAAAGTAAGGAATTACATCATTTGATTAAAGTAAAAGCGCACGTAATATTAAGTATAGAGAACCCTTGGTTGGTGGGAGCCCTGAAGATTTCTTTTAATTCAATTTTCATGAAGATTGATAGCTATTGGTTTGTTGGATCTTCTTATTTCCTATCCATGACAGAATCATATGGCAAATAAAATAGTAAAAAAATTAAAAAAAGAAATAGAAGTGAGCTCACTGCAAGAAAAGAGAAAGAAAGTATTGTGCAGCTCTTACCATATTCCATGACGAATTTATTTATTTTTTATTTACAAGCTATCCATAGTGAAATAGATAATAAGGCTATGACTGCTTGAAGTTTTAGAAAATCTAAAAGTATTTTTAAAGGCCTAAAATTATTTTGAATGATTTTGTTATATTTGATAAAACTTTTAAAAGCACTCTAACTCCATTGAAAGTTATTAAAAGTCCTATTACAAAAGCTCTAGTTTGAAACTTTTATTAAAAATGCTACTTGCCAAATGTCGAAAAGTCATTTCCATTAAATTTAAAGGTCATAGATTCAAACTAAAAAAAGATAATATCTAATATTATGATATATTAATAAATATAATATGACTAATAATATAATATTATATTATATTTTTATAAATAAATATCATTATTATAATTGTACAAAATTACTATCATAATACACTACATAGTGTAAAATAAGATAATGTAATAATCCTATATAGTATAAAGCACTATAATATATAATACAAATATAATATTATTATACTATATATGCTATAATTCTTAGTATTACTATAATAGTATATCACATTATTTTGATATTATTAATTAGTAGATAATAATTATCATAATTTAAACAATATATTATAATGATTTTATATCACAATCAATTTTATATCAGAATATAATAATTTTACACCATATATAATACTATACTATGATATATTTTAATAGTATTATAATATGACATAATTATATTATAATATAATTATAATAATTATAATAATTATTTTTAATATTTTAGATGGTTGAAAGTATTACGTAATGTTTAGTCATTTTTAATTATCAAACCACTATCTTACTTTGATTAGGAAAAGATGCTAAAGTCTTATAATACTTTGAAAATTCAGTTACCAAACAACAAATAATTTTTTCAAAAATTCTACTTTTAAAAGCATTATTATAAAAGCTCTACTTTCAAAAGTTTTATTGCCAACAATTCTATCAAATCGAGCTCAACTCTTAATATAAAAATTATACTAGATAAAGGGTGCGCATTGATAAATGGCAGAAGAGGATGTATTCTTTTGTGAAAGAAACTATACTTTGTATTTGCTACATGAGTCAAAATAGGCATCCAATAAAAAAGCAGAATTGGCATCATATAAGTTTAAAAAAATGAGTTGCCACATGACTACACCTCTGTTAATCCTAATTCTCTATGTATTTTGATCAGAAGACCAAAAGAAATGGTGAGTAGACCTTGAAATGTGAAAGAAATAAGATTAAGTGTTAAGCCAAAGAAAATCTCATAGGAGGAATATTAGCTAATTGATCGAATCGCTAGTTAAGAAGACATGAGAAAGATTGCCATCACTTGCTGCTTTAAAAGAACATGATCTAATATAAGCTAGCTTGCCTACATAATGACAACATATAGTAAGAGATGGTAGTGGCATGATATGAGCGATTAGATCGCTATACATGTCTTGAAATCCCAATTAGGAGCGACTTTTACTACAGCAATAATTCAATCTAAGGATAGATCTTTGGATAAATCCTATTTGGATGATACTCCACAAAATGCATTGTTATGATCAGGGATTCAACTCATTAAAGCCATCCACCAATGAATGGCCAAATTTAATAGAGACTTATTAGAATGCCAATAAAAGTAGTCTCATATCACACATAAACAGATCCATTAGAGCACTATCTTATGGGACTTATTGACCGACTTGAGCATTGGAGCATTTTCTAAGATAATGTTTGAAGCTCTATCTAACTCTTTTTTTCTTTTTTGGAGTATGCATCAAGTGGTTGAAGAAAGTGCTCTACCATCGAGGTCGAGACTCATATGATTCATTGGCATTTGGAAGTTACTTTCGAATGATTACAAATTTGATGTTGTCTATTAAAACTGAGAGAGAGCACACAACCATATCTTCCAAGAGAAGAGATTAAGATGTAAATAACACCTGGACAAGCATGAGCCATACCAGGCTGGCTCCTAAAATACCGTAGAAGATTTGACCAAACTAGATCCTCTACTAGTAATGTTAACCATCACCTAAGAGCAGTTTAACACTCTTATACAATATATTAATATGCTACTTAAATTAGTCCAAAATTTGATTCTCAAAGGATCTAGTCCTAGAGACCATACATGAGCCAACTAGAAGGACCAACAGGTTACCAACAATAACGAACCCTAACCAGAACTTGTGAGGATCCATAGGACCTCCAAAATCAATGAACTAAAGGGCATATGTTAAGATCGTCAGTGTACAAAGAAGCCTCAAGATTGACCATCATGATTAAACAAACACTCCCACTCAAAGACTCCTACAACTAACCTACATTGGATTAATCAATCGATGGAAGAGATGAATCAAAGAATTAGGATGATTATGGAGCATATCTAAGGTAGAGGTATATTCACCAAATGAGCTCAATCTACCTCAGGAATTGCCTTTTGCTAAAGGCATAATGGCCAAGCAGTTATGCTCCAAATTCAAGATGCCTAAACTAGAGTTGAACCTAGCATGTGCATAGGTTACTGGGGTTTATAACTATGATGTTGCAATTCAATGACAACATTTCTTAGTGTATACTGCAATAACTTCTTGCAAGCTATGGCCTAATCCTTAAACTTTATAGTTTACTTTAGGTCCCCCCAATTAGTAAACCCTAACATGATCCTATGCTTGGATATATAACTATGATATTGTAATTCAACAGCAATGCCTTTTATGTATACTACAATAACTTATTGCAAATTATAGCTTGATCTTTAAACTTTGTGGTCTATTTCAAGTCTCCCCTCCGACTTTCCTTGTATTGTTCCCTGTCCTTTCCCAAATGCATCAATCTTCGGCTCTAGTTCTCTCAACTCTATTCTCTCTTGTGGCACTAATGGGTGTTCAACAAACATCATAGGATGGAAGAAGACAGTGGAAGCTAAGGCTTCATTTTGGAAAGTTGCAGCCACTAGCTATTATTGTAGTCCCTGTCTTCACTTTTTGGGGAAGCAGCTGAAGTTATAATCACTTCTATTCTCTCTTTTTATCAAAGAATAAGAATTGCTTCGATTCTCATTTCTTATTCAGTGCACTATTAGGAAGACCACTAAAATTTAGAGTTTCTTTTCTGATGCTCTTATTTAAACTTTATACTTTCACCTGATTCTTATTATTTTCTTTATCTTCTTATAAATACTGAGTTTCTAATAAATTAATAAGGAAGTTGCTAACTTCTTTATTTTTAATTAAAAAAACAATTTAAAGAATCAAGTATTTTAAGTTACCTAATCATCTTACTAGATCTTTTTCTTACATGAACCACCCTTTATTATTACAGCATCTATGTGCCAAAGTGATTAATTTGCATAACTTTTCTCTTCTCATATTATTAGTCGAAGCCACATATGAGTAGTTTTCTTTGCTTCAAGAAACATTCATTGATTTCTAAAAATCATTCTCTTCAAGTAATAATGATACTTTTCAAATATCCTCTATATGCTCTTGAACCTTTTTTTTTGTCATAATTTCCTATGTAGGCCTATTGGCAATGCTTCACTTGAGCTAAACTTCAATAACTTCTTAATTTGACCAACCACACATTTCTTTTGAAATTATAGAGGGAGAAATCTAAGATCAAAACAGGGGAGAATTTGGAAAAAGCAAAAGCCAAAGTTGCTTTTTATTGGAAGAAAATTATGCCTTATCAATTTCATTCTTATTATACTACCATCTTATTTCATCTATTCTCAAGCTTTTAAATTGAGTGTATTATGAAATTAATAAGTTAAGAAGAGTTTTCTTCTAGAAAGAAAAAGATTCTGTCAATGAATTTAATTGCTTGATTAATTAGGAGACGATCTATAAAGATAAAAAAGGAGGGCTAGGTATCCAAAATTTCAAGGGCATGAAGTTGGCTTTGCCAACAAAGTGGGCATGGAAATATGTTACAAGTCAAGTTGGAAATATTGCTTCATGAGCAAAACGTAAATCCAAGCTCATTATTAAGAAAATTGCTTTATAAGCGAAACTTAAATCCAAAGCTTATTATTCGAGAGGGTGCTTAACTATGCAAATAAGATGAAGGGTAAGAAGGATATCGCCAATTTCGAGCCCAAGCTGATCAATCTTAGCCGTTGTTTTTTCCTTAGGCATCTTATATGAAAAAGCATTTACTCTTCATAGCACCCTCACTCATGAGTCGCTTCTAATATTCATTTTATATTTCTTTCTTCATTACTTGACTAAGCATAATGGGCTCTAGATCCTAGCTTGAGAGCACCTCTTATTTCTTCCTCTCTTGGTGGGATGCTTGCTAAAATTGCTTAACCTTCAAGTTTAGTAATGAAAAAAAATCAGATTTTTATAGGATAATTGGATAGTGCCTACTCTATTCACCCCTCTATTTAGGAGCATCTATAGATGTGCTACTATGAAGCATACCTCAATCGCCTTGCGTTGGAGTCATAGAGATCATAGTGGAAAATCAAACTATATGGCCCTTTTTATCCTCAAAGTTTCTCCAGTTAATGCAATTCCAAAGTTTGCTCTATTGCTTATTGACATCTTCATATGTTCCAGCTTGAAAGCCTAGTTGGAATGGTAAGCTTCATGCAAACTCTTTCTAAAGATTCATCGATCAACATAAAGTTTCATACCCTTTTAATAAAGAAGTTTGTAAAAGTATATACTCCTAAAAAGGTCAAAGTATTCTTATAATTGGCTCTTCGCAATAAGTTACATACTAGAGATATCTTAATTAAGAAAGAATGGAAGGTCAATAGCCGATGCATACTATGTGAAATTCCCTAATAATCAGTGTGCCATTTGTTTATCAGATGTCCATTCTCAATGTCAATTTTGCATATCTTCGCAAATAATTTAGGTCTGACTAGACTACCTTTTATAATTGGTCAGAATGGAAGAAGGAAGAAAACTTCTTCAACATCAATCTTTTATAAAGTTATTGCTACCATTGCATAGTGGGGTATTCTATGCTCCAATAAGTCCTTGGATTCTCATCAAGGTTTTTGTATTTTTTTTTCACCTCTTCTTAAACTTCATGTAAAATCTTGAGGGGAATGCTTTTTTCCTTCCTACTCTTCCCCCAAAAAAAGGGTAACAATTGGGAAGCTAGAGGTGCTTTGCTAAATTGCGTAATTTACTATCTTAATAATAAAGACTAGCCAAAAAAATAGTATTCGAGTTTCCTAATCATATATAACTATTCCGACTCTTTTCAATACATAATCAATCAACTGATATATGATAAGAAAAGCAAGAGATTAAGCAAGCCAAGATAACCTTGTCTAGATTTTTTAGACATTTTGGGAAAGACTTGCAGGCTAGCAAAGGAGGATCTAAAGAACTCTATGAGAATTTTGAAAGAAATACAATAGCAAAAGGGCATTGGATACATTGTGGCTAAACTTGAGTTAGAGATATTTGATTTGCCTCTTAATGAGGTAGCATGTGAATTTTCTAACTTATTGCATTAAGAAATTGTACATAAAACATAAAACTTCCTTTTTTTCCATGCAACTTTCTTTAGTGAATATGTGAACCAATACAATTCATAGTTTTTTATTTTATTTTTTTAGTGCAACAGAAATGTTTATAGTCAAAATTACCATATTTATTTATCAATTTTGGTTTAAAAGAATTGAGTTTTTTGTTTGTGTATGAAAGATGCTTTGTAAACTTGAATTGCAAGGCAAAATGGATAATGCAGTTCAATCATAGGGCAAGAAAAGATTTTGGCTTTGAGTAGAACAACAAAAAGGTACCAAGTCCAACTATAAATTGGTTGATGAATAATTTTTTTACAATTAGATCCAATGAAACAACATTTTCTGATGTAAGAACAAATTCTTTTCAATAATTCATGTAAATAAATGTAGACACACGATCAAATATTTTGGATTGGATCGACGGTATAAACTAAACCTTACTTGAATGACCCATTAGGCCTAAAATATATTCTATAGGCCAAACCCATCCTGAGTTAATTATATATTGCATTTTAGATCAAGTTAAATATTAAGACTTGAGCATCAAATCAAGTTGGGTTTGGTCACACCCTGATCTAATCTAACCCATTTATAGTGCTACTTAAGATGGATTTTTTCCTTATGGTTAGCTCATTCTAAGCACCCATTTTATATTAAAAAAAATCTAGGAATAAATTATACTTCAAAAGAAGTTTGTATATAACATGAATTAGATAACCGAAATTGTTATTCTAACAGGAATTAGATAACTAGTATTGTTGTTATGACTATCTAACCAATTAACCATTTTTCACATGCATCCCTGTTGGAAGATATTAACTAGCTAGATACATTCACCTTTGTTTGGATGAGGCAAACATAATCCTACAGTACTAGTTGGCCCATGAAAAAATGAAGTGAAAAAGAAGAAAATACTGAGCAACTAGAGAGACTTTTGAAACTCAAAATTTTTATAATTCAGAGTAAAATAAATTACTTTTATAAAATTATTTTTATATTCACACTCTTGCAACAATATCTTTACTATCAATTTTAGCCACAACCTCAACCTCGTCTCTCTTCTTCGGTCAGATGAATTGAGTTGAGTTGAGTTGGGAAGATTGAACGAGGTGTTCTTGACATAAGAAACCACTAGCGGTTGTCCCTCGGATGTCAAGATTCCTTCGTCTTTTGTTCCATGCCTTTTTCGCTTAACACATGGCAAACCGTTGCAGCGGATGCTTCTTATCCTCATCAATAGGTTATGTCATGCTTTAGTCTAACTCCTTTACCTCAAAAACAAAACAAGAAGATGATGATTGATGATATCTTTTTTCCTCGAAACATATACAAGCTTTGACCGTTCGGAAACAGAAAGTTTAGACTGCCCAAGGCTTATTTTCCGCACATGTTGCCGACAAAACTAGCTGGATAAAATTTTGTAATACCCGGTTCAAACGAACCAGGCTTGGTTCAGATAAACCAGGCTTGGTTCAGATGAACCAAGCTCCAGACTGTTGGGTTCCCCAAACTAACGCTTCGCTCCAAGCGAAGCGCTTAGTCTTCCGGGAAACCCCCGATCAGAGGTTTGGCACAGATGAATAAATAGGGAGGAGAAGGACTTCTTCCTTCACGCTGGTGCAATTCTTCCATCAGGTAATCCCTGGCTGCAAGAGAGAGAGAGAGAGAGCGGGAGAGAGAGAGGGAGAGACTGGGAGACAGAGGGACAGAGAGAGCTCGGAAGGTAGAGAAGCAATGGAATCAACCCGATCGACCCCCTTGGTTCAGGCCCGGCGGCGTGCTCGCCGCCTCGCCGGGCCTGAGATCTGGCCGACGACTCCGCCGGCGCCGGAGGAGGCTTCCGGCGGGGTGGTGGTGAGAGAGAGAGGAGAGAGAGGGCCAATTGGCCCTCCTCTCGCGCGGTGGCGGAAGCCGAACGCCGGTTGGTTCGGGCCCGGCAGCATGCTCGCCGCCTCGCCGGGCCCGAGCTTTGGCCTGTCGCCTCCATTGGCGTCGGGCGTGCGTCTGGTGGAGGTCCGGCTGGCCAAGGTGGCCGGCCGTGCCATCGGCACAAAGATGTGCCACGCGGATGTGAGGGAGAGATGAGAGAAAATTAAGGAGAGGGAGAGAGAGGGGAGGCGCGGCCGGCTCTGGTCTGGCCAACGGCGGCCGGACTGGCCCCAATTTGGTCGGAATCATCGCCGGCGCGATGAATTCCACGCGGAAGCAGCAGAGAGAAGAGAGAGAAGGAGAGAAATTGAGGTAGAAAGAGGGGAAAAGAAGGCCGGCCGCGGCGGCGGCCGGCTCCGGCCCGGCCTCCGGTGGCCGGGCCGGACGGAATTAGGCCGGCGGCGGCCCTGATCGCTGGCCGGATGTTGTCCTCTGTTTCGAGCGAAACAGAGGAGCTGGGATCGAAGGATTGAGTGGGCTGGCTGGGCTGCCATCTTTTGGGCCCTATTGGGCCGTGCAGCAAGCAGTTTTGGGGCTAGTTTTTGGGCCCCGTAATGGGTGGGATTTGCAAGAAAATTATATGGCTAGAATCTGGGTGAATTCTAGTTTCTTGGGGTATTTTTACTTCCCCAATTGGGTATGTATAGTGGGAGATATTCGAGCCCAAAGTTGGGCCCATGAACTAGTCTGGGTAGGGTCTTAAGGGTCATTTTATTAATTAGATTTCCGTGAATTAATTATGTACATTGATCCTGTAGGTGCCCAGACATCTGATTAGTTGGTTCATCATTTGGATTTTGCGTAGGAGGTAAGTAAGACTATTATGCAATTTAATTGTTTAATTAATAAATTGAGTATATACAGTTTGCATGCATTTTTATAAATTAACTGAATTGTCTATGTAGCATGGAACTGTGGATTTCAAATAAACAATTATATGATTATAATGATTGGTAATATTGTAAGAATGATTTATTGATGTATATGCCAGAATTATGATTGCCTGTACGACATGTTTATATTGAGGTGATTATATGCATTTTCTTGTACTGTGCAAACCACTGTGAGATATTGTGAAATACATATGCATGATGCACATGTGATGAAAATGTTAAATAGATTTATATGTGTCGCCGCGGTTCTCCTTTACTATGGCCCCACACATTGTGGATGTGTTCTGTTTGATTTTTTATGGCTTCACACACTGGAGATGTATTCTATTATGATATGGCCCCACATATTGTAGACATGTTCTGTATGATTTTTATGGCCACACACACCGTAGAGTGTGTTCTATTATGGTATGGACCCACATGTCTTACAATGTGTTCTGTATGATTTTTATGGCCACATACATCGTAGAGTGTGTTCTGTTATGGTATGGCCCCACACATCGTACAATGTGTTCTGTGGATGTTGATGGCCATGCATCTGGAGGATGTGCTCTGATTGAGGTATTGCAGGGCCGTGGGACACATAGGAAATCTATAATTACATAAACAGTGATTTTGTTAGAGTGCATATTCTGATGCTTATCAAATATTCAATTTATGTTAAGTTGACAAAATGCATATGTTGATGGCATGTTAAATATAATTCAAGTATGATATAATTGTATAATAGGCTTACTTATTGAGTGTAAACTCATTAAACCTTCACAATGTTTTTCAGAGCCTCAGGGTTGATGATGGATATTCGGAGTCGATGGAGCTTCTAATAAATAAAATAAGAACCATTGTATTGGTGTAACCCCATTATGATTATGTGTAGGGCTTGTTGTAGCCCAACTTTATTAGCATGACTTGATTGTAGGGTTTAAAATCCAAAACTTATAACTATCATTTGTATTATGGTTAGTCTTCATTGTTATTGCCCAATGTGAATCGTATATCAAGATTTTTAAGACGCCTTGCGTGCCCGGCACGTGGCGGGTTGTCACCCTAGCCCAATATTTGGGTCTGGGAAGCCGAACCGGCTTCCGTCGGTTGGTTCGGGCCCGGCGGCGTGCTCGCCGCCTCGCCGGGCCTGAGCTTCGGCCTGTCGCCTCCACCGGCGCCGGGCGTGCATCCGGTGGAGGTCCGGCCGGCCAAGGTGGCCGGCCGTGCCGCCGGCACAAAGACGTGCCGCGCGGATGTGAGGGAGAAGATGAGAGAAAATTAAGGAGAGGGAGAGAGAGGGGAGGCCGGCCACGGCGGCGGCCAGCTCTGGTCCGGCCAACGGCGGCCGGACCAGCCCCAATTTGGCTGGAATCATCACCGGTGCGATGAATTCCATGCAGGAGCAGCGGAGAGAAAGAGAGAGAAGGAGAGAAATTGAGGTAGAAAGAGGGAAAAGGAGGCCGGCCGCGGCGGCGGCCGGCTCCGGCCCGGCCTCCAGTGGCCGGGTGGACGGAATTAGGCCGGCGGTGGCCCTGGCCGCCGGCCGGATGCTGTCCTCTATTTTAGGCGAAACAGAGGAGCTGGGATCGAAGGATTGAGTGGGTTGGCTGGGCTGCCATCTTTTGGGCCCTATTGGGCCATGCAGCGAGTAGTTTTGGTGCTAGTTTTTGAGCCCCATAACGGGCTGGGATTAGCAAGAAAATTATATGGCTAGAATTTGGGTGAATTCTAGTTTATTGGGGTATTTTTACTTTCCCAATTGGGTATGTATAGTGGGAGATATTCGAGCCCAAATTTGGGCCCATGAACTAGTCTGGGTAGGGTCTTAAGGGTCATTTTATTAATTAGATTTCCGTGAATTAATTACGTACATTGATCCTGTAGGTGCCCAAACATCTGATTAGTTGGTTCATCACTTGGATTTTGCATAGGAGGTAAGTAAGACTATTATGCAATTTAATTATTTAATTAATAAATTGAGTATATACAGTTTGCATGCATTTTTATAAATTAACTGAATTGTCTATGTAGCATGGAACTGTGGATTTCAAATGAACAATTATATGATTATAATGTTTGGTAATATTGTAAGAAATGACTTATTGATGTATATGCCAGAATTGTGATTGCCTGTACGACATGTTTATATTGAGGTGATTATATGCATTTCCTCGTACTGTGTAAACCACTGTGAGATATTGTGAAATACAGATGCATGATGCACATGTGATGAAAATGTTAAATAGATTTATATGTGTCGCCGCGGTTCTCCTTTACTATGGCCCCACACATTGTAGATGTGTTCTGTTTGATTTTTATGGCCTCACACACTGGAGATGTATTCTGTTATGATATGGCCCCACATATTGTAGACATGTTCTGTATGATTTTTATGGCCACACACACCGTAGAGTGTGTTCTGTTATGGTATGGCCCCACATGTCTTACAATGTGTTCTGTATGATTTTTATGGCCACATACATCGTAGAGTGTGTTCTTTTATGGTATGGCCCCACACATCGTACAATGTGTTCTGTGGATGTTGATGGCCACACATCTGGAGGATGTGCTCTGATTGAGGTATTGCAGGGCCATGGGACACATAGGAAATCTATAATTCATAAACATTGAGTTTGCTAGAGTGCATATTCTGATGCTTATCAAATGTTCAATTTATGTTAAGTTAACAAATGCATATGTTGATAGCATGTTAAATATAATTCAAGTATGATATGATTGTATAATAGGCTTACTTATTGAGTGTAAACTCATTAAACCTTCACAATGTTTTTCAGAGCCTCAGGGTTGATGATGGATATTCAGAGTCGATGGAGCTTCTAATAAATAAAATAAGAACCATTGTATTGGTGTAACCCCATTATGATTGTGTGTAGGGCTTGTTGTAGCCCAACTTTATTAGCATGACTTGATTGTAGGGTTTGAAACCCAAAACTTATAACTATCATTTGTATTATGGTTAGTCTTCATTGTTATTGCCCAATGTGAATCGTATATCAAGATTTTTAAGACGCCTTGCGTGCCCGGCACGCGGCGGGTTGTCACCCTAGCCTAATATTTGGGTCTGGGCGTGACAAATTTATCTGCCAAACAATCATGCATTGCATCCTACCCTGGTAAGGGAGAAAAAATAAAAAAAAAGCATTTATGCAACTAATGGACCTTCTGCATGCTTATAATTTATGCTATTAAGTCTTCATCTGTATTTCAATTAGAAAAGAAAATCATTACGATCTTAACCTATATAGTTGTTGTTCTTGGACAGCGTCGATGCTAAATTTGAATGTGTGATGTGATTTTCCTATAGATGGGACGGCTTCGCATTTTTAGAGGAAAAGATTATTTTTCTTAAAAATTACGAACCACTAATTTTCATAAAATAAAATTATTAAAAAAAATCAAAGTGAGACTGCTAACATGTTTGCTGAAATGCCTGGATATTTCGATTCACTAGCATGTTCATTTGCATCTAATATTCGACACTTGCACTACTAATAAAGCCAATGCAAAGGTGAACCAGCAATGATAATTAGCCATTTTTCTTCTCATTTATGCTCCCTTAGTTGTCGGATGAAATCGGCCATGCACCTTTCGTGGGATTCCTTGTCAGCAAAGATCTCTTTTAGTTCTCTCGCTTTGCACCGAAATAGTTTCCCTTCTTCTCCCATCATAACCAATCGTATGGTCTTGGCCACCTCTTCTCTTTGGAAAGATCACTACAAGAAAGTATGGTATTTGTGGCGAACCTATTATGGCAAAATATTTTCGTCGTTATAGGTTTATTTATAACGGCGAAATAAAAATTAAATTCGTCACAACAATTATTTATTACGGCGAAATACTTTTTCACCGTAATAAAAAGACTTATTACGATGAAATTTATAATTCGTCGTAATAAGTCCACATTTTATTTTACAATTTTATTTTTTTTAATTTTTCTTTCTTTTTATTACGGCGAAATACTTTTTTCGCCGTAATTAAAAGACTTATTACGATGAATTTTATAATTCATCGTAATAAGTCCACATTTTATTTTATGATTTTATTTTTTTAATTTTTCTTTCTTTTTATTACGGTGAAATACTTTTTTTGCCGTAATTAAAAGACTTATTACGATGAATTATAAAATTCATCGTAATAAGTCCACATTTTATTTTACGATTTTATTTTTTTTAATTTTTCTTTCTTTTTATTACGGCGAAATATTTTTTCGCCATAATAAAAAGACTTATTACGATGAATTTTATAATTCGTCGTAATAAGTCCATATTTTATTTTACGATTTTATTTTTTTAATTTTTTTTCTTTTTATTACGGTGAAATACTTTTTTCGCCGTAATTAAAAGACTTATTACGACGAATTTTATAATTCATCGTAATAAGTCCACATTTTATTTTGCAATTTTATTTTTTTTAATTTTCTTTCTTTTATTACGGCGAAATACTTTTTTCACCGTAATTAAAAGACTTATTACGATGAATTTTATAATTCATCGTAATAAGTCCACATTTTATTTTATGATTTTATTTTTTTTAATTTTTCTTTCTTTTTATTACGGTGAAATACTTTTTTCGCCGTAATTAAAAGACTTATTACGATGAATTTTATAATTCATCGTAATAAGTCCACATTTTATTTTACGATTTTATTTTTCTTAATTTTTCTTTCTTTTTATTACGGCGAAATACTTTTTCTCCGTAATAAAAAGACTTATTACGATGAATTTTATAATTCATCGTAATATAGTGAAAAAAATCTTTCATACGGGACCTTATTACGACGAAAGTTAATTTCGCCGTAATAAGGTCCCCTTAATACTCTGTGAAACCCTCGCGCGATTTTTTTTCTGTGAAACCCTCATCCCGCCGTCTTCCCCCCGAGCTCGTCTCCGCCGTCTTCCCCCAAGCTCGTCTCCGCCGTCAGCCCCCGACGCCGTCAGCCTCTGAGCTCCTCTCCGCCTGTGGACGCCGAGCTCCTCTCTGTCAGCCTTCGGACGAGGTGAGAAGAAGGGCTTTATAAAACCCTCTTGCTTGCGATTCTTGTTTCACTTGGATGTTTTTTTTTTTGATTTCTATTGTTTTTTGATGATTTGGGGGGTTTATAAGGTTCAATTGAAAGTTATTACTGGTAATTTATTCATAGCCTTGTCCTCTCTCAAGCATTCTCTTTTTTCCTTTAAAAACTTTCAGCCTGGATGTTTTATTGTTAGCCTAATCCTGATCAGGTACCATTTCAATATTTTGTAGAGATAAGATGATTGATCTACAGGAATATATAAACCTGTGATTGGTTTGACCATTGACATTCCACTATTTGAATCCTTTTAGCTGTGATTCCTCATATTTTTGAATCAGCAACTACTCACCATATACAGGTATGCATTTTTCAAGGATCAACTGTTCTTTTGAGAAATATGTGCTACTTGGATTCTGTGTTATGTACAAGCACAATGCTGGAAGGAAACATGGTTGTGATTTGTTCGTGAGTCTTTTGTTGATCTGTTTCCTTGGTCTTGTCTTTTATTCTGGTAGCAAATGAAATAATGTTATTTTGTGGGGATTAGCACAAGAGAAAGGTACAGCTATTGCTAAATTCCTGTTGATATAGTTAGCTATTTGTGCCACAAAGTTCAGCCTACATGATCATTCTTTTATTTCTTTATATAAGGCAACCTGACTCTGGTATGCTTTTCCATATATCATTTTGTTTATGTATCTTATTAGCCCTATTGACTCAAGTCTTGTGCCACAAAGTTAAGCTTGAATGATCATATTTACTCGAGTTTGTTTTTATATCTTATAAGCCATATTTACTTGAGTCACTTAGTCCTATGCTTTCTTGTATATTTTGTTATTGCTCCTATACAGACTTCTTTTGCTTTTTCAGATTTAAGTTCATAATTTCACAAAGGATGAAATTTAGGTGTGTTTCGCTGGGTGTTTGTCATTCAGTTCCCTAATTAATAAACAATATGTGGATGACCATCTGCCTTTCCACTTAATGATGACAATATGTATTGCTTGTTAAGTGAGATTGGTGTGCACATGTAGCTTATTAAGTGGGGAACCAGATGGCAAACACTAGCAGGTTGTTCTTAAGTTTTGTCCTTTCACAAACTCCATATATACAGCTTTAATTGGTTCCAAAAGTTCTTCAGGATTTTGGTGTCTTATGCATGGTTATCATGTTCTTTCAGATATTCCATATTCTCGATGAACTTCGTTGGCCTATTGATCTGTTGAATGAATTAAATTGCTGTATATGTGTGTGTTGTTATTCTTAATCGTTGTTGCCTTTTCCATGCTTGCCGTTTCTGCATAGATTTGGTCTCTTTTCTTTATGACTTCTGTGCATCATGTGGTAATTATATTCTCTTTCACAAAATCATTCCAGAGTTCCAAATCTGTACTATTTTCCACTGTTTCTCTAATTTTCAGTAGGAGGGTGGTTTAAAACCGTTGTTCAGCTCTCTTGTGCTCCCATAATGACGGGATTAAAACCATCAACTTAGTGAATTGCCCTCACATTGTAGGGCTTTTCAATGAGAGTAAGCAGGGAATAAATGTAGGAGGGAGGGGATTTGTTAAATTGCTATGTTTTTTATGCCTTTGATTTTAAGAAAATTCAGCATACTTACTGTTTGGATTCATGATGTTATAGTAGGACAATTCACTGAATAAAAAAAGGGAAATTTTATCACTAACATATCCTTGCAACAAACAGCTGTTGTACGTCACCAACGATGCCGATTGATAAGAGTTGGATACATAAGAAACAAAATTGTCCAGAATATGATGCCGGTATTAAGAAGTTCATAGAAAAGGCAAGGCTTCATGTTAATGAAGAAGGGAAGATACATTATCCTTGTGTGCGGTGTTATAATGGCAAATGGCATAAGCCTAATTTAGTTAAATTACACTGTATGTTAAAGGGTTTCTCGAAGACATATCAGACGTGGTATTTTCATGGAGAACAGTTTGGAAGCAATGTCTCAGATGAAAATGAGAATGAAGATGATGACCCAGAAAGGGAACAAGATGATATGGTCGAAGCATTGCAGGACATCGCTGGCCCAAGTGGTGCTCACACTGAGGTTGGCAATGATGATGATAATCCGATGATGTCTGACCATGAAAGGACCGATCACAGTAAGAAATTGGATGATCTTTTCAATGAGGTGGAATCCGAGCTTTATCCTGGATGTGAAAAGTTTTCTTCTTTGACATTCTTAGTGAAGTTAATGCACATTAAGGTCCTCAATCGGTGGACAAATAAGTCTTTCAATATGTTGCTTGAACTATTAAAAGAGGCATTTCCGAATGGTACTAGAATACCATCTTCGCACTATGAGGCCAAAAAGAAGATGAATGAGTTGGGTTTAGGCTACGAGAACATACATGTATGCAAGCATGATTGTGCTATCTTTTGGAAGGAGAATGCCTATTTAGAAAAATGTCCGGTATGCAACGAGCCTAGGTACCAAGTGGTTAAAGACAAAGGTAAGAAGATACCTTATAAAGTTATGCGGTATTTTCCACTCACACCTCGTTTGAAACGTCTATATGCCTCAAGATATACAGCTGAAGATATGAGGTGGCACTATGATAAGCGACCGATCACAGATGGGGTGTTACGGCATCCAGCAGATGGTGAAGCATGGAAAGATTTTGATCAAAAGTATCCTAATTTTGCCAGTGAACCAAGAAATGTAAGGTTAGGTCTTGCTTCAGACGGATTCAATCCATTTGGGAACATGAGTAATGCATACAGTATGTGGCCCGTCATTTTAGTACCTTATAACTTGCCTCCATGGAAATATATGAAAGAGACATTCTTTATGATGTCGTTGCTTATCTCCGGTCCTAAATCTCCAGGAAGGGATATGGATATATTTTTAAGGCCAATAGTGGATGAACTTAAACATTTATGGACCGAAGGTGTTGATGTATATGATGCATCTACCAAAGAGAGTTTTCGGATGCACGTAGCTGTTTTATGGACTATAAATGATTTTCCAGCATACTCGTTATTATCTGGTTGGAGCACAAAGGGTTATAAGGCATGTCCAATTTGTAATGAGCAAACCTCATCCAAAAAGCTGAAAGACAAGATTTGCTATATGGGACATCGTCGTTACTTGCCTATTTATCACAAGTGGCGAAATAGTAGACTCCATGATGGAAGTAGAGAGCATGGAGTCAAACCAAAAATGTTGACCGGAGAAGAAATTTTAATGCAATTAGAACACATAGCTGCTGAACAGTCCGGAAAGCATCCAAATAATAAACATCGAAAGCGAAAGCGTGCACCAAATGAGTTGAATTGGTATAAGAAGAGCATTTTCTTCGAGTTGGAGTATTGGTCATCATTAAAATTGAGACATAACTTAGATGTAATGCATATTGAGAAGAATATATGTGACAATGTCGTGGGAACTTTATTAAGCATCGAAGGTAAGACAAAAGACACATATAAAGCAAGAGAGGACCTGGCTTCAATGGGGATCCGAAGGGAGTTGTGGTTACAAACTCAAGGTAATAGAGTTTATAAGCCTCCTGCATCTTACACCTTAACATTTGATGAAAGAAGACAATTCTGTAAGTGGCTAAAATCTGTGAAGGTGCCCGATGGATATTCTTCTAATATTTCAAGGTGCGTAAATGAAGGTGATGGAAAGATATCCGGCTTGAAGACACATGATTGTCATGTACTACTTCAAAGATTGTTACCTATTGGCATTCAACCATTCTTGCAGAAACATGAGAGTAGTACTTTAATTGAGCTTTCTAATTTCTTCCAACAACTTTGTTCAAGGACATTGTATGTTAGGGATTTGGAGTTGTTAAAAGAGCAGATTGTGGTGATCTTATGTAAGCTTGAACGAATTTTTCCACCAGCATTTTTTGACGTTATGGTGCACTTATCAATTCATTTGCCTTACGAGGCCTTACTTGCCGGACCTGTTCAAAGTAGATGGATGTATCCTTTTGAAAGGGCACTTGGTACGTATAAACAATACGTACGTAATAAGGCTCGTCCGGAAGGTTCAATTGCAGAAGCTTATGTTGTCAACGAGTCTCTAACATTTTGTTCAATGTATCTTCGAGGCATAGAAACAAAATTCAATCGTCCGGAATGAAATTTTGATTCGGATAGCCATTTGGACAAGAAATTAAATATATTTGCAACTCGTTGGCGGCCTCTTGGAAAAGGAAGAATGGTGCATTTAGATGATAAAACTTTAAAACAAGTACATTGGTACCTCATCAATAATTGTCCAGAGGTGCAACCATTTCTCAAGTAAGTATACTTGTAAAATTATTTCTTCATATCATGCAATTTTCTATAGTGCTCATTAGCGTAATGTTCTCTATAGCCAACACATTGATCAGCTAAATCCAACTAGACCGGAACAACTGGACCAATTACAAAAGGAAAGATTTTTGGAGTGGTTTAAAAATGAAGTAAGCCCGTACATTCATTTATATTGTCAATTAATATATCATGTCTTTATTTCAAATGACGTTGATGTTTGGTTTATCCAGATGTTAAATAAGCATTTTGCTGGGGCATCTGAAGCTACTGATGAGCTTTATTCATTGGCTATTGGTCCCGACAGTCGTGTGTTCTCGTATACTGGCTGTGTGGTGAACGGCGTTAAATTTATCACTGTTACTCAGGATGTTGGCCATAAAACACAGAATAGTGGCATTTGTGTTCCCTCTACTCATCTAGGAGAAGAAATTAACTTTTATGGTATATTATTAGAGGTCCTTGAATTTCATTTTGTTAAAGGTTGTAAGGCGATAATGTTCAAGTGCAAATGGTTTGAAACTGAACCAAAGCATAGGAGAATGCAACAACATTATAATATTACAAGTATAAATATTAGTTCAGAATGGTACAAACATGAGCCATTCATTTTAGCATCACAAGCTGAAAAGGTTTTCTACTTGGATGATTTGAAGAACAATTCTAATTGGAAAGTGGTATACAAGGTTAGTCATCGTCATTTGTGGGATATTCCAAAAAAGGATGATGATGTTTAGGAAGAAGTATATCAAGAAGATGATTCAGCAGCCTTTCGATTCACATGTGAGCAACCTAACATGGACTTAATAACATCTCGGCGTACGGACACTGATGCTGAAATAGTTGCAACTCAAGAAAACATTAGAGGTCAAAGTGATGTCGGTCAAGATGACTTTATATGCGAAGATGTTGAGGAGGACGACACACTAGCTGATTATGATAGTGAGAGATCTATACATAGTTCTAATATGGAGGATGATGAAGAAAATGAGCATATTAGTGATGACAGTGATTAATTTGGTAGCATTCATTTTTTTTTTACTTATTATAACTATATGTTCTTATACTTTCTTATTTGTTAATTCTAGTTTGTATGTTTGTTTGCAGATGTCTTCGAGAGATACTCCTGCTACATCGAGGCGAGATGATTCTCCTTACATTCCAGCTCTGACAGAGGGGTCATCTGTCGGCGCATCATGTAATAACTCTACTTTAAACTTATATTATTTGGCTATGTTTCTTTATGTTATTTTGCACTAATTTAGTTCATTATGTTTTGCAGCTACATCATCAAAGAAGAAGGGCCGAGGTCCTGCTCGCGGATACAAGTCGCACATCTGATTGATACGCGTCGTGGACAGAAGTTGCCTATTCTTCTGCCACCTGAGGTTGGACGACCATTGGGTGAGTTTCGCTCTGAGTTTCTGACCAAGATAGGAGTGGTTGTACGTGACATGACACCACTTGCGGTCAGGAAGTGGAGTGAGATCACTGATGCACAAAAAGCATCTATGATCGATCGACTTCAGATCAGTATAATTATATTAGACTACTTTAGATTACGTTTAATGTACTTAATATACCTTATAACTATATATATATATATATATATATATACTTGCAGGAGAAGTTCGATCTTGATATGAATTTAGATCATATTAAAAAAGGTATTGAGTTTCAAATGAATAAAGTTTATCAAGAATTTAGATATCGGCTTCATATCCACTTCATTAGTCACGGTGGGGACACAAGTGTGAGCTTAGCAAAACAAAATAAGCCATCTCGTGGCTCGCAGAGTGACTGGGACTTTCTATGTGATTACTTTTATTCAGATGAGTATAAGGTAAATACATCCATACAAATATTTTAATAGTTTATATTTTTTATAAACTCATGTAACCATTTTCATTAATTCTTTGATGTAGAAAAAAATCAGAAACAAATAAATCTAATCGGGAATTGCAGCCATATGCTGCTCTCACTGGATCGAAGTCTATACCGGCTCACTCTTATGATATGGTAAGGAATACTGTGAACCTAGTGCTTTTATATTTATGTATTTTGTGGTCTGATATTGTTGTAGTGTTATAAATCTAGTGTAGTCATATTTATGAAAGATTTGATCCAGCATCTATGTTGAGTGCTAGATTTGGTGATTGGGAATTGGGATCTGAACCCAGACGGGGATCATTTGTAGGGGGTTAGTGGCCAAACTATATCGATACCAAACTAGAAGTAATCACTAGGAAAATTACATGTCACTAGGAAAATTACATGTCCACGGTCAACTGAGCAAGAGATACAGCATGCTTTGCCAAACTGTCAGCTGACTGGTTGAGATTCTGTCTCTTGATTCTTGCCAGGAATACATTCAACAATTTTACTTTGTTGAGATACAGATAGCTCTGAACTCATTGGCAAACCAGTAGCAACAGCTGATTCTGGATCTTTCAGAACAGAATCAAGTGGATGCGTCTCTGCAGTCTGTACACCAAGTGGACATGTCCCTGCAAAATCTGATTCTAAATCAGGGCACGAATTAGCCATATTAATATCTCCTTTATCACTGGAAATCTTATCAACCATCTTCATTCCCTCTTTCTGATTCCATAATTGTGGCACCCAAAACTGAACTCCCATATGCTGTAATGATATCTAACCTGTCTCTTGCATTCCCATCAGTAGGACATTCATCTGCACTCAATGCTGCATCCGCAACACATTTAACCAATCTTGCTTTTGCATCTGCTGTCACTATTTGTCCACCATCCACTGGGTGATCATTAACATGATAAGAATCTGGGTTGCTAACCTCTACACCTGAATCAGCCAGTTCTGAATCTTTTGCAACATGATCTGCTTGCTCAACTATAACATCACCAACAGGCAGCAAATCCACCTTTGTTTCTTCCTCAGGGATAGCATGGCCAGCTTCATGGTCATTCTGATTTGTGACTACCAAAGATGTTTGAGAAACAGAAGCTTTAAGATCTTTGTCTTGATCACCACTCACCATTGACCCTTCAACCACTTCAGATTCACAGCCTGTTGGCCAGGCCTGCAAGACTTGATTACTGACCATAGACAGCCCCACGTCCATGTCTTTAGTTCCAGCAGTACCCTCCACATCTACAGATTGGTTCTGACTGCTGTCTCCTTCTAAAGCTTGAAGATGTATATAAGCCAAATCATGACCTCCCTTCTCAGTCACCATGCTCTGGTTCTTCTGTGGACAAGACACACCTTGCTCAGTGGTATCTGGAACTTTACGCTCTCCCCGCCCCAAATCTGTCAGGCATCCTACCTCTACCAAACCAGATTCTGGCCTATGATAACCATCCAAAATATTTTCGGTCTCCACCACTTTAGGACCAAGAGCTCCTTCTGCAGCCTGAAGATCTGTTACCTCACAAACCACACTCTTATCCTCTTCTGGACAAGATAAACCTCCCTCAGTGAGTTCAATTTGGTTGCTAGACTCTGCAACCCCAACCTGTGTTTGTCCCAGACCTGCTACACCCTCTGAGCTTTCAGCTTCTGCACTTGCAAGAGCAACAGTAGCATGGGCTTGGGCAGTCTCCACTCCAAGTCCTGCATCACCAACATTGGCTTCCAGCTTCTCCTCATCACGCAATGCATTTTCTGCCTCCAATGCTATGGAACCAACATCTCCCTCAGGAGCTTGCAGGTGTTCATCAACCAAATCTTGGCCCCTAACTTCACAACCCAAGTTCTGGTTTGTGATATGTTTCTTCATGAGTTCAGTTCCCTCCTCATACTCCACCACATTTTCTCCATTCGCCACATTAATGAATTGATACATATGTTTCTTCATGAGTTCACTATGGCATTGTCCATTCAAGCAATGACACCAACCAGGATAAAGGAGTGAATCAATGCATCACATAAAAATAATTGTATTACATTGATGAATTGATACATTGTATTAGATTATTACATTGATGCATTGATACATTGTATTAGATTATTACATTGATACATTGATACATTGATAATTGTATTACATTGATGAATTGATACATTGTATTAGATTATTACATTGATGCATTGATACATTGTATTAGATTATTACATTAATACATTGTATTAGATTATTCCATTGATACATTGATAATTGTATTAGATTATTGTCTTAAATTATTGTTTTAAATTATTATTGTTTCTTTTCAGAGAGATCCTGTTACGGGAGAGGAGCCATCAAGACTTCATCTGTGGAATACTCTTCATTTTGATAAAAAGAAGAATCAATGGATAAATGAAAAAGCTGAAGAAACCCATGTAAGTTTTATCAATTAAAATACAATATTATTGAATGTAATGTTTTATACTAAACATATTGAATTTGTTTTCTTTTCATTGCAGGCACAGTTAATAGAGCGACTTTCCTCACAGGACTCTACAGTAGAACCAATCAATGAGGATGTCATTTTGGAGGAGGTTTTAGGCTCTAGATCTGGTTATAAAAGAGGATGGGGTCCATTACCGAAGGGTACATCGAGAATTAGAGGTAGTTCTTCGTCTTATAAAAACTCACAATTAAAGGGTGAATTACATGAGTGCCGAGAGCTCATCGCTAAGCAAGAGAATAAGCTTGCTCAACAAGAAGATAAGCTCGCTCAGCAAAAGGATAAACTCACTCAGCAAGAGGATAAACTCACTCAGCAAGAGAAGACTATCCAGGATCTAAAGGCGACGACTGCTGAGCTCACTGCTTTCATGCGACAGTTAGTGCCTGGATATCATCCTAGCAGATCCCAGCAGACTTCACCTCCATAGTACATGTATTTTTTTTTAAATTATGTATATTTGAAACATTGTATATGATGATTTTATTGAAATGAATGAAAACTTTTATTAATTTTTTTATGAAACTTTTATATTAGAAAATTATTTCTAGTATCGTTGCTTTAATATTATATTATTGTAACAGGTGCAATACAAAAAAATATTAAAATAAAATTTTAATATTTTTAAAATTTAATTAAAATCTTATTACAGCGACTTATTTTCACCGTAATATCAACCTATTACGGCGAAAATAGGTCGCCGTAATAGGTTTTTATTTAAATTTTAAAAATATTAAAATCTTATTACGGTAACTTATTTTCGCCGTAATATCAACCTATTACGACGAAAATAGGTCGCCGTAATAGGTTTCTATTTAAATTTTAAAAATAATTAAAATATTATTACGGCGACTTATTTTCACCGTAATATCAACCTATTACGGTGAAAATAAGTCACCGTAATAGGTTTTTAATTATTTTTAATATTAAAATAAAAACCTATTACGGTGACCTATTTTCGTCGTAATAGGTTGATATTACGGCGAAAATAAGTCGCCGTGATAAGATTTTAATTAAATTAAATTTTTTAAAAAATATAACGATGATAGATTATCGCCGTAATAGGACTCTATTACGACGAAAATAGGTCGCCGTAATAGGTTATTACGACAACATATTACTACGACGATTTGTAATGTATTACGACGAATTTTTTATCATCGTAATAATATATTACGATGACTTTTGTACCTATTGCGACGAATTAATTCGTCATAATAAGTCATTTTTTTTGTAGTGGATCTATCTTCTTCATTCCTTGCCACATCTAATCCAACCATTTTCTCTCCCATAGCTCGGGCAATAAGGCCCTGGTCGGCGAAATATGGCAACATGACAAGAGGGTGCCCAAATTGCATGCCCTCAATGATCGAACTCCATCCACAATGCGTCAAAAATCCCCCAATGGATGCATGGCCCAAGACCTTGAGATGATGAATCCAACCCATGGTGGTGACTCCACAACCCTGTGTGCGGTCTTCGAATCCATCAAGCAAGATCCTCTCCTCATCGGCTATGCTAACTGGCTTCCTTAGAGCCCACAGGAAGGGCACCTTGGATAGCTCAAGACCGAGGGCTAGCTCATGTACTTGCTCGATACTTGGCACGGTTTCACTCCCTAAAGCAATATATAACACAGACCCTGGGGTTTGCTTGTCTAACCACTCAAAAACTTCACTGGTAGCGGTTTTGTGGAACTCCTGGTCCGCTTCACCAAGGGCTGGTGGCAGGAGGCCAATTGGAACCACTGCCTTCTTGTAAAGCTCTCCAAGGAGTTGGAGGCAATTGGACTCGTACTCGCTGCAGCTTCGAGGAGCCACAAGTTTGCATCCTTCGATCACCACTGCGACGCGATGGAGATCAGAAATCCCAGAGTCGTTCTTTTGGCAGGCCCCCAATTTCCATTTAGCCTGATAAAGGCGAAAAGCCAGCGTCGAAGGGAAGGGGACCCACGGTGGTGGCTTCGTGAATTCCTCGACGGTCGTTCGTGAGCCTCTAACCTTTAATTCTGACAATGGTCCATAGAAGGCAAGGCTTGAAGCGATAATTATGCTGAAGAAGACGCATGGTACCTCGAACTTGGAGGCAATCTGCGGCCCCCAATAATGAGCAAAGTCGAAGATTATCCAATCGGGCTTCTTCTTCGAGGAATTCTGTTCGAGGAATTCGTAGAAATAGCGCTCGAGGCCGTCGAAAGCCTTCTTGAGGAGTTGGACTTGGTCAGGCAGCACGTCGGCAGTGGATTCGGCGTTGGCGGGCAAGCCTTCAACCTGTGGCAGTGGCAAGGAAATCAAGTCTATCAGTGGGGATATATGGGAAGGGATCTTGGGCAGCCTTGCGATATTTCTTGGGGTGGAGAGGAAGGAGATGCGGTGGCCCCTCTTGGCTAAGGATTTGGAGAGTTGTCACGCCCCAGACCCAATATCGGGCTAGGGTGACAACCCGCCACGTGCCGGGCACGCAAGGCGTCACCATATTTTTCAACATAAAGCACCATTATAAATAAAAACCAAGTCAATTACAATAATAAAAATTTTGGGCTAACACCCTTACACACCATGTTGGCCCAGATGGCAACCCAAGAGGGGGGGTGAATTGGGTTCTTTAAAAAATTAGCTCCTTTTTAAAATAGTTTGCTTGAGATTAAAGAGGCAAATGCAAGATAACTATAAAGTGCAGTGAGTAAGATAGAGATAGATAAAGAGACAATGAGACACTGCAAACACAAAAGATTTTATAGTGGTTCGGTGTATCCAACACCTACGTCCACTCCCAAGATTCACTTGGGTCCACACTATAATCACCCTAGATTACAGCCGAGTTGTTTTACAAGCTCACAACTCAAACTTGTTGTTTTACCGGGCGCACAACGAACCCAGCTGGTTTTACACGGGCTCACCAGCACAAAAACTACACGTTGTTTTTCACGGGCTCACAACTAACCCAAGCTTAAACAAGCTTAAACCGAGGTAAAACTACCTCCTCTAGTTCAATCCCCCAGATTGAACTAGGCACAAACAAGATAAGTATTGTGTGTGAATACAAAGCTCCTCAATGAGCAAATATACAAATTAATAACAAGGTTTAGAAAAGCCTGATTTGAAGATTGGTTGGCTTTTGAGCTTTTCTCTTTTCTTCTTTTCTTCTTCTCCTTGCTGGATTGAATCAAGCCTCAGCTCCGATTCTTCACAGTTGAAGCAGTTGAGAAGAGTTGAAAAGCAAGAATGAATCTCCTTTCTCCAAGTTGGGAAATCCGCCAAGACTTTGATTTGAACGCTTTGGATTCCTCTTGAGCTTTTGGAGTGGAGTGGATTTGAGCTAGAAGGTTTTCCTTTCAAGATTCAAGCTCTCGGATTTTTGAAATGGGATTTGTCTATCTCAGATTTTCTCTTTTTTTTAGATTTTTCCGTTCTTTTTTTTTGAACAATAGACTTCCCTTTTATAGATTTCTTTTACACCACTTTTGGAATAAAACTATCCGTTGGAGTGTACCTTGTATCAAAATATATCCGTTAGAAATGAGTAAAAATAGAAATATTACCGTTAGAGCTGATCTGGCAACTTTATTTTTCGTTCCAGGTGGGTTGGAGTCGACTCTAACTTTTCTGGAGTCGGCTCTAGCTCGAGGCGTTTAAAATGATATTTCCGGAGTCGTCTCTGGCTTTTCTGGGGTCGACAAGAAACTTTTCCGGAGTCGACTCTAACTTACCCGGAGTCGACTCTAGGTCGGGGCCAGAAAAATCGACTTTCTGCTTCGTCTGTGAGAGTCGACTCTAACAGTCTCGGAGTCGACTCTAAAGTCCGTGCCAGTTCCGGAGTCGGCTCTGTGATTCTCGGAGTCGACTCTAATGTCTGCAATTCTTACCTAGACATTAGATTCGATCCAGAACACATTGTAACTCCTGATTTTGATCTTTCAATAGTCTTATAGCTGAAACACTAAATCAAAATCATCAGAGCCTTCAAAAATTATACTCAAATAGTTTTGTTAATCATCAAAATCATCAATTGGGTCAACAATCTCCCCCTTTTTGATGATAACAAAAACTTTGAGTATATGCATTCAAAAATTCAATCAAACTAAGGATTATAGTCATTTTAACTTTAAACATTGAAATTAAGGTTTTGATGCCAATGTTAAACTTTAAAATTGTACATGAGTTCAATATAATCCATCAATATTGAATTGTTAAACTTAATGTGCATAAGATTGTAAATGAGCTTTTTGTTAAGCTCCCCCTGCATTGAGTAGCTCCTCTTATATATAAACATCAAATTTAACTGATTAACATTTCAATTCATTTTGCATAAACAATTAATTCTCCCCCTTTCTTTCTTTCTTTATGCATATATTATTCAATATTCCTATTCAATCTTTCTTTCTTTGCATATACACAACTATCTCTCCCCCTTTTTTGTTATTAGCAATAAGGAGAGTATATAAAAAATTTATAATCTCAATAAAGCATAGGAATCCAATCAATCAAAATTTGAAAATGTGAAATTGTATTTCATAAGCAAGAACCATTACATCAGTTGATTCATATACATTTCAAAATGAAATACATTAGATATTCAAAAACTTCCTAAGTACAAACTATCAAACTCAAAAACAAGATCAGATGTGCTTGAATACAATTTTCTTTAGATGACCTATTATCTCCATTACATCATCCTTTTGTGATTTCTTAAAATTTTCAAGGCAGCTTCGATTTGAGAGACTGCAAGGTCAATATCCTTCTTCAATTGACCCGTTGCATGAACATAGATCCTGATCCATCGGCAATGCCTTCCATCCTTTCGAAGATCTTGTGAAGCTCAGCTCCAAAGGATTCTACAGAATTGCCTAAGGTAAAGGATAGCATGTCCAGTCTCGAATTTAGTTCTTCTTTCACTGATTAAAGTCTTCTTTCAATTGATTAATTTCATTTGACCTGTGACTGTCATACTCAGCAAGTAAGCTTCTTAACTGATCAAGTTGTTCATTAGAAAATCTCCAGAATTTGTTATAGGCTGATGTGGAGGTGATGGAATAGAACTCGGTCCGGCCTCCGAAGGTCCAGCTGAAGAAGGTCCCGCAAAAGATGAATCAGGGACTGATGGTCCCGCAGTAGATGGTCCTGGGATTTCTTCTACTCTGGTTTCCTCTGCTCCATCCCTATCTGTTCTTTCCTCTCTCCTTCATCCAAACACCATTAACTTTCTTGAATCCCATTCTATGAATAGTAGATATGCTGTAATAATCAGTGTGTCTCAGTTTTCTTAAAGGTTCATTTTCCATTATGAGCACACCCTGGCTTCTAAAGACTAGTGTCAGAATCATACCGTATGGCAGTGTTGATCTTTTCTTTGTAGCTGCCTCTGCCATGTATCCAATCATCATGCCAGCTAAATTGACTGGCCTTCCAGTTATAATGCAGTCCATTAACAGAACGTCTCGCTCCGAGACATACTCGAATCTCCCTATTTTTGGAAATAAGATTCTACCACATATATTATGCAATAATCTGAGTTCTAGATTCAACTGATTTGCAAAGATTTCTTCGAACTCAGTCACATCTCTTCCTAGCATCCTTGACAGTGCACCACTTCTGTCATTAAGTTGACATTCCATTAAACCAACAGTGGGCATTTCTAATAGGGTTCCAAGAATCTCAGTTGTTACCGTAACCCTAGTTCCTCTTACTGTGCTTATCAATCCTCCTTCTCCTCTGCTTAATCCATTATAAAACTCCCTTACCAATGCTGGATAAGTGGGTAAATCTAGTGAGCACACTTTCTCCCATCCCATATCCCTTAAATTTCTTCCAATAGAGAAACCTTCCGATTCAAATAAATCAAAATTAACTTTTCTCCCAGTGGTAATGGTCTTACCAGCTAAATGATCAACCTTAGGAGATGAGGGTGAAGGTGGAGAATCCTCTTGAGTGGCCGAAGAGGAAGAAGGCGATGGTTGCCTCCGAACCGTGCGTCTCTTCGTTGGAACGGATGCTCCAGCGACGAATCCGCGCCTCTTTGGAGCCATTGAGAGGATTGGAAGGTTAATCAAGGGTTTTGAGTAGATTTGGGGAAGTTGGAAAGGTTTTGGAGTTCTTGGATAGGTTTAGGAGACGATTGGAATGATTGGGGGTCGACTCCGCCTTTTTATTTTTGACCTAGCTCGACTTAGAGTCGACTCCCGAAAACTGGGTGTCGGCTCCGAACCAGAAAATCTGTCAGCGCTCGTATTAGAGTCGGCTCCACAAAAGCCAGAGTCGGCTCTAATCACTTAGACAGAACATCAAAAACTCAGGTGTCGACTCCACAAACTGTCAGAGTCGACTCTAACAGTTTCAGAGATAAAAAATTAAGTTTCAAGCATTTGAAACTATTCAAATTAATCATCAAATTATAGATTAAAGTTATTTAGCAATTGGGGAAACAATGAATCAAGATCTAGATAGATTTCCTTATTGAAATATCAAGATTTTTCAAGAAAATGATGAAATCTAGATAGATGTCCTTAAGAGTTTCAGAAAACTATTCCAAAGGATCACAAACTCCTAATTCTCCTCTAAGATAACAAAATCTTTCTTCACTTAAGGGTTTTGTTAATATATCTGCAAGTTGTTCTTCAGTATTCACATAATCAAGACAAATTTCATTATTGGCTACATGTTCTCTTATAAAGTGATATCTTATTTCAATATGCTTTGTTCTTGAATGTTGAATTGGATTTTTAGTTAGATTTATTGCACTTGTATTATCACATCTTATAGGTGTCTTATCAAGTGTGATACCATAGTCTTCAAGTTGTCTCTTAATCCATAGGATTTGAGCACAGCAACTTCCAGCTGCAACATATTCTGCTTCCGCAGTAGATAATGCAACCGAATTTTGCTTTTTGCTAAACCATGAGATTAAGTTACTTCCTAAAAATTGGCATGCACCACTTGTGCTTTTTCTATCTAACTTGCATCCGGCATAATCAGAATCTGAGTATGCAATTAGATTTAATGTGGAGTCTCTAGAATACCATAAACCTACATTTTTTGTTCCACTTAAGTATCTTAGTATTCTTTTAACAGCTATTAAGTGTGATTCTTTAGGTTCTGATTGAAATCTAGCACATAAACATACAGAAACATAATATCTGGTCTACTTGCTGTTAAATAAAGAAGGGATCCGATAATACCTCGATAATACTTTTGATCAACCTTTTTACCTTCTTCATCTTTGTCCAGCTTGCATGAAGGACTCATTGGTGTTCCGAGGGGTTTAATTGATTCCATACCAAATTTCTTTAAAATCTCTCTTGTGTACTTTGTTTGGTTGATAAAGATACCCTCTTTGCTTTGTTTGATTTGGAGTCCAAGGAAGAAGTTGAGTTCTCCCATCATGCTCATCTCGAATTCTCCCTGCATTAACTTAGCAAATTCTTGACATAGAGAATCGTTAGTAGCACCAAAAACAATGTCATCAACATATATTTGTACTACAAGTAAATCTTTACTTTTTCTTTTCAAAAATAATGTTTTATCAACATTTCCTCTTGTGAAATCATTTTCAATTAAAAATTTACTTAGTCTATCATACCAAGCTCTAGGTGCTTGTTTCAAACCATATAATGCTTTGTGCAATTTAAAAACGTGATTTGAAAATTCGTGATCTTCAAAACCTGGTGGTTGTTCTACATAAACTTCTTCATTTATAAATCCATTTAAAAATGCGCTTTTACATCCATTTGAAATAAATTAATGTTCATGTGACATGCAAATGCAAGTAATAGCCTAATGGCTTCTAATCTAGCTACAGGTGCAAAGGTTTCATCAAAATCAATGCCTTCTTCTTGATTATATCCTTTTGCAACTAATCTAGCTTTGTTTCTAATTACTATGCCATTTTCATCTAGTTTATTTCTAAAAACCCATTTTGATCCTATTACAGAATGATTTTTAGGTCTTTCCACTAATGTCCATACATTATTTCTAGTAAATTGATTTAATTCTTCTTGCATAGCTACATCCAATTATTATCTTTTTCAGCTTCTTCAATAGTTTTAGGTTCAATTTGTGATACAAATGCAAGATGATTACTAATATTTCTCATATATGATCTAGTTCTTATTCCTTGAGATGGATCACCTATAATCAATTCCTTAGGATGACTATGAGCATATCTCCAGTCTCTTGGAAGATCTATATCATTATGATCAATATTGACATCATCGTCCTTATGTGAATCATCATCTTTAGCTTCTTGTTCATGATCTGAAGATACTTCAATATTAAGTTTTTCAAGATCTTTTTCAATTATGTTTGTATCTTCCTCATCATCAATCTTTTCAGATCCAGTTGCTAAAGATTCATCAAAAACTACATGAATGGATTCTTCAACAATTAAGGTTTTCTTGTTAAAGATTCTATAAGCTTTACTAGTTGTTGAATAACCTAGAAAAATTCCTTCATCAGATTTAGCATCAAATTTTCCTAAGTTGTTTTTACCATTATTATGAATGAAACATTTACATCCAAATGCATGAAAGTATTTTATATTTGGTTTTCTTTCATTCCATAATTCATAAGGTGTTTTCTTTAATATTGGTCTTATTAAAGCTCTATTTAAGATGTAACATGCTGTGTTAATAGCTTCCGCCCAAAAGTACTTTGGTAAGTTACTTTCGCATAGCATGGTACGGGCCATGTCTTCTAAGTCCTATTTTTTCTTTCAACTACACCATTTTGTTGTGGGGTCCTAGGGGCTGAAAAATTATGATTAATTCCATTTTCAGCAAAAACTTTCAAATAAGTGATTTTCAAATTCAGTTCCATGATCACTTCTTAGAGACACTATGGTAGTGTTTTTCTCATTTGTGACTTTCTTGAAGAATTTCAGAATATCGAGAAAGTCTCATCTTTGTGAGCTAAAAACATTACCCAAGTGTATCTAGAGTAATCATCTACAATCACTAGACCATATTTCTTTCCTCCTAGACTTGTGGTTCTAGTTGGTCCAAAAAGGTCCATGTGAAGTAGCTCTAAAGCCCTAGAAGTTGAAACAACATTTTTAGATTTGAAAGAACTTCTAGTTTGTTTTCCAAATTGACATGCATCACATATTTTGTTATTTTCAAAATCTAATTTAGGTAAACCTTTAACTAAATCCATTTTAATTAGTTTTGAAATAAGGTGTGTGCTTGCATGACCTAATCTACGATGCCACAACCAACCAATATCATTTATGTTAGCATTGTCAGCAATTAGGCAATGACTACTTTCAGATAATTTGTCTAAGTCAACTAAGTACACATTGCCATGTCTATAACCAGTAAAAACAATGCTATCATCAATGGAATTAGATACTATGCAAATAGAAGATTTAAATGAAACATTAAAGTTTTATCACATAATTGGCTTATACTAATTAAATTGTGCTTTAAACCATCAACATAAAGTACATTATCAATAAATAGATGGAGTTATGAACTTTACCAAGGCCCATAATTTGACCTTTACCGTTATCGCCAAACGTCACAACTCCACCTTTCTTTTCTTCCAGGGTGATGAATTCATCTTTGTCACCCGTCATATGTCTTGAGCAGCCACTATCAAGGTACCACTTTTTTTTGATCTTTTGGCTACAAGACATTCCTGCAACATAATTTAAACTTTATGTTTAGGTACCCAAGCTTTCTTGGGTCCTTCATGGTTAGTAGCAACAAAAATTGTTCCTTTCGGAACCCATATTTTCTTTGCTTTAACATTTAACTTGTTGTTATTATTTAATGTTTTGCATTCAAATGATTTATGACCTTTTTATTACATTTAAAACAAGTTATATTACTTTGGTTGGCTTTTACAAAAATATTCTTTAAGATTTTTGTTTCCTAATGTGTTATATCCTAAACCTGCTTTGTCAAAAACTGCTTTTTGACTATCTAAATCATGTTTAGTTTAGTTGAGCTTAGAGTAAATTTCTCAACAATGTCTTTATACTTTTTAACATCTTTCTTAAGAAAATCATTTTCATTAGAGATTGATTCTTTTTCTTTAATTAGATTTTTATTTCAGATTTAATCAATTCAAACTTATAATCATTCTTTTCATTTTTCATTTTATCTTTAAATCTTAACTACAAGATTTAATTCATTTTTCATTGATTAAATTTAAGTTTTCATTTTTCAAAGATTTGTGTTTCTTTTTCAAAATTTAAAATCAATCATTAATTCATTGAAAGCTTCAAACATTTCATCAAATGTAAATTCATCATCGGGGGTTTCGGTGCTTACCTCTTCGTTGTCGTCGTTGTTGGCCATGAAGCAGATATTGGCAACTTCCTTTTGTTCTTCTTCTTCCGATGAGGAAGATTCATCAGACCATGTTGCCATGTATGCTTTCTTCTTTTTCTTGTAGGCCTTTTTCAGCAAAGGACAATCATATCTAAAGTGCCCTGGCTTTTTACACTCATAACATACTAAGGGCTCTTTTTCTTTTTCTTTCTCCTTGTCCTTTTTCTTATCCTTTTCTCCATCAATTCTTGCTCCAAATTTCTTTTTATGGAAGGGCCTTTTTCTCATAAACTTTCTGAATTTTTTGGCCAAGAGAGCAGTTTCATCATCATCTTCATCATTACTTTCACTGCTGCTCTCTTCCATTTCTGCAGTTTTGAGGGCAATGTTTTCTTTCTTTTTGTTTCCTCCTCAACATGCTGCTTCATTGTCAGCTCGTGGGTCATTAGGGATCCTAGAAGCTCCTCTAAAGGTAATGCATTGAGGTCCTTTGCTTCTTGGATTGCAGTGACTTTGCTTCCCACGATCTTGGTAGTGACCTAAGAATTTTGCGCACAAGGTCAGCATTAGAATAAATTCTACCAAGACTCTTTAAACCATTCACAATATCAGTGAATCTAGTGAACATGCATGTGATGGTTTCAGTTTGTTCCATGTAAACAATTCATATTTATGAACCAAAATATTTATTTTTGATTCCTTAACTTGGTTTGTTCCTTCATGTGTTATTTCCAACCTATCCCAAATTTCTTTTGCGGAATTACATGTTGAGATTCGGTTGAATTCATTAGAGTCTAAGGAACAATATAAAATGTTAATGGCTTTAGCATTTAATTGTGCCATTCTCCTATCATTATCATTCCAATCCCTTTCGGGCTTAGGAACAATAGTGCCATCAATAAGGTGTGTGGGTGTACTAGGTCCATTTATTATTACTCCCCACAATTCATAGTCAGAAGCTTGAATGAATATTCTCATTCTAGCTTTCCAATATGAATAGTTGGTTCCATTAAATAAAGGAGGTCTATTCGTAGAATGACCTTCAGCAAAACATGAACCACTTTGTGTTGCCATAAGGATCTTTAGCCCTTGATCGTGAGATCAAATTCTAAATGAGCACTTGCTCTGATACCAATTGTTGGCCCAGATGGCAACCCAAGAGGGGGGGTGAATTGGGTTCTTTAAAAAATTAGCCCTTTTTAAAATAGTTTGCTTGAGATTAAAGAGGGCAAATGCAAGATAACTATAAAGTGCAGTGAGTAAGATAGAGATAGATAAAGAGACAATAGACACTGCAAACACAAAAGATTTTATAGTGGTTCGGTGTATCCAACACCTACGTCCACTCCCAAGATTCACTTGGGTCCACACTATAATCACCCTAGATTACAGCCGAGTTGTTTTACAAGCTCACAACTCAAACTTGTTGTTTTACCGGGCGCACAACGAACCCAGCTGGTTTTACACGGGCTCACCAGCACAAAACCCTACACGTTGTTTTTCACGGGCTCACAACTAACCCAAGCTTAAACAAGCTTAAACCGAGGTAAAACTACCTCCTCTAGTTCAATCCCCCAGATTGAACTAGGCAAAACAAGATAAGTATTGTGTGTGAATACAAAGCTCCTCAATGAGCAAATATACAAATTAATAACAAGGTTTAGAAAAGCCTGATTTGTAGATTGGTTGGCTTTTGAGCTTTTCTCTTTTCTTCTTTTCTTCTTCTCCTTGCTGGATTGAATCAAGCCTCAGCTCCGATTCTTCACAGTTGAAGCAGTTGAGAAGAGTTGAAAAGCAAGAATGAATCTCCTTTCTCCAAGTTGGGAAATCCGCCAAGACTTTGATTTGAACGCTTTGGATTCCTCTTGAGCTTTTGGAGTGGAGTGGATTTGAGCTAGAAGGTTTTCCTTTCAAGATTCAAGCTCTCAGATTTTTGAAATGGGATTTGTCTATCTCAGATTTTCTCTTTGTTTTTCAGATTTTTCCGTTCTTTTTTTTTTGAACAATAGACTTCCCTTCTTATAGATTTCTTTTACACCACTTTTGGAATAAAACTATCCGTTGGAGTGTACCTTGTATCAAAATATATCCGTTAGAAATGAGTAAAAATAGAAATATTACCGTTAGAGCTGATCTGGCAACTTTATTTTTCGTTCCAGGTGGGTTGGAGTCGACTCTAACTTTTCTGGAGTCGGCTCTAGCTCGAGGCGTTTAAAATGATATTTCCGGAGTCGTCTCTGGCTTTTCTGGGGTCGACAAGAACTTTTCCGGAGTCGACTCTAACTTACCCGGAGTCGACTCTAGGTCGGGGCCAGAAAAATCGACTTTCTGCTTCGTCTGTGAGAGTCGACTCTCACAGTCTCGGAGTCGACTCTAAAGTCCGTGCCAGTTCCGGAGTCGGCTCTGTGATTCTCGGAGTCGACTCTAATGTCTGCAATTCTTACCTAGACATTAGATTCGATCCAGAACACATTGTAACTCCTGATTTTGATCTTTCAATAGTCTTATAGGCTGAAACACTAAATCAAAATCATCAGAGCCTTCAAAAATTATACTCAAATAGTTTTGTTAATCATCAAAATTATCAATTGGGTCAACACACCACAATAATAAAGTCTGGGCATCAAGCCCTACACATATGTAATATTGGGGCTACAACAAAATAATGGTCTTGTTTTATTTAATAAAAGATCCATCACCCCACCAATCCATCTTCAATCTCGTGGCTCTGATAAAAACATTGTAAGAATTTTGTGAGCTTACACTCAGTAAGTAAACCATGTTATACAGTCAAATCATAGCATAACAGTCAATAAGCACATAATAAATTGCATGCTTAAACATTCCACAAATACTCAAACATGCAATGTAAGTAAACCCATTGTTTATACTCTCAATGGTAACTGTAAATTTGACCCACGGCCCTGCAATATCTCAATAATGTACCAACAAGCATCCCCCCTACTGAAAGGGTCGAAATACCATAGTGTACCAACAAGCATCCCCCTTACTGAAAGGGTCAAAATACCATAGTGTACCAACAAGCATCCCCCCTACTGAAAGGGTCGAAATACCAGGGTCACGCCATGTCAAAATCCACCAGAACACATACTCTATATGTGTGATGCCACATCATAGAACCGGAACACATCCTCTAGATGTGTAGGTGGCATAAACAAGCAGAACACGTCCTCTAGACGTGTGTGTGGTATGACATAATAAAGGAGAACCGCGGCGACACATAACAGTACCTCACATCACATGCACTCATCATATCAATAACAACTCAATATTGCATAAACAGTGGATTATACCTACTGAACAATTGCATGTAATATATCACATCAATGTCATAATAACTGCATTTCTTATGCATAGCATTCACATATGAAATCATAGCACATAAACAGCCATGTATTCATAACATACATCTACTTACAATTTAGCCAATGACAATTCTTCACATCACAATTCACAATTTAAACATTCATGAATCAATTATTAAATACTGATAACTGGCTTACTTACCTCAGTACGTAATCCAACAGGTATAAATCAGCTATTCGGATGTCTGAGCACCTACAGGATCATTACACAATTAATTTATTAGAATACGAATGTTAAAATGACCCTTAGGATTTCTACCCAAACTATTTCACGGGCCCTACTTTGGGCTCGAATATCTCCCACTGTACATACCCAAATGGGGAAGTAAAAATACCCCATGAAACTAGAATTCATCCAGATTCTAGCCATATAATTATTTTTCTAATCCCGGCCCATTACAGGGCCCAAAAACTAGCCTCTTTCAAAATTTTTTTTTTGTAAAAATTTTCCTCCGACCACGGCCAAGACCGTGGTCGTCTTCTTCGGCCACGGCCGCTGCCGTGGCTAGTAGTGGCCTGGCCACGGTGGCTAGGCCAAAGTAAAAAAAAAAATTTTCTTGTAACAGGGGGGTGGGGAAAACCCCCCCCATTTTGTCTTCTCTGGCCACGGCCACTACCGTGGCCGGCAGTGGCCTGGCCACGGTGGCCAGGCCAGAGTCAAAAAAAAAAAAAAATTTGGCTAACAGGGGGGGTGGGGAACCCCCCCATTTTGTCTTCTCCGGCCACGGCCGCTGCTGTGGCCGGCAGTGGCCTGGCCACGACGGCCAGGCCACAGTCAAAATAAAAAAAAAATTTGTAACAGGGGGGGTGGGGAAACCCCCCCCCCCCATTTTGTCTTCTCCGGCCACGGCCGCTGCCGTGGCCATCTTCTCCAGCCACGGTTGCTGCCATGGCCGGCAGTGGCCTGGCCACGGTGGCCAGGCCACAGTCAAAAAAAAAAAAAATTTCTTGTAATAGGGGGGGTGGGGAAACCCCCCCCCCCCATATTGTCTTCTCTGGCCACGGCCGCTGCCGTGGCCGGTAGTGGCCTGGCCACGGTGGCCAGGCCACAGTCAAAAAAAAAAAAAATTGTAACAGGGGGGGTGGGGAAAACCCCCCACCCCCATTTTGTCTTCTCCGGCCACGGCCGCTGCCGTGGCCGGCAGTGGCCTGGCCACGGTCAAAAAAAAAAATTGTAATAAGGGGGGTGGGGAACCCCCCCCCCATTTTCTCTTCTCCGGCCACGGCCGTGGCCGCGGCCTGAGAAGCCAGCCACGGCCGCTGCCGGAGAAGCCAGCCACGGCCACTGCCGTGGCCGTNTTAAAGAAATATCCATAATTAACCATGATTAATCATGGATTATCCTTTGGTTAACTTTATTTTCAGCTATCCCTTATAGTTATGACTTTTGGGGATAAAAAGGGATATCGTCTGGATATCCCTTTTATCTTTATTTAAAAACTACCTAAGAGTTTGACCCTCTTGATCACCGACATGCCACTCTTATGAGCAGCCCCTTCGTTCATGTGATTGTTTAATTAGATGCAAAGAGATGAGAACGTGCCCATGTTGTCTGGTAGCTTCCATGATGATTCCTCCAGTGATTATTTTCTGAAGTTTTTGAATGCATGCATGCGTTCTTACTGTACTGTAGGATAGAGATTGCGTCAGCTCAAGACAATGTGGAATTCGGAAGGCCGCATTTTTTTTTTTGGGGGGAGGGGGGGATTCGTAGATGAGGAAAAATATTTTGAGCTCTACTTCTATCCAATGCGGCTGACAAGTCTCAGGGGAACCTAATCTCTTTTATCTAGCCAAGTTTTCTTTTTTCTTTTTTCCTTCTCAATACACAACAAGAACAAATTAAGTGGGCTTTGTAATTTCTTGAGTTTGATCGCTTGTTTTAGAAACTGAGATGCTCCATTTTAGACCAGCCTTGCACTCTTTAAAAATAAGTTGGATTCAGAAAAACTTTTTCCAATTCAGGTACTCATGACAACAGCTTTGCAAGCATGGCTCGGTTTGCTGAAATTCTAAGGGATTCGATTTCAAATCTTGGAAAGAGACAGTGAGACATCAAGGCTATGTCGCCCATGGGAGCATGCCATGCTGGTTATAAGGAGAGAGTTGATAATTAGTTTATGGTTATCATAACTTTCTCTTGATGAAGATAACTTTATTTTCCAAACTCACTCAAATGCATTCTAATAAAAAGATGATGTACGAAACGACAGAATCAATGCAAGGAGACTCCTCTTTCTTAGCTTCCTTGGCCATCACTAATGCTGAGAGACCTTTAGACCATCAGAGAATGCGTCTGTTTCGTTTGCAAGCGGATTTCTGGTTACAAATTTGTACTATAATAAATAAGAAGACATTAAAGAACGCCACTAGGGGCCAGAAGGAAGTACTTATAGTCAATGAAAGATCATGAAAATTTAGATCATATCCTTCTGAAAGATAAGCCATCAATTTTGCTTTTGATTGAACATACAATTTCTTTCAGGATATTTCTTTTACACAAATTTTTCTTAATGTTTTCTAAGAACAGAGTGTTTATTTTTTTCTTAACTAGCATGATGCCTACATACAATTTCAATCATTACATACAATGGAATCATCACTTTTCCTCGAACTCCCTTGTTAGCTGCTAATAAAGGTACAGAGACACCAAGTTGCCGCTGCTTTCTCTTCTGCTTCCTCTTTTTATTTGCTTTTTTTTAAAAAGGCAGTTAATTCAAGTGGCTCCACACCAGAGTTTGTCTAAAGATCACAAACTCTATAAAAAAACGTTTCTCTATATATATAAATAGAGAACTTGAGTAAAAAAATTATGTATTTAGAATCAATTATTCAGCAAAAAGTTAAAATAGATGAAAATGTGAATCATAAGTTAAAGCATGATGGATTAAGTGGATGAGTGCTTTGAAGTATTGCATGATTGATGCATCCTATTAAAATTAAAAGAAAAATTTTATAAAACAGCTATTAGATCAGCTATGCTATATAGAACAGAGTATTGAGCAATATTGAAATAATATCTAAATAAATTAAGTGTAATAAAAATACGAATATTAATATGGATATGTGGTAAAACTTTAAAAGATAGAATTAGAAATAAACATATAAGAGAAATGATAGAAGCAACCCTAAATAAAAGGAGAGAAAATCGATTATGGTGGTTTCGATATATACAACGAATACCTTTAAATGCTCCGATTAGAAAGAGTGATCTTTTAATAATTCATGATAAGGATAGAGGTAGAGGTAGACCTAAACTAATATTAATAAAAATAATTAAAAAAGATATAACTATTTATAATTTGAATGTCAACCAATGTTTTGAAAAACCGGACCGGACAACGAACCGGCTTAACATTTGGGTCACGGGTTAATAGGTTCGACCGGATGAACCGGTTTGATCGAACCGGATAATATTATAATTAAATTTTAATTTAATAATATAAAATAATAAATATAAATATAATTTAAATAAAAAATCTAAAAAAATCTAAAAACCGGATTGGACCGGTTGAAACCCGGCCGATTCAATGGGTTTTTTCGGTTTTTACCGGGTTATATAAAAGCCAACTTTAATAATAAAAACTGGACTGATGACTGGTTCCCGATTGGACCGGATAGACCGGCCGGTCCAGTCCGGTTTTCAAAATATTGATGTCAACTTAGTTCTAAATAGAGTAGAGTGGAGGAAGTAGATTTTTGTAGTAACCTCATGTAGTTAAAAAAAAGGCTTAGATGAGTTGAGTAGGCTCCTAGCCCTAGTATTCAAGATAACTCTCAAAACTTTATGTATTATAAAAAGAATTTAAGAAAATATTTTGTTGAGTATAAGCAGGCCTAGATTCTTAATATAAAAGAGAGTACGATCGAAAAATAATTCTTATAATTTTAGATTTTTTTATTGTGAAATTCTCTTTGTCTCCTTTAACTATGAATATAGACTAATAGTCCATCCATATTAAATTCATGTGCGTGTTTTTCTCTTTTTTTTTATTGATCTCTCTTCTTCTACACACAACAAGCAGTATCACAACTTCCTTGGATATATCATCCACAAAAACAATGAAACTCTCTATAAATATTCTCCCTCCAAGATCTATGATGAACAAGATATGAATTTCTTTGTTGTGTCTTCTAATAAAATATATTATATCCTAATCGATCTTTATCATTCCCAAAGCCGTGATGCTGCACACGAGTGAATTCAGTTTAGAGCTTAGAACATTTGGTGTGCGTATTACTTAAATGAATTTTACATTAACCTTTAGGAAAGGTAATCACACGCAAAGTTTTACTTGAGAAAAGTATAATCTCATATAACGATCTCCTTACCGCATTCAGTAGAATTAATTGCCTCTATTAGTCTCCATTTGAACATGCGTACGTAACTGTTATCATGCCAAGCAAGCTCATTTCTCTTTGATGGGGCTAATTGACTCCATGAAAAATAATTTTTTTTTGGACGGCCCCAAAGGCCGACGGCTTCAAGGGCCGACACCTCCAAAGACCGACGGCCCCAAAGGCCGACGACTCCAAGACAGTCGGCCCCAAAGGTCGATACCTCCAAGACCGGCACCTCCAAGGCCGACACCTCCAAGATCGACGGCCCCAACGACCGACGGCCCCAAAGGCCGATGGCTCCAAGACAGTCGGCCCCAAAGGCCGACACCTCCAAGACCGGCACCTCCAAGGCCGGCACCTCCAAGACCGACGGCCCAAAGGCCGACGGCCCCAAAGATCGACGGCCCCAAAGGCCGATACCCGAAGACCGTCGGCCCAAAGGCCGACACCTCCAAGACCGGCACCCCAAGGCCGGCACCTCGAAGACCGTCGGCCCCAAAGGCCGACAGCTCCGAGACCGACACCTCCAAGGCCGGCTCCTCCAAGACCGTCGGCCCCAAAAGCCGATAGCTCCAAGACCGGCACCTCCAAGGCCAACAGCTCCATCGGGTCAAAGAACAGGCGAGCCAATTCCTTGGCAATTGGGCTTGACATGGCTTACCCCGACTCCCGTGTTGGTTGCGGCCCATCTCAACATCCATGTCGGTCATGGCCCATCCCGACTTCGGCATCGGCCATGGCCCATCTCGACATCCGTGTCGACCATGGCCCATCCTGACTTCGGCGTCGGCCATGGCTTATCTCGATATCCATGTCGGCCAGGGCCCAACCCGACCTCGGCGTCGGCTATGGCCCATCTCGACACCCATGTCAGCCAGGGCCCATCTCGAACTTGGCCCGGCGTCTCCAGCTCCGCCGACCTGGCACTTCCTCCGCCTCTCCAGTTCCGCCGAGTCGGCCAAGGCCATCCCCGGCCAGCCCGACTCGGCCCCGCCGTCTCCAAGCTAGCCGGCCCCGGCACTTCGCAGGCGGCCCCAATACCTTCCTAGCAACCCCAGCGGTTCAAGAAACCGCCTCTCTGACGCGCTCCGCCCGACAGCACCAGATCCGACAACTCAACAGCCCCGCCGGCTGATGGGACAGGACCTACCAACCCAACAACTGATGGGACGTAACCCACCAACCAGCCCAGATTCGCGCAAGGGCTCAGCAGACGTTCTGACTTCACTCCATCCCACATGACCACGCCAGGGTCAACCCCTATAAAAAGGTGAATCTACCCAGTAAATAGGTACGCGCGATAACCCCCAAAATCGCCATCTCAACTCTCAAAGTGATTCCTCCTCTAGGAGACCCCTCTTTTCCACACAAAACAGGGCTCACTCGAGCCCTTCTTCAGCTATGACCTCAGCCACTAACTTGGCCGTTGGAGGGTCCCGCTGGAGACTCCCTCCGGTCCCGGGACTTCTTTGCAGGCAACCCGGTGAAGCGAGGATTCGAGAAGCGCCTCCGTTCCCGACGTCCAGAAGAGGTGATCGAGCGTCATCAGATTGGCGCGTCAGGCAGGGGGGATAAGAAAAAGTAGCGAACATTCTCCCTGAGCTACATTTTTCGTCCCCTCTCTTATTCCAGAAGCCATGGTGGTGACCCGAGCTCAGGATGCCTCCATCAGCTACCCAGCGGGTTTCCCCCGCCAACTAGACAGCAGGAGGCCAATCCCCCTGCTACCGACCCTTCGGTCGCTTGCCCGTCGCCGGACGCCACTGTCCAAACAGCAGAGCAGCTGTCAACTCTTTCCCAGCAAGTCCAGAATCTCACCGCCATGATCCACAGGCTCAATCAACGACAGTCTGTGGCCACCCAGCACCAGACTGCTCCCTCGCCAGTCAATAGTCAACCGGAGAGACTCAAGGGAAGCCTTTCCACCAAACGAGTCCTTCATTCCCGACTCCTCATCTCCTTCTGCCTCCTCTTCAAACGATCAACCGAAGGAAAAGGAAAAAAATCAACCATCAGCTGCGACCTCGTCTTGCATACTCATATCACGCCCCGATAATCCACTTTGGTACCACATCAAATTGGATAAAGATATGCGGCCCAGTACCCCGGATCACAGACATGTCCGCCCAATTCAAAACCGTTACCATCTCAACGTTGACCTAATTTTTATGAAGGTAACTCTCTAGAAGTACATCCGGGCGGACGAAGCTGATTTCACCTGCCGGGAATCTTCAAGAAACTCCAACGGGCCCCCTTGACACAGGCGAGCTGTCACCGTTTCGAGAACAAGCAATGGAGCCCCATGACAAGAATTAGATCGATGGACCTTAGCATCCTCCCCCCATGAAGAAAGGTGCACCCCGTGACGTGGGCCGCTACTACCGTTTCCACGGGATTACGGTCACGACACCGACAGCTGCTACAAAGCGGGCCATCGAGGAGCTCATCCAGCGGAGCTACCTCAGCAAGTATGTCCATCATGGGGCCTCCACCAGCTCAAGCCATCGTCGACAACACTCCCACGGAGCAGACGATCGGGATGGTGTCCTGGGGATCAGCTTCTGCACCTAAATGGCCGAGGCATCCAAGACCGAACAACTGAGAAGGTCCCTTTCACCGGGGCATGCAAACTAGAAGAGCTTGACGGGAAGCCCATTCCACGTACCTGGAATGCGGACGACCTCCGCTAGTATTACCAATGACTCCCAGAAGCATGAGTAATAAAGAAAGCCCCTTCTGACGCCACAGTTTATTCTCCCTTGCGCCAAGTCTCTCAAAAGGAGCAAATGGGAGAAATTAAGACCCTAAAGGCTCTGTACCCGGCTGAGTCGCCACTTGTGTTCAAAAGGAGCTGGCATCGACGCTTGCCCCGAGTGGTTAAGACAGTGTACAGTCGCCAAGGTGGTTCAAAGGAGCTCACTCATCGATGGGACACCATTCGGCCTCGGCAAGTCGGTTAAGACCCTAAAGGCTCTGTACCCGGCTAAGTCGCCACTTGGGCGGCACACAAACCCCCAGGTTGGTTCAAAAGGAGCTCACTGGCATATGGGACACCACTCGGCCCCGGCACGGCGGTGCCCCCGAGTTTATAAAGGCCTACTTGAGTCACCACTCATGGTTCAAAAGGAGCTCACTGGCATACGGGACACCACTCGGTGCCCCCGAGTCGGTTAAGACCCTAAAGACCCGGCTGAGTCACCACTTGGGCGGCACACAAACCCCTAGGTTGGTTCAAAAGGAGCTCAGGCATCGAGGGACACCACTCGGCCCCGGCACGGCGGTGCCCCGAGTCGGTTAAGACCCTAAAGTCTGTAGCTGATTCGCCACTTGGCGGCATGGTTCAAAAGGAGCTCACTGGCATCGCGGCCCATGGGACACCACTCGGCCCCGGCACGGCGGTGCCCCCAAGTTTAAGACCCTAAAGGCTTGACTGAGTCGCCACTTTCCCCAAATCTCACTGGCATGCGGCCCAGGACACCACTCGGCCCGGCACGGCGGTGCCCCCGAGTAGGTTAAGACCCTAAAGGCTCCGTATGCAGCGGTGAGAATGAGGTCAGGGTTCATTCCAGACTCCGCCTAGGCTAGCCACTCGGCAGCTTCTACACTCCTTTCGCTTAGCTGATGCCACCAAGCTTGTTCTTGACCCCATGCCTCCGCCTGGAGCCTTCCCTCGGCCTCGGCGTCTTTCCCTCGGCCATGCAAGTTGCCAAGGTCCCCTCGGCCTCGTCGGCCCCAAAGGCCGACAGCTCCCCTCCAAGCTCCTCCAAGTCGGCAGCCTCCAAGGGCACCTCCAAGGCTGATAGCTCCATCGGGTCAAAGTTCCTTGGCAATTGGGCTTGACATCTTACCCCGACTCCCGTCGGCCCATCTCACGTCGGTCACCCATCTTCGGCATCGGCCATGGCCCAAGCTGGCCCATCGCGTCGGCCATGCCTATCTCGGTGCGGCCAGGACCCATCCCGAACTCGGCCCTGGCGTCGGCCATGGGTGTCGGCCAGGGCCCATCCCGAACTTGGCCCCGGCGTCTGCAGCGTCCTCCGAGAGTCGGCCAAGGCCATCCCCGGCCAGCCCGACTCGGCCCCGCGTCTCCAAGCTCCGGCCCTGGCACTTCCCAGGACACCCCAGCGGTTCAAGAAACCACCTCTCTGACGCGCGCCGCCCGATAGCACCAGATCCGACAACTCAACAGCCCTGATGGGACTGATGGGACGTAACCCACCAACCAGCATATTCACGCAAGGGCTCAGCAGACGTCTGACTTCACGCTACGTGACCACGCCAGGGTCAACCCCTATAAAAAGGTGAATCCCCCAGTAAACAGGTACGCGCGATAACCCCCAAATCACCATCTCAACTCTCAAAGGATTCCTCCTCTAGGAGACCTCTCTTTTCCATACAAAACAGGGCTCACTCGAGCCCTTCTTCAGCTGTGACCTCAGTCACTAACTTGACCGTCGGAGGGTCCCGCCGGAGACCCCCTCCGATCCCGGGACTTCTTTGTAGGCAACCCGGCGAAGCGAGGATTCGAGAAGCGCCTCCGTTCCCAACGTCCAGGAGAGGTGATCGAACATCATCACTCTTTATTTGCGATCAAATGCGCTTGCTTAATTTGGAGGTCCGTTCAATAAGCTATGCCTCGAGAAACGTCTTAGTTCTCTTTGATAACTAAGGAATCAATAGCTTGCACTTCCTTGCCGCATGAGAAAGTCATTATGGATGACATCACGGGCATGGTCATGCGGGATGGCTGAAGGGATTGGAAAAAACTAAAACGAGATAGCATGATACATATGCATTCATTTACTCTCATAGACATTTAGACACACATAAAAAACAAGTAGGAAAGCTGATGGTTTGGTTGGATGCTTATCAAAGGCCTCTCGAATGCCGTCATGTGCAACATCTTTTTGCCGATAAGCAATGGCTGGCCGGTGCATCACCTGCTTGTCTTCCTTCTCAACGGAGCTGGCAGTGGTCCACAAAAATCCTTTTCCATCCCATCTGTTCCATAAAAGAAAAAAAGGAAAAAAAACACCGCCCGTCTTGCATTCATATCACGCCCATAATCCACTTGGTACCACATCAAATTGGATAAAGATATGCGGCTCCCCAAAGTTAACAGTTGACCTAATTTTTATGAAGGTAACTCTCTATATCCTTGAATCATGATGTTGCCTGGGATGAGTTAGCGGGACCTTAGATGCTAACGAAAATTAAAGATGATGAAGATGATAATCTAGAAACGAAAGTGATCGACAACACACTAGCAAAGTAAGTCCAAGCATCCCAAAAGAGCTCTTGATTATAGAGACAAAAGAAAGAACGTGCAGTGTGTGCTGGGAGCTTTTGCAGTGACAAAGGTTTTCGATGCTCAAGCCAATGAAGGAAGAAAAGGGTGGCTACAGGCGGATCTTATAGCCTTTTTCATCTATGGAGGAGATAAAGAGTGATGGAGGAGGAGAAGAGAGCTCCAAAGAAGTCTTAGCTTTCACATGAACTTTTTCATTATAGTTGATTTTTAGGTCTTGATGGGGCCAGTAGGCTCCCATGGTGGAATGACAATATCCAGACATGGCAACTCGGCCTTCCCTTCGTTCGCCACCTTTTCTCTCTCCTCTGCCTGGAGCCAGCTTCCCCTTGGCCGATCTTCCCCTCGGCCATGCAAGTTGCCAAGGTCCCCTCGGCTTCGTGCAGCCTCGGCCTAGGCACCAAGTTCTCCCTCAGCCTCGTACGACACTCGGCCATGCAAGCTCCTCGGCCATGCGGGCTACGTGCATGGGTCCCATGCACGTCCCGAGCTCCCCTCGGCCCTGCTAGCTCCTCGGACATGTCCCATTCCCATCTTCTGCAAGCACCCGAGCTCCCCCTCGGCTGCCCCCTCGGCCTCGTATGGCCTCAGCCTCGGCTCCTCCACTCGGCCTCGATCTCAGCTCCCAGCATCGAGCTCCCCTCGGCCTCGGCCACCATGAACAGTGCTTGGCCACCTTAGCCTCGGGCCTCGGCCATCATAAACAGTGCTCGGCCACCTCAGCCTCGACCTCGACCATCATGAATAGTGTTCGACCTCGTTATGAACAGTGCCATGCAATGTTCACCCTCGGCCTTTTCTAAAGCTCATCCAAGGGCATGAACAGTGCTACGCAAGCACTCTATAATCAATGTTCTACAAGGACAACTAGCTTCAACTCCAAACTTCATCCTTTACCCCAAGGCTGCACCTTGGGGCCCATATGACTATCTTTATCACCTATCACTGTCTGCGCAGGACAACCAAAAAGGTGACATAGGGGACACATCTGGCAAGCACCGTAACGGTTGGCCATGCCCTGCAGCAGCTTGCGATAGCTGTCCAAACCAAAATAACACCTGCCAACCAGCTGCAGCCACCTACTCTGACGGAACACGGCCTGCAGCCTAACATGTCCCATGAAGGTAAGCTCCACTGTTGCTGCCATCAATTAATGCTCTGACAAGTGATCATGCCCCAAAACTGGCAGACTCCAAGCATCAATAAAATGGGTAAGAGGGACCCCCGACTAGGTAACTCCAAGAACTGAGAACTCACTACACTCTTAAATACTCATTCTTGCTCACAGAGAGCACGGCTCTAAGCCTCTCTCTTCTTCTCTCTTTTGAGCTTCCTCAAGCTCACGGCTGTTGCCCAGAGCACTGACTTGAGTGTCGGAGGGTCCCCCCGAAATCTCAACCCCCGGGACTTGTTTGCAAGCCCACAGGTGCAAGAAGCTCACCGGAGGATCCCAGGCTCGCTGAAGGAGGCGATCGGATGCTCGCGGACGTTCGAAGATGGTGATCTGGCAACAACAGATTGGCGCGCCAAGTAGGGAGGAAAGCAGAGTTCTGTGACACTAAGCTACAAGCTCTCACTCCCTCTACGACAACAATGGAAGCTTTCGCTAGTTATGCTGGGAGGGCACCCTTAACGAGCTAAGCAATAGGAGGTCGGCTCTCTGCTCCATCATCACCACTATCTCGGGTCATTCAGGCATAGCACCGTGCCACCCTCACTCTGCAAGTCCAAACATCCATGGCAGCCGCCCAAAAGCTATGGGAGCAATATTTCGTAGCCTCACAGCAACAAACAAGAGCCTATACTGCTCCTTTAGTTGTCGCTCAAGCCATCCACCATCCATCCGATGAGAGGTCTCCCCAGCGAGAGACTCGCCACTATCATATTTCTCTGAAGCTCAGGAACAAGAACAACCTCAAACTCAAGCTCATCAGCAATTTAAGGCTCAGGCTCAAGAGCGCCACTACTTGCCACCCAAATCCTAACTCCTAGTCACCTCAAGTATTTATGGGCATTTTTATTCTTGGTGGTGATAAGCGAAGAAGTGCTGATGCTATTATTGCTAGGTAGGAGATGAGGACAAAGAACTTTGGCTATTGACTCCATCCTTTCCCTCTCTCCCCCATTTCTCTTTCTCTCTGCTGCACCTAGAGCTAATCCGAGCCCAAGATCTCCTGCGGATTCCATTTCAGCTGCCCTCGGATTTCAGCACTGGTACCCCCCACTTTCAATCAACATAGTTTTATGGGAGAGCAGGTCATTAACTCGACAAAAGGAGCTTGTCGGCATCGTGGCCCACGAGACAACACTCAACCTCGGCACGGTGGTGCCCCCCGAGTCGGTTCAAGACCCTAAAGACTTCGTAACCGGTCGAATCACCCCTCGGGCGGTGCACAAACCCCCGAGATGGTTCAAAAGGAGCTCGCCTGCATCGCGGCCCATGGGACACCACTCAGCCCCGTACAGTGGTGCCCTCGAGTCGGTTCAAGACCCTAAAGGGTCCGTAACCGGTCGAGTCACCCCTCGGACGGCGCACAAACCTTCAAGATGGTTCAAAAGGAGTTCACCGGCATCGCGGCCCATGGGACACTACTTAGCCCCAGCACGGCAGTGCCCCCCGAATCGGTTCAAGATTCTAAAGGCTCCGTAACAGATCGAGTCGCCCCTCGGGCGGTGCATAGACCCTCGAGGCGGTTCAAAAGGAGCTCGCCGGCATCGCGGCCCATGGACACCACTCGGCCCTAGCACGACGGTGCCCCCCAGTGGTTCAAAACCCTAAAGGCCCCGGTCGAGTCGTCCCTCGGGCGGCACCCAAACACTCAAGGCAATTTTATTTTAGCCCCCACGGCTTTATTTTTGCTTTGGCAACTTGATTGCAGCCTCAACGGCTTTATCTCTACCTCAGCGGCATCATCTCTGCCTCAGCGGTATTATTGCAACCTCAACGGCTTTATCTTTGCCTCAACAGCATTATTACAGCCTCAACGGCTTTATCTCTGCCCCAGTAGCATCATCTCATCATCTCTACCTCAGCAGCATTATTACAGCCTCAACGGCTTTATCTCTGCCTTAACAGCGTCATCTCTGCCTCAGCGGCGTTATCTCTGCCTTAGCGGCATTATTGCAGTCTCGACGGCTTTATCTCTGCCTCAGCGGTATTATTGCAGCCTCAACGGTTTTATCTCTGCCTCAGCGGCGTCATCTCTGCCTTAGCGGCATCATATCTGCCTCAATGGCATTATTGCAGCCTCAATGGCTTTATCTCTGCCTCAGCGACATTATTGCAGCCTCAATGGCTTTATCTCTGCTTTAGCGGCATCATCTCTACCTCAGCGACATTATTGCAATCTCAATGGCTTTATCTCAGCCTCAATGGCTCTCTCTGCCTCAGCGGCATTATCGTAGCCTCAGCGGCATTATTGTAGCCTCAATAGCTTTATCTCTGCCTTAACAGCGTTATTGCAGCCTCAACGGCTTTATCTATACCTCAGCGGCGTCATCTCTACCTCAGCGACATCGTTGCAGCCTCATCAGCTCATCGGCTTTATCTCGGCCTCAGCGGCATTATTGCAGCCTCAACGGCTTTATCTCTGCCTCAGCAGCCTCAACGGCTTTATCTCTGCCTCAGCGCGTCATCTCTGCCTCAACGGCATCATTGCAGCCTCAGCGGCTTTATCTCTGCCTCAATGGCATTATTATAGCCTCATCGGCTTTATCTCTGCCTTAGCTGCATTATTGCAGCCTCATCGGCTTTATCTTTGCCTCAGCAGCTAGTTGATGGGCACCCATATCCAAACTTCATGTCAAAAGACCCAAAGTCAACTCACAGTTGGAAGAAACCAACTCTCCAACTCACGGTTGATGGATATCCCCTTCCAGACTCTGCATTGGGAGAGGATTGCTGGCTACCCGCAGCTAGCCAACGGACGGACGAAAATTATCCAAAGCAAAGCAAAAGGAAAAAGATCTCTCCACTAGGAAGGAATCAGAACTGAAGCAAGCATGAAAGGACAAGAGCAAAGATGAAGAGCTCTACACTCCTTTTGCTTAGCTGATGCGCGATATACAAGCTCAAGGAATGTGGGGGGCTTCTGATGGGGCCAGTGGGCCCCCATGGGCCACAATGACAGCATCCAGACTTGACAACTCGGCCTTTCCTTCGTCCACCACCTTTTCTCTCTCCTTTGCCTGGAGCTAGCTTCCCCTCGGCCTCGGGTCTTCCCCTCGGCCTCTTCCCCTCAGCCATGCAAGTTGCCGAGGTCCCATCGGCCTTGTGGCTCCCCTCGGCTTTGTGCAACCTCGACCTCGGCACTAAGTTCTCATTCAGCCTTGTACGGCACTCGGCCATGCAAGCTCCTCGGCCATGCAGGCTATGTGCATGTGTCCCATGCACATCCCGAGCTCCCCTCGGCCCTGCTAGCTCCTCGGACGGGTCCCATTCCCATCTCCTGCAAGCGCCCGAGCTCCCCCTCGGCTGCCCCCTCGACCTCGTACGGCCTCAGCCTCGGCTCCTTCACTCGGCCTCGATCTCAGCTCCCAGAATCGAGCTCCCCTCGGCCTCGTACGGCCTCAGCCTTGGCTCCTCCACTCGGCCTCGATCTCATTTCCCAGCATCGAGCTCCCCTCAGCCTCGGCCACCATGAACAGTGCTCGACCACCTCAGCCTTGGCCTCGGCCACCATGAACAGTGCTCGGCCACCTCAGCCTCGGCCTCGGCCACCATGAACAGTGCTCGGCCTCGTTATGAACAGTGCCATGCAAGTGTTTACCCTCGGCCTTTTCTGAAGCTCATCCAAGGGCATAAACAGTGCCACGCAAGCACTCTATAATCAATGTTCTACAAGGGACAGCTGGCTTCAACTCTAAACTTCATCCTCTACCCTAAGGCTGCACCTTGGGGCCCACGTGACTATCTTTATCACTCATCACTGTCTGCGCAGGACAACCAAAAAGGTGGCGTAGGGTATACATCTGGCAAGCATCGTAACAGTTGGCCATGCCCTGCAGCAGCCTGCGACAGCTGTCTAAACCAAAATAGCACCTGCCAACCAGCTGCAGCCACCTACTCTGACGGGACACGGCCTGCAGCTTGACATGTCACATAGAGGTAAGCTCCACTGTTGCTGCCATCAATTAATGCTCTGACAAGTAATCATGCTCCAAAACTAGTAGACTCCAAGCATCAATAAAATGGGTAAGAGGGACCCCCGACCAGGTAACTCCAAGAATTGAGAACTCACTACACTCTTAAACGCTCATTCTTGCTCACAGAGAGCACCGCTCTAAGCCTCTCTCTTCTTCTCTCTTTCGAGCTTCCTCAAGCTCACGGCTGTTGCCTAGAGCACTGACTTGAGCATTGGAGGGTCCCCGCCAAAATCTTCGGCCCTCGGGACTTGTTTGCAGACCTACAGGCGCAAGAAGCTCGCCGGAGGATCCCAGGCTCGCTGAAAGAGACGATCGGACACTCGCGGACGTTCGAGAACGGTGATTTGGCGTCAACAGATCTAATGATAGGACCATATCATCTGCCCAAATCATAGGCCATATGAGGACATTTTCATATGACCACTGCTACGGGTCATATTTTCCATGGGAAATGTTTAGACCTGCTAATCGACCAAGAGGAAGCGTGCAACTGGTCTTGTGGATTGCCAACCAATCTCTGATCATGTCCTCTTGACTTGTCTAGTTTGTTGTGATTCTTGACCTTCATTTACAAATTTTAGGAAACGGGGTTGAGCGCCCAAGGTGCCCACTTGGCTGAAGCTATTAACATGTTCATCAAGCTGAGACAATCCGGTTTAACCCCTATGATGCTATCATATATAACGGGCTTGTTTAGAATAGCTGTTAGTTCTTAATCAACAGCAAGCTTAGATAGTTGCTAGAAAATAACCATTTAAAGGCACCTCAACAACCAATCCAAACAGTACCAATATTGAAGATAACGTGCAAGGACTTGGGCAAAGCGCGTAAACTTTAATCTAATAGGTCCATAATGCTCTGTTTGGATGAAGAAAAAAGTAAGAAGGAAAGAAAATAGATGGAGAGAAAATGAAGAGAAGAAAAAAATGAAGAGAAAATATTTTCTTTCCTTCTATTTGGATGAGTGAGAAGAAAATAAAAAGAAAAGAAAAGTTGATAATTTACAATGATAATAATGCCCTTAATACAAATGATTAAAATATACATCAGTTTTTTCTTTGGAAAGGTCAATATCGGAATGAAAAAAATAAAAGAGTACCTTGAGTTTTCTCTCCGAAATCTCTCCAATTTCAGAAAGAAAACTTTTAGGTGGAGCCCATCACTTTTTTTCCCTATTTTTTTCTTTAGTTTTCTTTCCTCACTACTTTTCTCTCCATTCAAATAAGATAAGTTTCATTTTTCCTTCTATTTTTTTCTTTAATTTTCTTTCCTTCCTACTTTTCTCTCCATCCAAACATAGGCTAAATGTTCCCTCCAATCCCAAAAGTTGTGTAGATTAAACATCATGTGTCTTGCTTGGAAGTGGATATTGTATTTCTAGCATGGACGAATAGCTTTGGCTTATCAAGTGTAAGGGACCACACAAGAACTAGAATTGTGGACCGCACAAGAATTAGAATTGTGGAGTCCTAGGATTATAGGTTTGGTAATTTTTTTTTTTTTAAGGTTTTGGGGGGAGAAGGGTTGTGTTGCAAAGGTTGATTAGAGGCATCAAGCAGATCTGATCATGTTGGTCCATGAGGATCAACCCAATGAACCATCATACTCTACCGAATATAGGCCATGTTGGTATGGTCAACGATGCTAAGAGGGACTAACACAACCTCAAGCCTACAACCTAAACGGGCCAACCTACATCATCGTGACGTGCCAACCTGGAGTGTCGATCCATGCAAGCCTACTAGGACTTTTTTGATATTTTAACTACAACTCAGCTCAACTCAACTCAACTCATCTAAGCCTTTTCCCAACTATATGGGGTTGGCTACATGAATCTTGTTCCTCCACTCTGCTCTATTGAGGACCAAGTCAATATTCAAATTACAAATAGTTATATCTTTTAATTATTTTTATCCACTGTTAGTTTAGATCTATCTCTATCTCTATCCTTTTAAGATTTTAACTAATTTTATAAAAAATTAAATATACATATTTGTTCATGGCTTGCTCCCACAACCATTTTGTTGCTTAGTCTTCTTATTTTTCATGGTCACTCCTCTCATTTTCTAACTCTTGTCTTCTAATTATTTGAGGAGAAGTCTTTATTTTCATCCTTTATTTAGCCTACATCCTATCTTTCATCACATCATACAAGTCCTTTAGGTAGATCAACATCTCCACCATGTTAGATTTTAATTGGCTCTTTCTATCATCAAGTATCTTAGCCTTCTATAATAAAAGTATACTCTAATACCACCATAGACACTGGAAATATCAGTAGATCATGTGCCCTAATGGCAAGAATAAGATAATTGTTTTCATTTACTTTCTACTAGATGAAAATACTAAAATTATCTAACTAGAAAATGTTGGTTGTTAAAAAGGATACAATGTTGTGTTTTAGGAAATAAATAAGAATGCCTCTAAGACTAGCTGTGTATAGGTATTATAAGGGACAAAAATGTAAAAATATATAAAAAAAGACCACAAGCCGTCCATCACGTGCCGAATTGGGCTAAGCTATGTGCCTGGCCCATGAGCTACCACGTCTCAGTCCAACATAGCTTGGGAGTGTTATTGTGCTTGATCTAACATGATTACTATAATGGAAAACCCTTCCTGCACCGCTTTCGGTGCAGGAAGGGCGCACCGGGGCGCGGCATTGGCCGCGCTCCCGTGCGCGCGCACGTGCGAGGCGTCGCACGCGCGCCTGCACGAATGCCACGACTGCACCGCAAGCGGTGCACAAAGTCGTTTCCTTACTATAATAGTCGAGCCATGCCGCAAGCTATCTAGCCCATTTAACATCTGTACGATTGATGAAAAAGAGAAAAATAGCGGAGATGCAAGGCGGCAAAGGTGTAGTTTGGTAGCATGTAATGCCATTCTAATTCGAAAGAGGAATATATTAGTCATAGCTCCACTTCTATCACTCCGTAGAAAATTATTTAGTTTTATTCTTTTATCTCTTTCTGATTATATAAATATTTTAATATATAAATTATAGGTAGTTTATTTTGCAAAGAAAAATTATCCCATGGGTAATTGCGATTACATCGTGTATATTGCACATAATTCATCTAAGGTGGATGAAGTCGTTTTGTGGCTAATTACGGTCCAATTCAACTTAAGAAATATTTGTAATTATTTTTTTAAAATAAACATCAAGATTTTTTTAATATAATATATGATATGACTGATCCGACACCGTTAGAGTTGACAGTGAAGGAAACTGACGGAGCCCCGTCTCGGTCCCGCAGGGCGACTTCGGCCTTCGAGATCCCCTCGGCCTCCAAAATCCTCTCGCCCTCGGCTTCGGACTTGGCATTCCCTCGGCCTCGGCTTCGAGCTTCTGCCTCGGCCTCGGCCTCGGCCCTCGGCCTAGCAACCTGCTACCTCGAGCCACCTGACACACCCACGTGGCCCGCCAACCGCCTGCTGCGGCCACGTGCCCCGCCACTCGACTGCAACAGCGTGTGGCCACGCCTCATAACGGCGCGCGTCTGACGCGATCAGGTCCGCCTGCCACCCGTGGCACTGTGCTTGACAGGTGGCAGGCGGGGCAGGACACCCCTGACATGCTCAGTGACGGTTGTGACCCGTCACCATCAACCTTGCCTTCCATCCGTTACCGAACAATGATACCTCAAAACCAGCGACCTTCTGGAAACAAGAAAAGAGACCTTCGAACAGATATAAAAGCTCGCACTCACGACAAGGAAAGGATCCTGAACTCAAGTTCTCTAGCTCTTTCTGCTAGTTAACTCTTGTATGTCCCTAAGTTGCTAACTTGAGCGTCGGAGGATCTCCACCGGAGCATCCGGTCTCCGGGGACTTTCTTACAGGAATCTTCAAGGAAGAGGATCTTCGTTCCCCGGCGTTGAAGGAGAGTGACTTGGCGTCAACAGATTGGTGCGCCAGAAAGGGGAAGTCAGTGATGCTGGTTTGCAGATCCTCATCCCTTTTTTATCAAAATGGTGGATCGTGAAGATGGTGATGATAAGAATCCAAGAAGCTATCGCCAGTTATGCTGGGGGGCACCTTCAACGAGCTGAGCAAAAATTTCGGAGGCAACATCTCATGACCACGCAACAGCGAGCAAAAGTTTCCACTCGCTCTTTGGCCACTACTCAGGCCAGTATCCTTCATCCTATCGGGAATCTCCCCAGCAAGAGGTCTACCGTCATCAAGCTCATCAGCGACTTAAAGCTCAGAGAGCCACCACTCGCCGCCCAAGCAGCCTTCTCTCGGACGGCGACGCAGAGGAAGGCCCAAGTAAGAGCAGCGGTACCTCCACTCCAACCAACTTGATTCCCTCGGGGGCAGACGTGAAGGTAAAAAGTTCTACACTCCTTTCGCTTAGCTGAAGCAGGGCACACAAGCTCAAGGAGTGTAGGGGGCATCTGATAGGGCCAGTGGGCCCCCATGGGCCACAATGACAGCATCCAGACTTGGCAACTCGACCTTCACCCCGTCCGCCACCTTTTCTCTCCCCTCCGCTTGGAGCCAGCTTCCCTTTCGACCTCGGGTCTTCCCCTCGACCACCTCAGCCTCGGCCTCGACCATCATGAACAATGCTCGGCCACCTCGGCCACCATGAACAGTGCTCGGCCACCATGAACAGTGCCTGGCCACCTCAGCCTCGGCCACCATGAACAGTGCTCGGCCACCTCAGCCTCAGCTTCGGCCTCGGCCAAGAACAACCTCGGCCATCTCAGCCTCAGCCTCAGCCTCGGCCATCTCAGGGCCATCTTAGCCTCGGCCATCTCGGCCTCGGCCATCTCAGCCTCGGCCTTGGCCATGAACAGCCTCAGCCATCTCAGCCTCAGCCATCTTAGCCTCGGCCTCGGCCATGAACAGCCTCGGCCATCTCGGCCTTGGCCATCTCAACCTCGGCCATCTCAACCTCGGCCTTGGCCATGAACAGCCTCGGCCATCTCAGCCTCGGCCTCGGCCATCACAGTCAGCCTCGGCCATGAACAGCCTCGACCATCTCAGCCTTGGCCTCGGCCATGAACAGCCTTGGCCATCTCAGCCTCGACCATTTCAGCCTCGGCCTCGGCCATGAACAGCCTCGGCCATCTCAGCCTTGGTCTCGGCCATGAACAGTGCTCGATCTCGTTATGAACAGTGCCTTGCACGTGAATAGTGTCATGCAAGCACTCTATAATCAATGCTCTGAGAGTGACAGTTGGCTTCAACTCCAAACTTCATCTTCTGCCCCAACAGCTGTACCTTGGGGCCCACGTGACTAACCTTATCACCCATCGCTGTCCGCGTAGGACTACAAAAAAGGCAACATAAGGGACATGTCTGGCAAGCGCCGTAACAGTCGGCCATGCCCTATAGCAGCCTGCAACAACCGTCCAAGCCAAGCAGCACCTGCCAACCAGCTGCAGCTACCTACTCTGATGGGACACAGCCTGCAGCTCTGACAAGTCACATGGAGGTAAGCTCCACTACTGCTGCCATCAATTAATGCTCTGACAAGTGATTATGTCCAAAAATTAGTAGACTCTAAGCATCTATAAAAGGGTAAGAGGGACCCCTGACCAGGTAACTCCAAGAATGAACTCATTACACTCTTAAACGCTCATTCTTGCTCACAAAGAGCACGGCTCTAAGCCTCTCTCTCTTTTCTCTTTCGAGCTTTCTTAAGCTTACGGCTATTGCCCAAAGCACTGATTTGAGCGTTGGAGGGTCCCCGTCGGAATCTCTGGCCTCCGGAACTTGTTTGCAGGCCCCCAGGTGTAAGAAGCTCGCCGAAGGATCCTGGGCTCGCTGAAGGAGGCGACCGGATGCTCGCGGACGTTCGAGGATGGTGGTTTGGCGTCAACAGTATATATACTTGTAAATTTATTTTTTACATGTATATCTTCATAAATTTTTTCTTTTATAGGTATATCTTTATAAATATACGAAATTACATGTAAATGTTTTCAAATTTTTTCTTTTCGTGCATTCTCTTTATAAGTATATATATGTGTAAAAAAGTAATAATTGATAAGTACACACATGCAAATAGTAAATTTAGGAGATTTTACATATAATTTTAGATATTATATATAAATATACACACACGTATGCACACAAAGAGAGAGAGAATTATTTCTTTATGAAGTTAAGCCCAAGTCCATTCACTTTCTTCATTATTAAATCCACAAGAATCTTGAAGCTAAAATCCCACCTATTAACCATCATTTTCTACTTTTAAAAAAATACAATAAAATAAATAGAAACATATAAAAAGTAAATAGAAATGAAAAATAATAAGCACAAACTTAGTGAAAGAAGACACTAACTATATATATTGTGAGTGATGATGAATAAATAGAAGCTAATATGTCAAGAATAAATAGCTAGTCCAAACCGATCAACACAAAATTTGATAAAATAAATTATTGAGGAATAAATAGAAGCTATTTTATACATGATATGTCATAAAAAATGATGTGCATATATGCCATAAGACAAACACGATATGCAATTAATGCCTATATGCCATGTGTCCTATATTCACGCGTCTCATGGCTTAAGGCATGCAAAATACCACATATCCAAATCCAATAGTTTCCGTTTATTTTGTACCATTTTTGTTTATCATCTAAACTAAGTATTTATCAATTTAAGTTAGTTATTTATTGTAGACATTGATGTTTATTATGTAAGATAAGTACTTATTATCATCTCTAAAATTATGTTTAATTTTTACATCTTTCTGTTTATTTAATCAGGTTTTTTAAGTATATAATGATAGTTAATGATTGACTTTTTAGTTTCCAGATTCATATGAATGTAATGATAGGAGAGGTGATAAGATTTAAATTTAATTAGATACGAATGTAGCTAAATCTAATTCTTTCATTTATATATATTAAATTTATCAAAATAGACGTATAATTTTTAATATTTATTAGGTATACATGTAAAAGATGCGTTTTCTTTTCATTACCATCATGTGTTTTTATCTAGATATATAAATTTTTGCTTCATGGTGTGATGGTCATGTACTTTCGATTATTATACAGAGAGAAAGAGTTCATTTTTTTTTTTTTTGGTACAAACGGACGATCACACTTGTCTAGTGCGAATCAGCCCAGAAACATCTGACAATAAAATCTGCTGCAGCAAGCTAGGATAATGGGAATCAGGACTCCAGACCCAGGGTCCAGAGTACTGAGCAACAAAGGAAGCCGTCCAATCCGCCGCCGAATTGGCTTCACGAAAGATATGGCGGATTTGGACAGAGGCGACCTCCCGAAGCATGGACCAAATCTCTCTAAGTACCGGGTTAGCAGTGCCCATGCCACTGTACTCATTCTTCATCCAAGATATAACAGTCATAGAATCACCCTCAACGATAATTCTAGCAGCGTGAAGAGTCCGAACAGCAAAGAAATGCCCGCCCAAGCTGCATAAAGTTCCGCCATCGGGACAGAGAAGTCAATAGAGCCAAAACCTCCAGCCGCCCTCAAATCACCCGTATGGCCGCGAATGATGAACGCCGATCCAGCTGCTCTACCACGAACGCTCCCGTCAAAGTTGATTTTGATAGCTCCTGGAGGAGGGGGTTCCCAAGAAATAAAAACCGTATGACGGTTCGCTGCCGAGGCAGCAGGGGAACCCAGAGGCCAGAAGAATCAAAAGCATCTCCATGAAAATTGGGTGCATTCGGCAGACAGCGATCTGATCTTTCTCACAGTCTGATAAGTGGAGATGGGGTCATTAGAAAAGGTTAGCTGATTCCTAGACAGCCAAATCTGATAAGCCGTGATTGCCCAGAGAACCTTCTTCTGCTGAGGGCCCCTCCGAATATCCTGAAAGAACACGGAATGAGGGGAGCCCCTCCATCCTGCCCTCTAGTATAACCAATCAGATACCATATCTGTCTAGCTGTAGCAGAGAAAGATAGCATGATCAGAAGACTCTTCAACCCGTCTACATATAGGACAAAATGGCTGAATAGACATGCCCCTTCGAGATAGGGAGAGACATGTAGGGAGGCAATCCCATAAGAGCTTCCATAGAATAACTGAGCCCTGGAGAGAATAGGAAGCTTCCATATCCAGGCCACATCTTCCATACCCTGAGACTGCGGCCTAAGCATCCGCATAAGATCCCTGGTGGGAGCCCTAGACAAACACGATCTCTGCCAAGTCTAGAGTCACCTGAATGACGAGGCATGATGGGCAGAGATCGAATCCTTCTAGACAGCTCATCCCCAAATACATCAGAAACCACAGAAACATTCCAACCAGGAGGATCAGAGGAGATCAAATCCTTAACCTTTAAACTAGATGGAGCTTCCACATCAAAGAAGGAGGGCCACCTAGATAGAGGGATCTCAGATATCCAAATATCCTGGAAGACATCAATTAACTGGCCATCGCCAATCATCCAGGAAATATTATCTCTGATCAACTGACCATGTCTACAAATCTCCTTCCAGATGAAGGAGGACCCCTGAGCCGCCGTAATAGGCAATCTCGACACCACTCGCCATACCTCGCACGCATTACGATGCTCCAAAGACAGTGAGGCTCTAAGAGAAAGCGCGCAGCATGTCTGGCAATAAGAGCTTCTCTTCTAACAATCAAGGACTGAATACCCAGTCCCCCTTTCTGAATAGGCAAACAAACTCTGTCCCAAGATAAGAGATGAGTACCATGGCCTTCTTGCATAGAGGCCCATAGAAAATCTCTGAAGCTTCGCTCTAACCTCCTGAGACAAGTAATGGAACAGCTGTATCGACAGCAAATAAGCGGGAGAGAGGAGAGCACCGATCGAATAATGATGATCCTGGCCATCATCGAAAACTAGTAACCTGCCATCCCTCGATACGTTGCCGAATCCGCCTTTCCAATTCAAAAAAGTCAGCACAGCGGGGACTTCTACCAGTGATAGGAATTCCCAGATACATAAAGCGGTCTGTCTGAGTAGTAATACCAGACAGAGACATAATGGCTTCTCTGATAGATCTAGAGGTCTTCGGACTAAAGCAAATAGAAGATTTGAGAAAATTGACCCTTTGTCCCGAAGCCTGACAATATTGATGCAGAATATGGTATAAGATAGCCGATTATGAATGGTGGCCTGGCCCATAAGAATACAGTCATCTGCGAAGAGCAGATGAGAGATCGAAGGGCCCACGAATCAGTCTAAAAGGGATAATCCGGCGATCCAGACTAGCCTGATGCAAAGCACGAGAGAGATCATCCACTGCCAAAAGAATAATAGAGGGGATAAAGGACAACCCTGTCTCAAACCCACTGAAGAGTGGAAATACTCTGTCGCCTGCCATTAATGAGCAATGAAAAAGACGGCTTCTGAATGCAAGCCTGATCCAGTCAATGAACAGACCATCGAACCCAAACTCCTGAAGAGAGCGGTGCACAAAAACCCAGCACATTCTGTCATAGGCTCTCTCCATATCGAGCTTGACCGCCATAAGCCTTCTATTGGCAGGAGCTTTATAAAGATCATGCATAAATTCTTGAGCAATAAGGACATTATCAGATATAGACCTCCCTCTGATAAATGCCCCCTGTTCAATAGAGATGAGCCTAGGAATCACCATACG
>UESW01003938.1:663956-709230 GCA_900491605.1 Calamus simplicifolius | reverse complement strand
AATACGGCGGAAGGCTAAAAGGTTGAGGTCGAGCAATCGAATCAAAGTGTTCCAAAGTTCAAATATGAAGGTATGATCTTGTACTCATAGATTAGAATGGTAAAAGTTTTTTTTGTATTACTCATATACGCTATAGCCGTGATCTTGGAGGTATTCTGCGTTCCCCAACAGGCGGTGCCTCTGAGTCGGTTAAGACCCTAGCAGCTCCGTACCCGGTTGAGTCGCCCCTTAGGCGGCATACAAACCCCTGAGGCAATTCAAAAAGATTTTCAGCACCGCAGCTAACAGGGTACCACTTGGTCCCGGCCCGATGACGCCCCCAAGTCGGTTAGGTCCCTAATAGCTGTGTACCCGGTCGGGTCGCCCCTCATATGGAACCCAGACCATGGAGATAGCTCCAAAAGGCTCCGTGTTGCCCTCACAGATTCCGAGCCGGCCGGCTCGGTCACAGTTTTTCCTGGTAGGCCTCGACTAGCCCAAGCATCTCCATCATTGACCGAACTGGTGTGGGCTTCCGCCGATCAAACCCACTCGGCCTTGACATCCCCAAGACGACCGAGTCAGCCCTAACCATCTTTGGTTGTTACCAACACCTTCAAGATTAATATTGGCACTAAGTCGCCCGCGGGTTATTCCAAGCCTTTAGAGAATTCGTGTCAGATAAGTCTCCCTTCAAACAGTCTACAACATGTGGTATCTTAGGCAACCGTTCATATGGCCAGCCCACATCCCATAGACGCATTCGAGTATTGGCTAAATCCAAGACTGCAATTTGGTTACAGCATTGCCAACATATGCGATTTGGCCACGGGAAATAAGGAACAATAAGGCGCTTTTCTCAAAGAAGAAAGAACAGAAGGATCAAAGCACAAAGAAGTTTTGACAAAAAGTTTCTTTATTAATAATTAAGGGGAAGTACAAAATTGGGCCTGAGGCCAGTTACACAAGTCGAAGAAAAGAAAAAAAACAAGCGGCGGGCCCTCAAGGTTCGCATGGGCTAGGTTTCTTCTCGTATTCTTTCTCTGCTGGCTCCTCATCGGTCTCCCTAGGCCGAATGTCTTCAAGTTCAGAAATATCGATCTCAAGGGCCGCAGAGGCTAGCCTCGATGACTTCCTGCTTGAACTCCGGTGAGGCCTTATAGGAAACAGCCTGCCCCGCCTCGGCTTCAGCTCGCTGTGCTTTGGCCTCGGCCTCCTTGGCTCGCACCTCGGCCTCCCAGGCCCTGCTCTCGGCCTCTTCAGCGCGGGCACTAGCCTTGTCGGCACAGGCCACCGCCCCGGCCTTCTCTGAGCATGCCTCTGCTGCCGCTTTCTCCGCAACAGCTGCCCTCTCCGCAGCAACCTGGGCCTCCTCCTCGGCACGATAGAGCCGCTGGGTCAGCTCTTCATTCTACACCGCGGCGGCCTTCAACCTTTCCGAGGCCAGCTCCATCTTGGCCTCGGCTGCGGAGGCCCGGCCGCTCTCAGCTTCGGTCCGGCTCTCCATCTCCCTTAGGCGACCGGCCGCACTCTCCTCCCGGGCTGAGGCCTCTTGGTGAAGATGAGTAAGGCTTTCGGCCTACACCATGCTCTCCTTCTTGTACTTGTCGGTCCGCGCCAGGGCCTTAGTCATCGTGTTCGAGGAGTGGGCCAGCGCCTCGCGAAGACCAATTGCATCGTTGGCCATCTGTAATAGAAGAAACATATTAGCTGTAGGAAGGAGAAACATGGAAAAAATGAGGAGTATTCAAAAATTACATGGACAACGGCAACCATAACCATATCCAGGAGTGCGGAGTGACTCAATCCCCGCATCTCCTCGAACTCGGCGGTCCAAACTCTCGACAGGAGGCGGGAGGCTTGTGCGGCGTCCGCCATCGTGCTGAGTGTGGGGATCAGCCGTGTCTATCCTTTCTATAGACCTTAGACTTGGGGGCGGGCCGGGCAGTAGGCCGGTTGACGGGATGAGCTCCTCGGCTCACCCTCTGCTTCTCAGTCGCCTTCGCCCCATCCCGGGCCTTCCTGGCGACTCACTCCCCCTCACCAGTAGTTAGGGGAGCACTCTCCCTCCCCGGCTCTGCAGCAGCCGGGGGGCCGACGGCGATGGTAACCCGCCCCACCTTAGGCATCGGCGGCGGCGGGGGCTTCCTTCTCATCCAAAACCACCACCGTTGGTTCGGTGGTGGCCGGGATCTCCCCCTCTCAATTTCGGCCCTGGCCGGCTTCGGGGCCACTCCTACGACCGGCTTCTTCTCAGCCGGCTCCTCCGTAGGTGTTGGAGCCGTAAGGGCTTCAGCCAGCCTGGCCGGCTCCCTTCTTCGAATTCTCTTCGTCGGCCTGGACGACTCTCCGATCACCTGCCTTTTCTGCTTCAGGACAGCCTCGAAATCGCTGGCGAAAATCTTCATTGCTGCACAGAAAAAGATAATAGGCATTAGCGACAGCGTACAACAAACCGAAGGTCGGGAAAGAAGGAGTCAGGCATCAAGCTCACCGGCCGCCGGGGCTAACTCAGCCTCTACCAGGTTCTCCTTGGATAGAAGTTCCTTGTAGCATGGGATTTGGCAGTTAGATAGTTGGGTGAATAGTTCCTTATCCCTATCCCTTACGGAGGAATGATCGTTGGAGCTAGTGTCTGGCTCCCTCCAAGTGGCCCTTACCCCCTCGACATGGGGAAAAAGAAATATAGACTTTCACCCCCTAATTTTGGACGGGAGGCCTAAAGGGAAGGATCTACCCGGTCTTGCGGTAAATGCCCACCAGGTCGCCTTGACGGTGGAGCTTATAAAAAGCTCGGAACAGAGACAGCTCTGGGCGGGCCCCCTCGAAATGGCAAAGGATGACAAAGGCACAGATGATCCGAATCGAATTCGGAGTCAACTACGCTGGCACTAACCTATACCTATCTAAGAGGTTTAGAAGAAAAGGATGGAAAGGAAGGTGCAGCCCGCACCGAAAGAACTCCTCATATAGAGCGACCCGACCTGGGTAGTCGGAGGTCACCCTATCTTCGGGCCCCGGCGCGGACAAGCCAATGAAGTCAGGGACCAAGTATCTAGCCCTAACGGCCTCTACATCCTTAGGGGTCATGGTTGAGGCCACCCTCGCTGGACCTGCTGGATCAGAACTCATCGCCGGAGGAAGCGCTGGACGGCGAGAGGACACAGGGATTGCCCTAATAGGAGGGCTAGAGGTGAACGGAGGTCCTATCATTCTCGATCCATCGCGGATGGTGACACCACCCACCGGTCGAGGCATTTGGCTAACTACAGGGGCTTGGTTTTCACTGCTGGATTGGGAAGACTCTTCTATGGGTCTCTTACCCTCCCTAATGGCACTATGGTCCATGAGAAAAGGATGAAACTAACCTGGGAGTTAGAAGGGCTCAGGTCGTAGAAGAAGCTCAAGGAAGAAGAAGATGGAAGAGAGCAATAGCAGAATAAAAGTTTTCCCTAGGCTCTTGAAGCGCTTTTATACCCCCCACCTTCCAGTAGCAACGCTCGAGATCCCGCCACGTGGCAAACCTCTATGGCGCCACGAGCTGTCAGCCGGAAATCTCGCCTGCCCCGAGCCAAGCCCGCCTCGATTCACCCCAAGGGGCGTAATCCCTGGCCAATCGTGGGGCATAGAAAACAGAGGAGCAATGATGGTCCTTGCTTTTTTTCATTCTCCAATGAGCTCCCTTCCCGAGCGTCCAGCGCCAACGTCAGCCCCACCTAACACATGATTGCGGGAGATCTTCGAAGCGACACTGCCTCGGGATAGAGCCCCAGCTCATCAATCCATTTAAAGCGCACTAAGGAGGCAATCATTTTTTAAATTTTCATGCCCCTTTTGCCCAAAGGGCACGTGGTCCTTAGCGCTCAGGGGCGAGGGGCATCTGATGTGGCTGGTATAGCCACAAGGGCAATTTCAGCAAAACCAAAACATTAGTGCACGCCGGCGTCTCCAAGCCTGCCGAATCAGCCCCGACTATTTCTGGTCAGCCCCGCTCGGCCCCGACGTCTCCATGTCCTCCGAGTCAGCCCCGACCATTCCTGGTTGGCCCCGCACGACCCCGGCAGCTCCAGGCCCGCCGAGTCGGCCCCGACCATTCCTGGTCGGCCCCGCTCGGCTCGACGTCTCCAAGCCCGCCGAGTCGGCCTCGACCATTCTTGGTCGGCCCCGCTCGACCCTGACCATTCCTGGTTGGCCCCACTCGACCCCGACGTCTCCAAGCCCGCCGAGTCGGCCGCGACCATTCTTGGTCGGCCTCACTCGGCCCTGGCATCTCTAGGCCCACTGAGTTGGCCCCGACCATTCCTGGTCGGCCCTGCTTGGCCCCAGCATCTCCAAACCCGCCGAGTCGGCCCCGATCATTCCTAGTCAGCCCCACTCAGCCCCAGCGTCTCCAAGCCCGACGAGTCGGCCCCGACCATTCCTTGTCGGCCCCGCTCAGCTCTAGGCCCGCCGAGTCGGCCCCGACCATTCCTGGTTGGCCCCGCTCGGCCCCAGTGTCTCCAATCCCACCGAGTTGGCCCCGATCATTCTTGGTCGGCCCCGCTCGGCCCCGACCATTCCTGGTCAGCCCCGCTCGGCCTCGGCATCTCCAAGCCCACCGAGTTGGCCCCGACCATTCCTAGTCGGCCCTGCTCGGCTCCGGCATCTCCAAGCCCGCCGAGTAGGCCCCGACCATTCCTGGTCAGCCCCACTCGGCCTCGACCATTTCTGGTCGGCCCCGCTCGGCCCGGCGTCTCTAGACCCACCGAGTCGGCCCTGACCATTCTTGGTCGGCCCCGCCTCGGTACTTTCTGATTGGCGAGGTTGGCCCCGGCCATCCCTGGTCGACCCATCTCAGCCTCAGCTCCCTCGGGAGAGTCGAGACGCCCCTATTTCCTCCAAAATCAGCCCCAGCATGGCCCTGATGGTTCAGGATGCCATCTTCTTGACCCACGCCGCTTGATAATGCCAGATCCAACTACCCACTGGCCACACCGCTGATGGACTGGACCCAACTACCCAATAGCCCTGTTGGCTGATGGGACGTAGCCCACCAATCGCCGTTGTTCTTCCTCTCCGATGGGACAGACCCATCCACAGGCCCAGATTCACGCAACTCTTAAGAACTCCGTGGACATTCCTTTTTCACGGAATCCCATATGATCATGCAAGTGTCAACCCCTATAAAAGGTGAATCCACTCAATAATCAGGTACGAGCAAAAAAAACTCAAGGAATCACTATCTCAACACTCGGAGGGGAATCCCTCTTCCCTGAGAACACTTTCATCTAAAAGAGCTCACCCGAGCTGTTCCTCAGCTGTGACCTCGATTGCAAACTTGAGCGTCGGAGGGTCCCACCGGAGAATCCTCTAGTCCTGGGACTTTTTGCAGGCAACTCAGTGGAGTGAAGATCTGCTAATCATTCCGCTTCTTTCTCCCGACGTTCAGGACCAGTGATCGAGCATCATCAACAGAGATAGAAAGAATAAAAAGTTATGGCTCTCATAGAAGAAGTACATTGAGAAAGTATTGGAGAGATTTAATATGGATAAGGCAAAGCCAGTTACTACTCCACAGGCTAATCACTTCAAGTTGTCCAGCTACCAGTGTCCTAAAACAGAGGATGAAGTGCAATACATGTCAAAGGTTCCTTATACTAGTGCGGTGGAAAGCTTGATGTATGCAATGGTTTGCACAAGACCAGACTTGGCCCAAGCAGTCAGTATGGTTAGCAGGTTTATGGCTAACCCAGGCAAGGAGCATTGGCAGGCTGTAAGTGAATTCTCTGATACTTGAGAGGTATGTCTAATTATGGTATTTGTTTTGGTACAGTGGATGATTCAGTTTCTGTTATTAGGTATGTGGACTCAGATTATGCTGGAGATGTGGATGATAGGAAGTCTACTATAGGCTATGTGTTCGCACTTGCAAGTGGTCCAATTAGTTAGAGGTTAGCCTTGCAGAGTGTAATTATTTTATCCACCGTAGAGGCAGAATACATGGCTATAATAGATGCAGCCAAGAAAGCATTGTGGTTAAAAGGGTTTGTCTCAGAGATTGGTTTTGAGTAGCAAGCTTTGGGTATATACTGCGATAGTCAAAGTACCATTAAATTGTCCAAGAATCAGATGTATCATGCCAGAACAAAGCACATTGATGTAGAGGTACCATAATATCAGAGAGTTGCTTACTTCAGGTGAGATCATGTTATTGAATGTACACACAAGAGATAATGCAGTAGATATGTTGACAAAGATGCTTCCTTTGGAGAAGTTCAAACATTGTTTGGACTTGCTCCAAGTCACAAACTGATATTATGAAGATGTTGAAGGCTTCAGGTGGAGGTATAGGTCCTCAAGGTTGAGCGAATCTTCTAAGGGAGTAATTATTCGCTAAAGTAGAGATTGTTAAACAATGGTTTATAATCCTTTCAGAAACGGCAAGCAAAAATTAGAAGTGGCATGTAGGTTTGGTAGCTGTCATGAGTAGACGGATCTAGGCGGATCTGGGTGCACAGCAAATTTGGCAATCCATACCATGAGCAGCAAGTAGGAGCCTGTAGATCTAAGCAAATTCGAACGCACAACAAATTTAGCAACCCATGCTAGGAGCTGCAAGTGAGAGCTTGCCAAACGCACTGGTGCGCATAGATTTGGTAGCCGGAGTTAAGGATGGCACGCATAGATTTGACAGTCCGAGTCAAGGATAGCATGCATAGATTTGATAGCCGAGCCAAGGATGGCAGGCGGGCGAGTGTGACGTGCAGAGATAAAAACTCTAATAGATTTTTGTAGCTGTAAAGCCTTTCTCTCATTAAAGAAGAATCAGAAACCTTCCATGGATATAGGCAAATTGCCGAACTACGTAAATCTTTGTGTCTTATATTTGATTGCTCTTTTTTTTCTTTATTTCCTGTATTTAGATTAATTCTATTCCTGTTCCATGAGTTCCATGGTAGTTTACTCCACAACAATAGTAGCCCTATGTAGAATGCATCAGCAATCGGTTGGTGTTATTCGTGCTCCGTTCTAATCTTCATAGCAGTACTAGTTCAAGATGAAACAATTTAATTTTAAAATTTTTTAAAAGAATTAGTTTAGTTAAAACTATTGAAGAAACGACATGATCTTCTATGAGATAAACATTAGGGCTAAATTTGAATCAATAGAAAAGGCAACGGCAATTACCGCACAAAGTATTATACATAGAATTCAGTTGAACTCCGCTGATCTTGGCTTTGTTGTAAACTTGCATCGGTTGAATACAGCACAAAGAGATTTGATAAATTATATCGTAAAGCATTTACATTCTTCTACGGATTGGTGTGTAACAATTCGTGGGTTGTTTGTCACCATCATCCTCGAATGCCTTGTATCATAACATTCATTCCACAAGCCAAGAAATCTGCTAGCAAGATATCCGATAGGTCTGCACTAAACATTACTTAAGATGTGATGCTTAATTGCTTATACGTCAAGGGTTTTGTCTTCCAATTATCTCACCCTTCAGTGAGTACTTAGACCAGGAAATGACCTTTTGGATAAGACCTTCAAAATTGGAATAATAAACTACAAGAAAAAATCTTGCGAGGACTATTATATCTCTTTAGCAAATTTCAATGCGAAGATAACTTTGTGCTCATTTTTGCTTTAAGATTGACCTCTCCGAAATAACATAGATAGTTTCTTGTTTAATTAATTATAAGTTTCTCTTAAAAGAAAACTTTAAGCTATCCGCAGCTTTGGTTCAAGGGCTGTACATAAGTGTCAGATTAGGGGACAAAGTCTAGGTTGACCCATCTTAACCTAGCAACACCATGAGCTCAAAGAAAAACCAACTTGATTTAATGGCTTGGCCTAATCAGTCGTTCCATAGCATAGGCCCTGTGAAATTCAATTAAACTAATGAAGTTTCCTGTTGCTTGCAGTGGTTGCAAGCCATATGTGAAATTTATGCTCCTATTTATAGAGGTGCCCATTGGCAAATTTTATGTTGCTAGGGATGGTAATTTTATATTAACCTAACCCATTCCAATCAAGTTGAGATTTTTGCATTGATCAGCTTCATAGTGGGCTCAAGAGAAAACTAAAAATTCTATGATAAAGGTTGGGATAAGGCTAGTTAGTATATATATTCTCCACTTTGAAATCTATCCTAAATTTATAAAATATACTTTTACATCATGCACGCGCGTGCGCGCACACAGATATATATATATATATATATATATAGATATATATATATATGAGTGAATTTGAGTTTTTTTATATAGAGATTTGATATTTGTTATGTAATTCTTAATAATTATATTTATATTTTATTTAATTAAATTACAATTTTTATTAAAATAAGCGGGCAATATATGTTTTTTAAAGATAATTTTTAAAAGTAAAAGAAAAAAAAATAGAGACAAAGTGACGAGGTTAGGATTAAGATCCCTACTTTCATGGGGGTTAGGGATTGAGATAAATTTTGTTGCCGCCGGGATCTGTCCTCTGACTCGGGCGTGGCCGGTCTCCTGATCAGGGCTTCCTCCTGGACGGACCTACACAGAAGTCCTCACACGAGAGGCGTTGGGGGTGGCCCTCCGCGGAAGACCCTCCGATGCTCAAGTCAGCAGGAATCAACAATCAATAGAAATAAGGAGAAGGATCTCTCTAGGGAGTCCCTCCAGGGGTGGCTGATCGGAAGCTCCAGGGGAGCACTGATGAGCAATGGGAGAGAGAGAGTGAGAGAGAGTGAGCCAGAGGCTGTCAGCGCATACCTGAGAGAATATGGGAATGTTGTATTTATAGGCAATCACCTGGATCTTGACCGCCTTCTAGAAGGTTCGAAGGTTGTTGGGATTCGAATCAAGCTGTTATGAAGCCGGTGGGATCCGTATCTTGTTTGTTAAAAGATCGATGGCTGGGAGGGCCCCCTGATGGCCTGAGATCTGATGAGTGCGTAGGTCCTAGGCCATTATTCTAGATCTTAGACCACTCCTCATATGATTCTTTGTTTGGGATTCTGTTACGGTAGGCCTAGGCTCTCCCGCGTTGGGCTCCACAGGGGGATGTCGAGTCGTAGATTGCTCGCGGAAGCCAAGCTATGAAAACTCGGGGAGACCGAGCTATGGAAGCCCAGAAAAGCTGAGCTATGGGAAGCTCGTGGGAGCTGAGCTATAGGTAGCTCGGGGAAGCCGAGCTATAAGTAGCTCGGAGAAGTCGAGCTATGGGATGCTCAGAAGAGCCGAGCTATAGATAGCTCGGGGAAGCCGAGCTATAGGTATCTCGGGGAGAGTCGAGCTACGGCAAGCTCGGGGAGCCGAGCTATAGGTAGCTCAGGGAAGCCGAGCTTCGGGAAGCTCAGAGGAAGCTGAGCTATAGGTTGCTCGACCTGCTGGACCACATTAGTTTAGCTCGTTCCTTGGGGGCATAGTAGCGGGGGAGGATGGGGCTGATCCTAGCCCCTTCGCACGGTTATCAACGTAATGATGATTCTACCCCTCAACACATGCCCCCCACTCCCTAGTTCGAAGCGTATGTTTGGGCGTAGGGAGTATAGACCTAGGTGGCACGATCCGAATGGGGGGATGTGTATTTGACAGCCTGCGCAATGATGCCCTAATTAATGCCGTGGGGCCATCTTGCCTTTTCAAGGTGGATCCGTCATTCCTTAGGGGCAAAGGTAACGGCTGGAGAAGCGCCGCATGGGAAATCTCATTTTCACGGCCCCATGGTGGCAATTCCGGATGCCTAGGTTGAGACGCCTCATCCTTACCCTGAGGCAGTTTCAATTGGACAAATGGGGTCGTGGCGGCGCTATCCCTATTTATAGTGCCTTTTTCGCTTTCCCTTAGAGAACTTCGTCTTCCCATTTTTACTGCAATCTTGCTCAGCGTCTCTTGCGATTGAGGATATGGTGAGCCCAAGTGACCAGGCTTCGGAGGTGACCTTGGCAGATTTGGAACGGATGCACCGCTTGTACAAGATCCCCCAGGATATCGTCTTGTTGCTCCCGACGCTGAGGATAGGGGGACATCTAGATTAGGGGATGGGGCGTTCTGTTATGAGGAAAGTTTGAGGGCAGGTCTCCGGTTCCCTCTTCATCCGTTGGTGCGGGAGGTGATGAAGTTCTACAATATATGCTTCACCATGGTGGCTCCCAACAATTGGCGCAACCTCATCGGGTTTATCTCGTTGTGCAAACACCTCGGAGTGACGCGACCCTTTCGATATTCAGGGTGTGTTTCAATCTGTTTCCAGAAGGGCCTCAGAATGGCCTACATCGGCCCCCGAAGATCCTTCAAGATGATATCGGATAACCCATCATCGATAAAGGAGTGGAAGTCGCGATTCTTCATAGTCGAGGGGAACATTGGTTCGGATTTCCCTCGGGTGTGGGGGCAGTACGTGAAGGATCTAGAAGCGCACCCAAAGTTAACCGAGTCAAAAAAAAGGGATCTGATCGTGCTGTGCGGCAGTCGGGCGCTCCCAGCCAGCGTTCTCCTATTGGAGGATGCTCTCTTCGCGATCGGATTGAGCCCCGTCGATCCTCACGGTGAGTATCACTCCGTAGTCAATAGTTAGCATGGCTCCGTCTTCGATTTCTGTGCAAACTAACGGGCGAATCATGTTGCCCCTACAGCTGAAAGGTCGGCGCTCGCAGATCAGATGAAGGAGGAGCTGGAAAAGTACCGCAGGAGATCTGGCTCCAGCAGCAAGTATCGGCCTAAGAAGAGGTCTCGCCTTCTGGCTCCCGTTCTAGGGGGATCGGGGAGACGGTGATGATCGGCGCTCCTCGTCGCCGCGGGCCGAAAGTACCGAAGTTTCAGTGGCGCACGATCTTTCGGCGCCGAAGGAGGGTTTGTCCGGGGGCGAAGACCAGGGAAGCTGCGGGGGTTTCGGAGGAGGCTGCTGAGATTTCCTTCCCTCTCGTTGTTGTTTTGTCTGACGATGGCGAAGGAGAAACGCTGGTTGGCTTGGGGCCCCCGTGGGCAAGGCGGTTCGGCCTCCCTCATTGGAGGCCAGTGGCTCGGCAAGGTTACAGGCGAGGTTGGAGCGACCTCCGCTTCCATCGAGGCGGGGAAGAGGTTGCGGCTGCTGAGGTTCGGCCTGGTCGCTGCTGGGAGAGCCAGTAGGCGACGAGGAGATGGCTGAACCTGCCGAACCAACGACCAAAATTCTCTGGGGGCTTTCTGGTGAAGGGCCTTCCGCTGAGGCATAGGAGGCTCCGGGGGGAGCCGAAGTTCCTGAAGAGTCTGTGGGCAGGGGGATTTCTGAGGAGATAGAAGCAGAAGAAGAAGAGGAGAAGGAGAAGGAGGGGAGCCGGCGAGCGAAGGGATGCTCCGGTTGGGGATCTCCTCGCCGGAGTCGAAATGCCCGAAGCTTCTCAAGCAGGGCCCTGGTGGCGGAAGCTGGCCTATCGAGAAGCTCTTGGGTCGTGGGTGTCCTGGCTGGCTCCCTGGGCGCAGACTTCACTCACGCGACCCGGAAGTGAGCGCTAGGTTCTCCGCTCTGATGTGGTTCGCATTCCAAGGGGAGGAGAGTTCCTCAACAGAGGGGGTCATTCGGAGGACCTTGTTGAGATAGCCTTCCGTCGCACCAGGGTGCCGAGTGAGGCTTTTCTTCTTCCGAGATTGACGATCTTGCTCTCACGAGGATTGCACAGACTATGCATCTCGGGTAGTTGTCGCACCGAAGTTGGGTTCCTAGTCAGTTAGTTTGACTATGCCTTTTATGTGTGTAATCCTTTTTGCAGAATGCCCTGATTATGAGGGCACTAAAATGGCGCTTGCATCTGGCTGTTGGAGCTTGGGCTCGAGCCCGCTACGAGGCCGATCACTTCAAGGAGAGGGCGGGTTCTACTGATAAACTCTCTCGAGCCCTGGTGTCCTCCAGAGGGAGCTCGGGGAGGCTCGCAATCTTGCAGTTGAGAGGGAAAGAGCCCCTCACTCGCCATTCAGGTTGGTGAACTCAGAGGGAGCTCGGGGAGGCTCACAGGATTCTTGCAGTTGAGAGGGAAAGAGCCTCTCAACTCGCCATAGAGATTGGCGAGCTCCAAAGCCTCCGTGAGCAATCCGAGAAGGCTAGTCTGGAGCTTGCTCAGGTCAGGGCAGAGCACGAGAGCAAGGTCAAATCATGCAACTATTCTTTGATAAGAGGTGGGATCAGCTGAAAGCCAGCCATGCCGAAGATAGGGTCAGCTGGAGCAAAAGGCTCGAGGAGGAAGAGCATAAGTACCGGAGGCAGCAGGACCACCTCACCCGCCTAAACAAAGAGCTCGCCGATACAAAGGATCGGCTAAAGTGGTCAGATGAGCGAGCTGCTCGACTTTCTGACGAGCTCGACTACGCTCATCAAGAGACTGGGGCTCAGTCCCGGGTGATGAGTAGAAGAGAGCCTTCATCAAACCCAATCGGCCAAGTCTAGGGCTCTCAATAGGGTCCACGCGCTGGAGGGCGAGCTAGCCCGGCGGGACGAGCAGGTAGGGCACCATTTGTTTTACCCATCTTGGTCTTTCGGCTTCGCTTACTTGGCTTTTCGTCTGCAGTTGAACAGGGCGAGCCAGGAGTTTCAGGGGCGGTTGGCGGCATTCGGAGAGGAGCGGCCTCGAGGCACCGAAGGATCTCCGAATTGGAGAAGCAATTAACCGAGGCCAACGTGCGGGCCTCTTCGGCGGTGGAGGAGTACAAGAAATCCACCGAATTTACCGACGAACGTAGGGGGCCTGCGCTGATGCATTTCAGCTGGGCGAAGATGAGGTGCGGGCTAAGGTTGCCCAGGCTTATCCTGACCTGGACTGTCTTGCCTGGAAGCCGAGCATTATGAAGCGTACACCCCGGGGGTCGAGGAGGACGAGTATGGAGAGATATCTGATGTCGACCTCGAAGCTATTCTGGGAGTCAATGCGGCTACCGAGGTATCCATCGTGACACCTTCGAGAAGGGGGGGCCAAGCGATGCCCCTGCTGATGCTGCCACAGGAGATGCTGGGATTGACCCAAGTCCTGACCCTTTGGGGGGCTATATGTACTTTTTCTTTTTTTTTTTTGTAGTTCGACTGGAAATCAATAAATGGATCAACCGTTTTTTATTGCTTGTCTTCCCTGGGTGGTTTTCTGTCTCAAATTTTGAAGGAACATTCTAGTAGAGGCTAAGGCATAGGGATTGCCCCGATGAGAGGGTTGAGCAGCAACATAGCCCGGCATAAAAGAGGTTGAGAGACGATTCAATTCGGCTTAGGCCGAATGACGCGGTGGTTCGACCAAGTCCGAAGAATGAGATTGTTCGGCTGGGGCCGAGGGACGGAGTAGCTCGGCTAGGGCCGAGGGACAAAGTAGCTCGGCTAGGGCCGAGGGACAAAGTACTCGGCTAGGGCCGAGGGATGATATAGCTCGGCTAGGGCGAGGGACGAAATGGCTTGGCTAGGGCCAAGGTAGTCTGTCTTATCAGTGACCAAACCGAGATTGTGCCCTTAATGAAAAGGGGGGATTCGCCCCTGAACTGGGGGTTTGCTGAATCGTCGCCGTCATCCCTTATTCTTTTTTGGTGAAAAGAGGGTTTCGCCTTCATATCTATTTATTACCCCTACCAGTGCTTTGTCTTTTCCAAGGTGGGTCGATTCTTGTTTCACCGAAGTAGGTGGTACGGCCCTGTGGCCAGCAAAAGGTCGCCTGATAATTTCTGATGAGCCTTTATTGTGTCGACCTTTTCCAACGTAGGTTGCTTTGACGTGCGGTGTTAGTGCTCATTTCCATTGGAGGATGTCGTTTTCATAGGACGATCTCCCAGATCTGCTAGTATCTGCAAGGTCGGCGAACGGTTTTATGCATTTAAGGCTCGTGATCCGGGGTCAGAAGTAATCTTTTGGCATGCATCATGGTTTGCGCCTGGCGCACATTGGGGGGCACTGTTTTCATTTTCGGAGGCCACATGGTGGCGTAGGCTTGGCGTTTTAAGTCTCAGGGCTTTCTGATAGCTGTTCCAGGCTTGTCTTGCCTATAAAAAGGGGAAAGGAGGGCCGTGTTGGGCCATCCCAAATTTTCTTTACCGTAAACCATGGAAGCGCACATGCCTGTTTATTTAGGGCTTAGAGCGGGAGGACCGAGCTTTCCTCCTGCAAGTCGTCGTTGTCCTTCGGACAGCTGGGGCGACGAAGGAGCTGTGAGGGTGGCCCACCCTCAAGAAAGAGGCTCGAGATCATATGGAGAGCGCACAGAAGGTCCACAGAGATCGCATGGAGAGCGCACATATACGCTTCCCGTGTGACCTTTGTGGTTCCCCCTTGGGGACGTACGGAAGGAAGTGTACGGGCTCCCCATGGGTTGCGTGAATTTCTCCTCCTCCCCTGGTTTGGATTCCTGGGCTTGCACGCCTAGGGAATCTTTCACCACGTGGGGGGGGGTGATGGTGTGTCGCCCGCGGTACCTTGCCTTTGAGTTTGGGCAAGGTAGAGTGGTACACACCCGATTTGGGGGAGCGCTCTGGTGCCAGGGTCTGCGAGCTTCCTTCCTACTCGTCGAGGGCCCCTCGGTTAGGGTGGTTTGGGGTAATATCCCGTCCCCTTTCTGATTTCTCTGATATCTCGGTCGGGATGCCGAGATATCATTATTTACCGAAGCTGGTCGCAACGGTTGGGCCATGTCGTCCGCTCATTATTGGCTTGGGCTGACTGGTTCATGGTTTGTCTGATTTGTCGGACGGATGCCGGAGCATCATAGTCACCTGGAGCTGCTTTGGGGCAGTTTGCACGAGTTTTGTACCCATTTTTATTTCATGCATTTCAATGCACTTGTAATGCCTCTCAGGCAGTTGTAATCGGTTTCGATGGCAATGAAATAAACAAAATTTTGTTCTTTCTCTGATTTCTGTCTCTTTTGCGTCAAGAGTTGTTGTTGTTGGCAATAAATGAGGTAAGGATATCTCGTTCGTTCTTGAACGAGGATCCCGCACTGTCTGACCTAGTCGGGGCTTGTAAGCTGCCCGAATTCAGACAGAAATTTGGAGATTGTCTGGCGGTAGAACATATTCTTAACTTTGGCCGAAGCTTAGAGATTTATTACTCGACCTTGCTGAGGTTCGAGGATTTATGGCTCGGCCCTACCGAGGTTCGGAGATTTATGGCTCGGTCCTGCCGAGGTTCGAAGATTATGGCTTGGCCCTGCCGAGGTTCGGAGATTTAGAGCTTGGAGAGATAACTTAGTCGCCACCGCGAGTCACGATACCCAGTTCCTATGAGACTCGGTGAGGAGTGTCAAGGCGGAACGGGCGGCGCAAGGGTACGCCCATCATTTATGATTTGGCTGCTCCCGAGGGGAGTGAATCATCGTTAGGCGCCGACGCTCTTTCTTTTTCGCATTTTCAAGGGGCGGCCAATTTAAGGCAGCTTGGAGGAGTATCGAGGGCCTTTACTGTGCGAGGGCCGGCAGATTGGGAGGAACCCTGTCTCTAGAGAAGGAGGGGAGTTCCCGAGCAATTCGTCGACGTTTACCGATCTTCCTCGGGAGAGGGCACGGCCCCTCGGGTCCTGCTGTCGCCAGCTAAAGCGGCAACATATGGCGAATTCCCATGGGTCGGTATTTATGATCCGACTGATCGAGGTACTCGCCTGAGGAGTATAAATACGGGTGAGAAGGGTGCCAGCATTCACCGTCCCTTTGGTTAGCCTCTCAATAGCTCTCGACATGGCTTTTCAAGGTGGAGAGCAATCATCCAATGGATCAGGCATAGCAATCAATGGTCATGGGGGCTCCGAGGGGAGTCACCCCACCATCATGGTTGATGGCCTAGCCATGGCGTCAGCCTTCGCAAGCCATGAGCGGCTTGAGAAGACAGTCGAGGAGTACCTTATCGTTTCCGCGAGGGAGACCGAGGCCCTTCGCCGGGTCGTTCGTCGGCAGGAGGAGGAGATTGCGTCCCTCCGTCAGCAAGTTGCCGGGATGTTCCACCGTGTGGAAGACCCGGCAATTCCCGGGGGGAGACATTAGGCCTCTGCGAAGGCCATATTCTTTTCTATACTTTTCTCTTTCTGTCTGTACCTTCTTCTCATAATGAAGAAAAAGGGATTTTTTGGTAATTTATTGTTCTGAGATATTGTCGTTCAATCCATAAAAAAGCGCCTGTTGCTATTTGAACCGATAGGGGATCTGGGTGGTCTCATGGGTTTATGCGCTAAGCCATGGCCTCGTTTGAGACAGGCATTTGGTTGGTAGAATTCCGGGGGTTTAGCAGCAGGGAGAATTCCCTGGCTTTTGTCTGGGGCCCGTGGGAGACCGTGTAGGGCCTGGCAAGGCCTAAAGGCGCATACTTTATGTTTGTTGGCGGTTTCGCACAGCGTGCATTTTTCAAACCGGCCGAGGTTCTAGGGACTATTCGGAAGTCCTTCGGCTTTAATCGGGGTTTGCATGCTTTGGTTTTTACCGGGGCTTTATGCACTTCGGTTTCGGCCGGGGCTTTAGAATTCATCGCTAGGTCTAAGCGAGATTCGGAGACTCGCTGCTTGGCCCAGCCAAGATTCGAAGAATTATTGCTCGGCCCTGCCGAGGTTTGGAGAATTGTTGCTCAGCCCTGCGAGGTTCGGAGAATGGTTGCTCGGCCCAGCCGAGGTTCAGAGAATTATTGCTCGGCCCTACCGAGGTTCGGAGAATTATTGCTCGGCCCTTCCGAGGTTCCGAGAATAGTTGCTCGGCCCTGCCGAGGTTTGGAGAATAGTTGCTCGGCCCAGCCGAGGTTCGGAGAATTATTGCTCGGCCCAGCCGAGGTTCAGAGAATTGTTGCTCGGCCCTACTGAGGTTCGGAGAATTATTGCTCGGCCCAGCTGAGGTTCGGAGATTTGTGGCTCGGCCCAACCGAGGTTCAGAGATTTTCCTGCTTGAACAGGTAACTCGGTTGTGCCGAGGATTAGTAAGCAGCATCTGTTTCTTTTCATGATTTTTGGTGATATAACTTGTGATGATTTATGTCATGAATTATAAAACATTATGTCAACAAAAATTTATAGGAGCGAGCTTGTAGAGGGCGTACCCTACTGGTAGTACTTGCGAAGATTGTCCGAATTCCACGTCCGAGGGATGGATCTTTCGCTTAGATCTTGCAGCTTGTAGGCCCCTGGTCCGACGATCTCTGCTACTTGGTAGGGGCCTTCCCAGTTTGGTGCCAGCTTTCTTTGCTCCAGCAGTTTGGAGATAGATGCTTTTCGGAGAATGAGGTCGTCAGGCAAGAAAGCTTTCCCTTTGACTCTGGAGGCGTGGTAGCGGGTCACCCTTTGCTGATAGGCAGCCACTCTGATCCGAGCTTTCTCTCTAATCTCCTCTATCAGGTCAAGGTTGGTACGGAGCTGTTCATCGCTGGCTTCCTCCGAGTAGCTTTCCACCCGCAGAAGGGAGCCCTATCTCCATGGGGATAACGACCTCTGTGCCGAAGGCCATCCGGAATGGAGTTTTGCCTGTGGGTACTCTCGGGGTGGTGCGGTAGGCCCACAGGACATGGTGAACTTGTATGCCCACCTGCCTCGGGCCCTGGAGAGCCGAGCTTTGATCCCTTGAAGCAGAGTTCGATTGGTTACTTCGTCCGCTCCGTTGGCCTGTGGGTGCCCGACCGAGGTAAGGCAGTGGTGGATCCTGTGTTCCTCGCAGAATTGGCGAAACTTCAGATTGTCAAATTGCCTACTATTGTCGGTAATGATAGTGTGTGGGAGGCCGAAACGACAGATGATAGACTTCCACACAAAGTCTTTCGCTCGAGCCTCGGTTATTTGCACGACTGCCTCCGCCTCGACCTATTTAGTGAAGTAGTCGATGGCGACGAATAGAAATTTCCGCTGCCCCGTGGCGAGCGGAAACGGGCCGAGGATGTCCATCCCCCACTTGGTAAAGGGCCAGGTGGAGGAAATGGGGACCAAGCTGGCGGAGGGAAGCCTCTAAATACTAGAATGTCTTTGGCAGGGGTCGCAAGCTCGGACAAGGTCATCTGCATCCTTCTGCATGGTTGGCCAATAGTAACATTGACGCAGCACCTTGTGGCACAGGGATCGGCTCCCTAGGTGGTTGCCACAGATCCCCTCGTGCACCTTCCGAAGGGCATAATCAGCTTCAGATGGGCGAAGGCATCTGAGCAACGGCATGGAGAAAGACCGCTTGTAGAGCTGGTCATCAATTAGCACATAATGAGTAGCCTGCAGTTTTAACCTTCTTGCTTCCCTTCTATCGGCCGGAAGCGACCCTTCCCTGAAGTACCTCAGGATGGGATCGAACCATGATGGTTCGGCCTCAACTGCATCACTTGGTTGGTTTCTGCGATACTGGGTCTCTCCAAGGTCTCCAGGTGGAATTTCTGTTCGGTGTCCATTGACTCCGCGGTTGCCAGCCGAGACAGCAGGTTGGCACGGGCATTTTTAGATCTAGGAATCTGAATAATCTCAAACTCGGGAAAATGGGAGAGTAGGCTTTGCTCCTCTTGGAGATATCGGATCATGTTTGGTTCTCGAGCCTCAAACTCCTCTTGGATGTGACCTGCCACAGCTAGGAGTCGGTGAAGGCATTTAGTTTTTCCACCTTAAGGCTGCGGGCGATCCGGAGACCGGCCAACAGGGCTTCGTACCCAGCTTCGTTATTGGAGGCTGGGAAGGAGAAGCAGACACCATACTCAAAAGTTGCCCCCTCCGGGCTAGTGAGGACCAAGCCCGCTCTGGAGCGATGAGCGTTGGATGACCCGTCGACATGGAGGAGCCACCGGGCGCCAGATTTTGGTTTCTCGGAGGAGTCGGGGGTGGAGCCATCTTCTGGGATGATACACTCGAGGAGGAAATCGGCCAGCACCTGAGCTTTGATGGCCGGGCGAGGCTGAAAATGGATGTCATGCTCACTCAGCTCGATGGCCCACTTAGTCATTCTCCCTGACGTCTTCGGATGGTGGACCACCGCCTTGATGGGTTGGTCAGTTAGGATTGTCACAGAATGCGCTTGGAAATATGGCCGCAACCTTCGGACTGAGGTGATCAAGGCCAACACCATCTTCTCGATCCAGCTGTACCTTGTCTTCGCATCACAGAGTAGCTTGCAGACATAATAAATTGGCCTCTGGACCTTGCTTTCTTCTCTGACCAGCACCAAGCAAATGACACCTTCCGAAACAGCCAGATACAGGAATAGTGTCTCGCTAGGATTTGAACTGCTGAGGAGTGTGGAGGAGCCGAGGTACTTCTTGAGATCTTGGAATGATTTTTGACACTCAGGGGTCCACTGGAAGTTCTTAGCCGACCTGAGAGTTTTGAAGAAGGGGAGGCATCTTTCGGCTGAGTGCGCCATGAAGCGGTTGAGAGCCGCTATCCTCCCGGTTAGGCGCTGGACTTCTTTAATGGATGCCGGGGGTGCAATCTATTGAAGAGCTTGGATCTTCTGGGGGTTAGCTTCGATACCCCGCTGGGAGACCATGAAGCCGAGGAACTTTCTGGAGTTAACGCCGATGGTGCACTTAGTTGGGTTGAGCGTCATCTGATATCTGCGGAGTGTCGCGAAGATCTTCGAGAGATCCTTGACGTGCTGCGATGCCTCCTTGCTTTTGACTAGCATGTCGTCGACGTATACCTCCATATTCTGACCGATTTGTTTCTTGAAGACTTTGTTGACCAGCCTTTGGTAGGTGGCTCCTGCATTTTTAAGACCGAAAGGCATAACATGGTAACAGTAAGTACCTTGGTCAGTTATGAAGGCGGTCTTTTCCTCATCTTCGGGGGCCATCCGAATCTGGTTGTAGCTGGAGTATGCATCTATGAACGTCAGCATTTGATGACCCGAGGTGGCGTCCACAAGTTGATCAATCAGGGGGAAAGGGAAGCTGTCCTTCGGGCATGCTTTGTTGAGGTCCGTGAAGTCGATGCAAATCCGCCACTTGCTGTTCGATTTCTTCACCATGATGACATTTGACAACCAATTCGGGTAGTTTACCTCTCGGACGAAGTTTGCCTTGATGAGTTTATCGACCTCCTCTTCAATAGCCCTCTGCCACTCTGGGACAAAGCTCCTCTTCTTCTGCTTGATGGGCCGGTGCGCCTCATTCACGTTAAGGCGGTGGACGAGAACCTCAGGACTGATTCTTGGCATGTCGGAGGCGGACCAAGCGAAAACATCGGCGTTGCTTCGGAGGAAGTCGATCAGCTCCCGCCGAGGTTCGCCTTTCAGCAGCGACCCAATCTTTATGGTTCGGTCAGGATGAGCCTCGTCCAGCGGCACTTCCTCTAGTTCCTCGGCTGGTTCTCCCCGTTGCTCGGCGAAGTCCTCCCGAGCATCCAGCCCGTCAACTTTCGGCATTCTAGACTGAAGGCTAGTGACGAAGCACTGTCGAGCCATGGTCTGGCTTCCCTGGATAACTCCAACTCCCCGCCTGGTGGGGAATTTCATAGACAGGTGGGGGATGGAGACAACTGCTTTGAGGGACATCAGGTCGGGTCTCCCAAATATTGCGTTGTAGGATGACCTGAGTTTAGTTACTAGGAAGTCCTTGTGAACAGTGGCCATAAGGGGCCAGGTTCCTGCGTGAACCGTTAAGGTTACGACCCCTTCTAGGACGATGACGTCGCCTGTGAATCCCATTAGGGTGGAATCCACGGCTCGAAGGTTTTCTATGAGCAATCTCATCTTGGCAAACACATTGAGGTACAAAACATTCACAGAACTTCCACTGTCAACGAGGATCCGGCTTACATCATAGTCATTTAAATTGAGGGATACAACTAGTGCATCATCATGGGGGAACTGTATCCCTCGGAGATCGTCGTCGGAGAAGGAGAGCTCGCCCGTTCGCGCTTTCTTTGGCGCCGATCCTCCATCATCATTTCTGGAGCTCGAACCACCGGCTTCCTCGATCATGTTAATATGGCCGATCACGGGCGGATTGGGAGGAGGAGGAGGCTGCTAAGGCTCGAGCTGGCGGTCACCTCCTTGCCCTGGCTCAGGCGCCCTCCTGAACTGGTTCAGCCGGCCTCGTTGGATCAGCCTCTCAATTTTATTTTTCAGCTACCAGCATTTCTCAGTGTCGTGGCCGTGCTCTCGGTGGTAGCGGCAGTATTTGGCGGGGTCCCTCCGGGTTGGGTTCCCTCGGAGAGGAGCTGGCCGGGGGAGCTGGCGCTCCATCTCCATGAGAATTTGCGCCCTGGGTACAGTGAGTGGAGTGTACCGGTCGAATTGCCTGGGCGAACTCCGGGAGCGATTTCTTGGCGGCGGTGGGGGAGCTCTTTGGTGATGAGGTGGACTTGGCCGACGGACGGGTCGGTGCCTGTCGGAACCTTTAGGTTCTTTCTTCTTCGCCAGCTCGGTGTGGGCAACTCTCCATAATTCTTCGACCCTAGCATATTTGTCTGCTAGGGCCATCTTATCGGAGAGGTTTGGGGGGTAGCTGACTTCATCGCCAGGTAGAAGTTGCTCTCCTTCGAAACTCCCCCCGCTAAGGCAGACATAGCCACCTCATGATTAAGGTGGTCTACCTCCAGCATGGCCTTGTTGAAATGGCCAAGGTAGTTTCTCAAGGACTCCCCCTCTCTCTGCTTAACTTCGGAGAGGGAGTTGGATCTTTGCCGGTGACAACGGCTACTGACGAACTGGCCAATAAAAAGATGGCTCAGCTCGTCGAATGAATCGACGGAACCTGGTTTCAAGGCGTTGAACCAGGTTCGGGTAGATCCTCTAAGGGTGGAGGGGAAGGCGCAGCAGAGGATTGCGTCGGATGCTCCGTGGAACATCATTATTGACCGGAAGCTACTGAGATGATCATCCAGGTCAGAAGAGCCGTGGTAGGGCTCGATAGCGGGTAGCTTGACATGGGAGGGAATCACTTCCTCCATGATCCCTTTGGAGAAAGGGATGCCCTGCTCTGCCTTGGGCTGAGGCGGATGGGCCTGCTTGGCGGCGTCTAGCTCCTGACGCATCTCCCAGATTTATCGACGGATCTTCTCTTCAGATGCAAGAGGAGGAGCTGGGCGAGGAGAGCACAGGGACAGCGTCGAATCATGGCGGGAGGACACTGGGGAGAGGGTCCGGACCCGCCGAGATCTGGGGGGAACCCTGTTGTAGCCACCTCGCGAAACCGGTTTGTCCCCTTTGGGTCGGCGTGGGGGGTCTGCGGCTTCAGGCGGACCAGAAGAGGAGGTGGCCGAAGAGAAAGGAGCTGCGGCCTCCTCATAAAGGCATGGAGCAGTGGCAGTTGCGAAGCGCTCCTGAACCAAATGGGTCAGGGCTTGGACCTGCTGGACCAGCGTGGCAAACTGGTCCTGGGTCACCGGGATGGCTGGTGGCGACGGGGTCTCGATTGGCGGCGGTTGTGGCGCCGCGTTGCTTATCGGATCAGGCCTTTGAGAGACGACCTGGTCCTGGGCTTCAGAGGTCGCTCTTCTCTGATTAGCCATTGGAGAGGTTCTACTCCAGATCGAGATCCTTGTCTCCTTCTTCAAGTTTTGATTGGACTTGAGGCCCTTCCTCTAGCGCCAATCTGTTGCCGCCGGGATCTGTACTCCGACTCGGGCGCGGCCGGTCACCTGATCAGGGCTTCCTCTTGGGCGGACCTGCACAGAAGTCCTCACACGAGAGGCGTTGGGGATGGCCCTCCACGGAAGACCCTCCGACGCTCAAGTCAGCGGGGATCGACGATCAACAAAAATGAGGAGAAGGATCTCTCTAGGGAGTCCCTCCAGGGGTGGCTGATCGGGAGCTCCAGGAGAGCACTGACGAGCAGTGGGAGAGAGAGAGAGTGAGCCAGAGGCTGTCAGCGCATACCTGAGAGAATATAGGAATGTTATATTATAGGCAATCACTTGGATCTTGAGCGCCTTCTAGAAGGTTCGAAGGTTGTTGGGATTCGAATTAAGCTGTTATGAAGCCGATGGGATCCGTATCTTGTCTGTTAAAAGATCGATGGCTGGGAGGGCCCCCTGATGACCTGAGATCTGATGAGTGCGTAGGTCCTAGGCCGTTTTTCTAGATCCTAGACCACTCCTCAATATGATTCTTTGTTTGGGATTCTGTTACGGTAGGCCTAGGCTCTCCCGCGTTGGGCTCCACGGAGGGGGATGTCGAGTCGTAGATTGCTCGCGGAAGCCGAGCTATGGAAACTCAGGGAGACCGAGCTATGGAAGCCCAGAAAAGCCGAGTTATGGGAAGCTCGTGGGAGCCGAGTTATGGGAAGCTCGTGGGAGCCGAGCTATAGGTAGCTCGGAGAAACCGAGCTATGGGAAGCTCAGAAGAGCCGAGCTATAGGTAGTTCGGTGAAGCCGAGCTATAGGTATCTCGGAGAGAGTCGAGCTACGGGAAGCTCGGGGGAGCCGAGCTATAGGTAGTTCGGGGAAGCCGAGCTTCGGGAAGCTCGGAGGAAGCTGAGCTATAGGTTGCTCGACCTGCTGGACCACATTAGTTTAGCTCGTTCCTCAGGGGCATATTGTAACGGTCGGGGGGGGATGGGCTGATCCTAGCCTCTTCGCACGGTTATCAATGTAATGATGATTCTACCCCTCAACAAATTTATTGCCACTTTTGCATGGCATGAGATGGGGATGGAGTAGATCATGGGAAGCCAGGAATGATGATGGGATGGATAAACCTAATCCACCGCATTGTCATTCTTTTGCAGCACAGGGTCGCGGCACTGATCCAGGGGCTTGGTGCCAATTTTGCCCTTGTTGTTCCAAGGAAACTGGATTTGTTTGTCCTTTTGAAGCACATGTAACATTTTACTCGCATTAGTTTTGTTTTGATCTTCTTTCTGCTTCTTCCTGTCCGTCTTCATCATCTTCTTCCTGAGAGTACAGTGTTAAGCTTATAGACATGATCAACTTTCCTCTTTCGATTTATTACTTATTTCAATCAATGGTAACAAACGGAGGGCATCCAATAAGGGAACAAGGACTGAGAGGGATTCAACAAGGACTACACCTTGAAGGAAGGTCGCTTGACAAACCAACAGCACAATAAACAATCATCTAGTGTTGCGTTAGGAATTTTCAGGTAAACGAGTTTTCAACTGCCAAAGAAGTTAATTTTTTGGGAACATTGTTCCGGACAGATATTTGGCTTGTTTTTTTTTTTTTAATATTTATCAGTAAGAACATATTGACGGTACAACCAGATCCACAATCTTATGCACAATCACAAGCTCAGATTTTATCTACAGATTCTTAAACCAGCCATTCATTGCAACTGGTTGTTTTGTCACCCTAGCATTTTGTCGCCATATGTTACCCTCACGCTACATGATAATTCTCTTATGTCGACAAAAGACCGTTGACTTGAAGTGGAAAAGCATCCTTAATTTCCGCCATCTTGTTCAGTGTTTCTTGGCTTCCTTTTCCGCCTGCAGCATTCGAAATTTAATAATAAATCCCATGATAGACTAATGAACATATATGTGCTCTAGGAAAGAGAACCAAAATGAAACAAGAAAAACACGAACACAGCAACAAGAAAAAACTTGTCTTCAATGCGTTCAGGTTCAAAAGCATTGCACACTTAATTTGATCTCCTACGTACCGCTTTGACGACCCTGTCAAAAGCTTCCGGTCCATATTTCTCAATGTATCGCTCCACTGACTTTCTGGCATCAAGGCTCATCATCTGCAGCACCCTCCTCTGCTCTTCTGGGTAACTCGAGCTCACGTAAGTCCCAATCTTGACATACCTCCTCACATAATTTTCATAAATGTAGGCAGCTCCGTTAAATATTGGCAGCACCAACCAGATGCAGAACACAAACTTCAGGTAAGGCCAAAGAGGAAACCTGTTATATAAGGGTTACATAAATCAAATGATTCAATCTCTTGGTTCTTAAATTTGAGAAATAATTGACTGTAACATAAAAAATAATATATATATCTAATTACCATTGCAGAACTTTCCAGCAAGAGAGTTCGAAAAGGATGATTAACGAATATAACACCCAGTATGTCAGCCATTGTTGGTCATCTAGCGGAGAAGGGCTCTCAATTGCACGCATGGATGCATATCTGATCACCAATTTTGTAGCAGTTTATAAATGTGATTACTATTACATCTGTAAAAGGATTTCTTAGAAATGCTGGGGTCATCAAACACTTACAGAGGATACAGCAGCATCACCCCTGGGCTGATTTGAAACACACAAATAAGCCATCAGCTTCCATGCTAAGTAAATATGTAGGTTCTAAATTTTTGTATGAAGAAGATAAATCTCAAACAACACAAGGGAAATGGGAAGTATATAGCTTCAAAAATATAAAAAGCTGGCTGATTGCTGCATCATAAAAATGTTGCAACGAAGAGAATCCTCCAAGGTAGTAAGAGAATTAACTCTGAATCATGCTGATTTCATTGATCTGAATTTTTTGGAACTTTTGTCACATTATAAATAGTGTTAGGATTTTGCTTAGCTACGCCGTTTATATATAGTTGGTGTCAGCATTTAGCTACTGTATGTTATTTGCATCAGTCGTTCTGTTGGGTGTTTCCAGTTTATGTTCTGAACTATGCGTTGAATTGCTTTACCTGATAAGTGCATCGACAAGCCTGCCAGCGGCTCCTAGAAAACCCATGAAGTTTGATTCCTTAACTTTTGCTCTCCACGAACAAGGGGAGAAGCAAATCTTGAGCGGTTGAGGACAGGGAGCCCTAGAGGGAGATTGGTGGGCTTTTTAAAGCGACGTGCTGGAAACGAAACAAGTAAAGCATTCTTACGAATCCTGTTCAAAGTCTTCCTTCCTCCCGTGTCACGAAAGGAAGGATTAAAAAAGTTCCAAAGGAAAAGAAGGATCCGATTACAACTTTACTTTCTCCATCAACTTGGCATACGTGCTGACGGTGCTGTGAAACATATATAACAGAAGATCTTGGTCAAACTTCATGACCATTCTCCACGTCATGCGCTGTTATTATAAATCTTTCTTTAATGCGAGTAAAATAGTTGGGTGTTCCTACTTTAAAACATTTGTTGTGGACGTACGTTGCGGAAGGTAGAAGAATCTTTTGTTTAGGCTCAATAGAAGTGGAAAATGGGCCCCTTAGGGCATGGATGCCTCATGAAAAGTCTTAATACATCATCTTTAGTGCAGCAAGTCCTATATGAACTGTACCGTCCCTCTTTATTGGTCAACGTGAATCCAACGGAGCATAACGCTAACGAATGAAAGAGCAGAATACGATGTAATGTTTTGATCGTGATGTCCATTAAAAGCTATTCAGCCTTATTTTGAAAGTGTGTACAGACAAAAATGTCCTTTCCCTCCAGCGTATTTCTCTTCTTCTACCCGCTAGTTTGCTTGGATTATATTTGATGAAAAGATCTTTCCGATTCTAAACCATTCTTCCTCACTCTTGCTTTCAATTATAAGGAATCAGTCCAAGGTTTGAGCATTCTAAACCATTCTTCCTCACTCTGGCTTTCGGTTGTAACGAATCAGTCCTGTAGAGCCTGGTGTGTACTCCAAAGTTTAAATCCTAGGATAGAGGTTTATAGGCTCCATATGTTTAAGGCCCAGGTTGTTGGGTCTTGAGGGGGCTAGTCTATCATTGGGCTGGGTTTGGGCCCAAGGTGTGGGCTGGTCTAAGGGAGTTTTTAGGGTTTATTATCCATATAATAAGGCACCGGTTCATATGTGGTGCTGGTTTTATTTTGGTGGCTGTCATGGGACGAGATTGATATAATCATGTAACGATGATGATTATAGATGAATGAAAGAAACTCTTTATCCCAAGAACGAGCTATCTCTCTTCTTTCTTCTCTTATACGCATTTTTCTCTCTTTCTCACACATAGATGCCCTAGATTTCTAGGGTTTTATTGCTGCCATCTCTGCCCTAGCCATCTTCTTGGAACCGCCTCTCTCAAAGAAGGAGGGAGGAAACCCTAGCAGCACCTTCTTTTTGGGCAGCGTCTCTTAATTTTTTGGATCAGATTTGAAGGTTCACGTGAGGAAAAAGAGAGGCCACGACCATCTCTTACAATCTTGGGGCGCAAGAAATCAAAGAAAATCCTAGTTGCTAATCAATCCGGGAAGATTACCAAGATCAAATCCAAAATTATGCTGCAGATCATCTCGCTTCCGCATCTCCACATGACTTGGGGCTGGTCTAATGTGTGCTATGCTCCAAGGGTAGAAAGAGGATGATCCACTCTTCATTTGGTATCAGAGCCTTGGTGATTGGTGGAGAAAAGATTGGATCTTGGGCGTTTCTTGGTAAGATATCAAACCAAAAATTTCTGCAGCATTGTTTCTTGGTTGGATATGACATCTAGTAGCTTTAAATTCGATTTTGAAAAGTATGATGGCAAGAGAAACTTCACCCTATGGCAGCAAAGGGTGAAGGATTTATTGTACAGCAAAGGATTTATAAGGTCTTGGTGAAACAAATACCGGATAATGTAAGTCGTGAGGATTGGAGGAGTTAGAGGAGATTGCATTTAGCACAATCAGGACATGCTTGGCTGATCAAGTCTTGCCGAAGATTTGTAAGCATACTACGGCAAGGGGGCTCTGGGAAACTTTAGAGAACACTTACATGGGAAAGCATGACAAACAAGTTGTGGTTGAAGAAACAGTTGTACAGCTTGAGAATGCATGAGGGAGGAGATCTTGTGGCCTATATTCATAAATTCAATCAGGTGTGCTCAGAGGTGATGAGCCTTGATGTGAAGATTGATGAAGAAGACAAGACCCTCATCTTGTTGTGTTCGCTACCTAGTTCCTATGATGGTCTGATTACAACCTTGGTGTATGGGAAGGAGACCCTGAATTATGAAGAGGTTGTGGGGGTGCTGAGATCAAACCAGCAAAGAGAAAAGATCCGCATGGGAAACTCTAACACAGAGGTACTTGCTGCGAATGAGAGGCAAGGAAGACCCTGGGAAAAGGTTAGAGGCAAGTCCAAAGGCAGATCTAAGTCTTAGGGCAAGCAGAAAGCATGGAAGTGTTACAAGTGTCATCAGATTGGTCACCTATAGAGAAATTGCCCACTTCTGAAGAATGAGAAGGGAAGGGCATTTCCAAGGGAGGTTCAGCCAGCAATGGTGGTGCAAATTCATTTGAAGACAGTGAAGATGATGTACTGATAGTTTCATATGGGATCAAGAAGTGTGATAGTTGTTGGACACTTGACTCAGCCTGTTCTCACCATTATACTTCGCATAGGGAGTGGTTTGCAACTTATGTAGAATCTGATGGAGGGAGTGTATGCCTTGGTGATAATTATCCTTGTAAGGTTGCTGGAGTTGGAAGCATAAGGGTGATGATGTATGATGGGGTTATAAGGACTTTGACCAATGTCAAACATGTCCCGGAGTTGAAGAAGAATCTAATTTCTTTGGGTTACCTGGAGAATCATGGGTATGCTTTTGGAAGCCAGCCGGGGAGTGGATGTTTGAGGATAACCAAGGATGCATTAGTGATGATGAAAGGGAGAAGGTTGGAAAATAATCTCTATCAGATGGAAGGCTTAGTGGCCATAGATGGTGCAGAGGTGCTAGCAGCGGCATAGGAGGAACAGTTGGTCTATAAACTATGGCACTATCGAATGGGACACATGAGTGATAAAGGCTTATAGAACTCAGCAAAAGAGGTCTGATTCCAGTACTTAAGAAGGAGGACAATGACATCTGTGAGCCCTGTATTTATGGCAAAAACATAGGGTGAGATTTGCCAGCAGTTCCAAGCAGAGTGAAAGTATTCTGGAACTAGTTCACTCAGATGTATGGGGACCGGCCCCTGTATCAGCTAGATGTGGGGCTAAGTATTTTTTGACCTTTATTGATGACTACTCCAGGAAGGTATGGGTATATTTGATAAGAGAAAAATCAGAGGTATTTTTCCGGTTTAAAGCTTGGAGAGTTGGTGTTAAAAAGGAGATAGGAAAACCAGTGAAGTGTTTGAGATCTGACAATGGAGGGGAGTATACAAGCAATGAATTCAGAAGTACTGTGAGGAAAATGGGATCCAACGCCATTACACAGTGAGGATGACTCCCCAGCAGAATGATGTGGTAGAGAGGATGAATCGTACATTGACAGAGAAGGCTAGGAGTTTGAGGCTGCAGGCATCACTGCCCAAGATCTTTTGGGGTGATGCAATTATGTTCTCTGGTTTTCTTGTTAACATGTCCCCTAATAGAAAACTTAATGGAGGCATTCCAGAGGAGATCTGGAGTGGGAAGAAGGTGGAGCTTGGACACCTAAGGATTTTTGGTTGCCTAGCCTATGCACATGTGGAGGCAACTGAAAGAAGCAAGCTGGACCTAAAATCACAAAGGCTGATCTTCATCGGGTATCCACAGGGAGTTAAAGGCTATTTGCTATGGAGTTCAAATTTACAGAAGTGTATCATCAGTAGAGACATTATTTTGATGAGAAGAGCATCTTGAAGATGTCAGAGATTGCAGATGGAGTTGAAAAGGCTGAACAGGACAGCAGTGGATAGCATTGGCTGACAAGTAATGTACCTTCTACTTCTACTTCAAAACGTGCTTCTTTTGAGGTGGAGTTTGGTATGAATGTTCCAATACATATAAAGGATCAGCCAGGAGAGCCATCAATCCAGAAGGAGGTGCAGGTGGAGTCACACACTTCAGCTTTGAGAGATGATCAAAGGGGTGTGGCACTACACAAGGCAAAGCGTACCATCATCAAACCTGCTCGGTATCGCATTGATGACATAATTTTCTATGCTCTAATCACTGCAAATGAAGATCCAGAGACCTTCCAAGAAGCCATGGAAGTTCAGAAAGAGACTCATGGATGCAGGCCATGATGGAGGAGATGGAGTCCCTGGAAAAGAACAAGACATGGCAGCTAGTGGATCTACCTAGATGCTCGGGCCATTGGTTCAAAATGGGTGTTCACAAAGAAGGAGGCAACTTCATAGCAAGGTGGATTCAGATACAAAGCAAGGCTTATTGCTAAGGGGTTCTCACAGAGAGAGGGAGTGGACTACACAGAGGTATTCTCTTCAGTGGTACGTCATGCTTCAATTCGTATGTTGTTATCACTTGTAGCACAACATGGTATGGAGTTGCAGTAGATGGACGTGAAGACGATTTTTTTACATGACAGTCTAGAGAGAGGATATACATGAAGCAATCAGAGGGTTTCAAGGAATCTGGATTAGAAGAAAAAGTGTGTCTACTAAAGAAATCGCTCTTGGTTTGAAGCAGTCACCCCGTCAGTGGTACAAAAGGTTTGACACTTTTATTTTGGGCCTTGATTTTCTAGATGTGAACATGATACTTGTGTCTATGTGAAAAATATGATGAGGATGATGCACTGTATCTCCTTCTATGTGGATGATATGCTCATTACTAGCAGGAGTGTTGAAGCAGTGAATGGACTGAAATATGCATTATCAAAGAATTTGAAATGAAGGATTTGGGGTCAACTAGGAAGATACTTGGGATGAAATTTACAGAGATAGGACCAAGGGAATTCTACACTTGTCATTGGGTGGATATATTCAGAAGGTATTGGAGAGGTTTGGTATGGATAATGCCAAACCAGTTGGAACACCTTTGGCTAGTCACATGTCTCTTTCTAAGTTACAGAACCCCCAAACAGATGAGGATAAAGAGTACATGGAGAGAGTTCCATATGCCAGTGTCATGGGCAGCATTATGTATGCTATGGTGTGTTGCATACCTGACATAGCATATGCAGTGAGCCAGGTGAGCAGATTCATGGCGAACCCAGGGAAGGAGCACTGGAAGGCACTCAAGTGGATTTTGAGGTACCTTCAAGAAACTCGTGGACTTGGTCTAATTTTTGGGCAGCAAGAATGACCTAAGAAGAAATCTAATATCCCAAGTAAATCATTAGGTCCATTGGAAGGGTTTGTGGATGCAAATTTTGCAGGTGATCTGGATACAAGAAGGTCTACCACAGGGTATGTGTTCAGCATGTATGGTGGATTAATTTCTTGGAGATCAATCCTTCAACCTATTACAGCTTTGTCTACAACAGAAGCTGAGTATATAGGGATTACAGAAGCTGCCAAGGAGGCTCTTTGGTTGAAGAGACTCATCATGAAAATGGGGGTGAAGCAGGGTACAGTATTGCTATACAGTGATAGTCAGAGTGCCCTGTAGTTGGCTCAGAACCAATCTATCATGCACGCACAAAGCATATAGATGTGAGGTATCACAGAATCAGAGAATTGATGGAAGAAGGTGAAGTGGAGCTGGTAAAAGTTCATACAAAGAAGAACCAGGCAGATGCACTTACGAAGACTCTTCCACGGGATAGCTTTCTCTCATGTGTGACACTGATGGGTCTGAGGGAATGTGCAGATTTTTCAGTAGCTTTGAAGCACAAGTGGAGATTGTAGAGCCTGGTGTGGTACTCAAAGCTTAAATCCTATGGTGGAGGTTTATAGGCTCCACATGTTTAAGGCCCAGGTTGTTGGGTCTTGAGAGGGGTTAGTCTATCATTAGGCTGGGTTTGGGCCCAAGGTGTGGACTGGTCCAAGGGAGTTTTTTAGGGTTTATTATCCATATAATAAGGCATCGGTTCATATGTGGTGCTAGTTTTATTTTGGTGGCCATCATGGGACGGGGTTGATATAATCATGTAACGATGATGATTATAGATGAATGAAAGAAACTCTTTTCTCCCAAGAACGAGCTATCTCTCTTCTTTCCTCTCTTATACACGTTTTTCTCTATTTCTCACACATAGATGCCCTAGATTTCTAGGGTTTTATTGCTGCCATCTATGCCCTAGCCATCTTCTTGGAACTGCCTCTCTCAAAGAAGGAGAAGGACGAAACCCTAGCAGCACCTTCTTCTTGGGCAGTGTCTCTTGATTTTCTGGATTAGATCTGAAGGTTCACGTGAGAAAGAAGAGAGGCCACGACCCTCTCTTACAATCTTGGGGCGCAAGAAATCAAAGAAAATCCTAGTTGCTAATTAATCCGAAAAGATTACCAAGATCAAGATCCAAAATTCTGCTGCAGAATTTCAGCAGGGATATCATCTCGCTTCCGCATCTCCATATGACTTGGGGCTGGTCGAATGCATGCTATGCTCCAAGGGTAGAAAGAGGACGATCCACTCTTCAAGTCCAAGGTTTGAGCAAGATCCTCTCCCCTCGTTCTGAGAGTCTGGTCTAAGGATTTCGTTCTATTTTGTTGGTAATATAAGCTTCTTCGTTGCTCAGAGAAAGTGCTCGGAAAAGTGTTTTGATTTTAGGTCCAAAGAAAATATTTATGCTTGGAGGCTAGAATACCTAGCTACTGAAGACTTCATTAACTTCAGAAAAAAATGACATCCCCTACAGAAAGTAAAAAGCCCTTATTTATGTATCTTTTTATAGTTCCTTTGTTACACTAACAATTTTGGTTGTTAGAGGAAGTTAATGCATTAGGAAATTGTTTAATACTCAGGTAGCATCCCTGGCATGTTATGACAATCTGAGAGTTATAACTCAGTCTACTAGCATACTTTTAGTTTCATGTTTTTATGCACAAATGCCATACTCTTTTAATTAAGGTATTATACCTTCTGAACTAGGGTGTCATAATAGTATTTCGGTTGACATCAGGTGTTATACGATGAATCTATAGCTTCGATGGTGTAGTTTATTAACTAGGATGTTCTAGGTCTTTGATTGCGGTATCGTAATATATTTTTTGGCCCATAAAATGATCCTTAGAGCTTTTATAGCATGTTACAACACCTTGAAATCCATTATTCAGACCATAGATGGTAGGTATTTCTGGTATTAGAGGTTTGAACATAAAACCTTAATATTTTATGAATGGGTGTCATATTTCTTAATTTAATTAGGGTGTCGTAGGTTTGTAACTGCGGTGTTGTAATACTTTTTTAGCCCATAACATGATTACTATAGCTCCCGTGGCATGTTACGATACCTTAAGAGTTATAACTCGGTCCATTAGCGAAGGGTATTGATCAATAGGAGGGGTTAATACCTTTAGTTTCGTGTCCTTTGTTGTTTTTATGCACAAATGTCATACTCATTTAATTAGGGTGTTATACCTTCTAAACTCGGGTGTTATCATAGTGTTTTGGCATACATCAGGTGTTATACCATGACCTTATAGCTTCGGTGTCATCATTTTATAACTCAGGTATCGTAAGTTATTTTCTGGAATGTCGTAAGTTTTTGTCTTAATAGTTTCAGTTAGGGTATTGTAATATGGAAACTGGGATATCGTAACAGTTTTTTTGGGATATCGTAATGGTGATATCATTTTACATCTTGGGTATTGTAAGTTATTTCTGTTGTGTCGTAAATTTCTGGCTTAGCAGTTACAGTTAGGGTGATGTTATTTTAGTGTCGTAAGTTATTTTCTGGGGTGTCGTAAGTTATTTTTTAAGATGTAGTAAGTTACTTTCTGGAATGTCGTAAGTTATTTTCTGGGTGTCATAAGGTCCTACCTTAACAATTTTAGTTAGGGTGTCATAAAAGTTTTGCTGAGATGTCGTAAGTTCCATTGTCATCATCTTCGACATCCCGATACTCTATTTGCTGCTAGGGTGTCATCATTTGATAGCTCGGGTGTCGTAAGTTATTTTGTAGGGTGTCGTAAGATCCCGCCTTAATAGTTTCAGCTACGATATCGTAATATGTTAACCTTGGTGTCATTAGGCCCTGTCTTAATGTCTTATGAATTGGTGTCATCATTTTACAGCTAGAGTGTCATAATTTATAAACTGAGGTGTCGTGACTTCTAAACTCAAGTGTCATAAGTTCATGTCTTTAACTGTTAATGGGTGTCGTAGTTTTTAACTGGTGTGTCATATGTCTTTAACTGGGGTATCATAGATTTGTAACTGCAGTATTGTAATATTTTTTTGGCCTGTAACACGATCCATATAGCTCTCATGGAATGTTACGATATCCAATTAGTCATTATTCAGACCATAGATGGCATGTATTCTTGGTATCTAGGGTTTGAATATAACTAGGGTGTCATATTTCTTTAACCGAGGTATCGTATTTTTTTAACTTGGGTGTCATAATGCTTTATCAGGATAAATCAACATCTAAATCTATGGATATCAATGTTTATAACCGTGTGCCTATATTTCCACAGATGATGCTAAAATTATAGATCGAAAAGAAATCGAATATACTCCTGGCCGTGCATCTTCACCCATCACTCAAAATGTAGGGGATGATATTGTTGTTCCCCAAACTAGAATGGAATTCAATTCAGCAGATGATGTATATACTTTTTACAATGGATATATAAAAAGAGTTGGTTCTGGAATCACAACAGTGTGTAGCAGGGCCAACTATAACAAACAACTTTGCTTCAAGCACCTGGCGTGTTGGAGGCAAGGAAAATCTAGAAAAAAGAGAAGAGTATGAATCTTAGAGATACTAGCAAAGTTGATTGTATGGCATCCATAAAAGCAAGATTAAATTCTACAAGTGGTAAGTGGATATTGGTTAAGGTTTCTCTAAATATAATCATCAGATGTCCATAACATCAACTGGTTAGCTACGGTCCCATAGAAGGATCAACACACTAGAGAAGGCAGAGATCAGCAATTTACATGCCATGAATGTGCCCACAACTCAAATATACTCTGCTATAGTAAGAAAAAATAAGGGTAAAAGATAATTGAATTTTACAAAGAAGAATACTCATAATTTCATTTATTGCGAAAGTCAATCTCAGCTGAAAGAAGGAGATGCTCAATCGATGGTAATCCATTTCACTAAATGCAAGTAAGAAATCTCATTTTTTCTATACCTTAGACCTTAATGATAATGGATAGCTCAAGTCTGTCTTTTGGATTCATCCAAAGTCAAGATTGGCATGCACATACTTTAATGATGTTCTAAGCTTTGACTCAATCTACTTGACAAATAGATATCAAATGCCTTTTTGTTATTCGTTGGGGTCAACCATCATGGACAGTCGACATTTCTTGGTTGCACATTATTATCTGATGAGAGGACTGAGATATATAAATAAGTTTTTCATTCATAGCTGGATGTAAATGGTGGTCAAGCACCTAAAGCCATAAAAAATGACCAAATAAGGCAACTGAGGCTACAGTTAGGAAGGTTTTTCCTAATGCACGATGTCGATTTTGTCTTTGGCATATATTGAAGAAGATACCTGAAAAGATTGGCCACATTTGCACAACAAATCCAAAATTTATGGTTGATTTTGATGAGGTGATATATGATTCACTGACCATACAGTCATTCGAGGAAAGGTAGGCACATCTCATGGAGAATATGAAGAATGCAAGGCTATAGATTGGTTAAATGGCCTTTACGAATGTCGAAATAAATGGGTCCTAGTTTACATTAAGGATACATTCCTTGCAGGTTTGTAGGATATTATATTCGATTTATGTTAATGTTTGTAAACTCTAAAAAATCTGTATATTTAATGCTTCTTTTTTTGACATTATTATGTATAGGGATGTCATCTTCACAAAGGAGTGAAGGTATCAATCACTTCTTCGATGGGTTTATAAATTTGAAGACTACACTCAAGGAGTTCATAGATAAGTATGAAGATGCCTTGGAAAAAGGTATGAGATAGAAAATGAGGAAGATAATAGGATATTGCAAACAAATGCTTTCTTAAAGACATCATTCCCTTTTGAGAGGCAAGCAACAGGAAAATACGAGGTGCATGTTCAAAAAGTTTCAGAATGAGATCCTTGAAAGGACTGCATCAAATTCTAAATTAATTAAGGAAGCTAACAACTATGATGTATATTCTGTAAAGTCGTATGAAAGGATTGAAGTCGATAAATCGATAAGGAGATAATAAAAGATTATGTCGTGTCATACAATAAAGTTTTAGAGGATGTCCATGTTAGTGTATGCCCTAGATTCAATCGGATTGAATGCTATATATACATTATATGAATATAAATTAAATAAAATAATTTCTTTATCTATTCAGATGTCTTTTATTATATTTATATTTGTCTATGAGATAAAGTCAAAAGAATATGAACCGTGCATATGGAATTTGTAATAGATTACAATTATGAGATTCAAATTGCACGTTATAGTTTGATTCTTTAAATTTTTCTAGTCGATGTATAGATGGGACTGGATACCATCGAACACCGTGAGACTGGCACACATTGCATATCCTTACCCTTATGGTGGGCAGCTAATCTCGCAAGCTGAAGTATAGAGATACTTGATAGGTGTATGGATGCTCGTTATTGTGACGATGCATTAGTTGACCCACACAAAGATCCCATATGGATATTCTATATAATGTCAATGGTTGATCTCTGATGATAGTTGTGCGAGTGATCCTTTGACTTGAGGTATTCACTGCACCTCATATGTAGAATGCCATACCTTGACATTATACAAACGTCACTCTAGCCATGAGTTGCAAATAGTGATGATTGGGTATGACATGAAACACGTGTAGGTGGTGATTGACAAGATAGAATTCGTCACCCTTAATATAGAGAGGTTATATCCCACGGCCACTTGATGGATTTATTAACTTAAAATCCTTGCAAGGTTGAGTTGGAATTCGAAATGATTTTGGAGTTCTAATTCATATGAGTTACTCTTTTCTGAGATCAAGTAAACAAGATCAGTTACAGATTGACACTTTTCATGCCACTAACTGATCTGGGATATGTGACAATTGGATTGAATCGTACGGTAACCATTCATGGATAGGTATTGTTGATGGTCACGTCAATAAAACCCTTAGCACTTGATGGTCATGATGCTTTGCTAGAGGCCTCTATGATCTATAATCATGTTGTTGACTTGGACAATGTGTTGTCCAATCAATCCTAGGGTCAGTGATTAGGACATGATTAATGGGTCACACATATAAAGGAGAATTTTGAATAATTAAAATGAGAATTAAATTAGATTTAATTCAGATAAGATGACCAATTAAATAATTGGGTAAGACCCAATTTAAAGAAGATAAAATAATAATGGATATGATCCATCATAGAGGAAGAAATTTTAGGGAGAAATAATTTGCGCATATAATGAACAAATAATTGGATACCCAAATTGGCTTGTTCTATATGATGGATGGCTCTGATTATTTGGGTATGGATGACAAATCTCAGCTATATAAGAAGGATTCATGCCCATGAGATAGGGCATGATGAATCTTTACGGTAGGATGGTGAACACATCTAGATTGGGGAATGTAGTTATGAGATAACTAACTCCTAATTTCAAGGGCTAAGATTTTGACACATGGATGATGGATGGGGCTTGACCATGTGGAAGATGGGATCATATCCATGAGATGGACGTGATCCATCCTTACGTGAAGAGAAAGATTCATGCCCAAGGCTTGGGGCATGTGGACCCTTGGATTAACGTTGCCATGAGAAGGAAAGTCTCTTCCTCTCTCTTAGATTAATGTTCCCATAAAATGGGACAACTCTTTCTCTCCCTCTCTCTATTAATACGTTTCTTTTCTCTTTCTCCTCTAAGATGGTAGAAAAAGATTAGATCTTTAGACCTACGCAAAGATTTTCTGGTTTAAAATTCTAGAAGGGGATGCAAGAGGCGCTAGCATCCCTCTCTCCCTAAGTGTCATCTTCATACCTTGAAGGTCTTCATCCACTCTTCTTCGCGTGAATCACCATTAGAGGCCGGATGCATGGACGACTAGTGACAGAGGATTCACCGGCTTCATCCTTTTCTACATCGATAAAGGACTCAGGTATAAATAGATCTAATATTTTAGATTTTATTTAAGATTAAATGAATCTGTTCCTAAGGATCCTGGGCATCTAAATTTTTGTATTTTATCTTCTGCTATGTTTTCATGAATTTGATTCATGTCTTGAATACATAATTTCCAATAAGCGGTATCAGAGCCATCTTAGACTACATTCATTAATTTGATAGGATATTTAAGTCAATCTGAATGATAATATGAGTTTTTATTATGCTTTATTATGAAGATTAAAATCCTGAATTATTTTCATATGTTGATAATAAATCTAAAATTAAAATGTTTATTATTTGATGATAATACTATTATATAGATTTATGTATGTTTGTTATCATGTTAAAATAAAGTACTTTGATATGTAATTTTAAAGATAAAGGTTTATTATATGATAATAAATAATAATTAATTTAGATTTAATCATATCTGTGTCATGTTAAAATAGCAATTATTATTTATGCATGATAGATTAGAAATTATGTTTAAGATTTAATTTTAACATTATTGATATGATTAAGATCTGATATTCATATGATAATGAACAGTAATCGTAAAAACTAATTTTTAGAAATTTTGATCATGATAAGATTGTGATTAATGTAATCATTTGGAATCTAAATTGAAATTTGAATTTCAAATTTTGAATTTTGAACTTGAATCTTGAAATTTAAAATTTAAAATTTGAATCCAAAAACTTATCATGATAAGAATCAGTTAGGGTTTATTAGAGACATTAGGATTTATGGGATGTGAAACGATATATCATAACATGTAATTAAATGATAAGAAAATTTAAAATTTAAAATTTTAAAATTTAAATTAAGAATTCATAATACCCTAACAAGATCACTATCTTAACTTATCATAAAATGTAATAAATGATAAAGATTTAAGAAACTTAGAATTAACCATATCATTGCTTGATCCTATGATCCCAAAATTGGTCTAATCAATTAGGCTTACCTACATTGGTGTCTAAGAAAAGTATGATCATGATTTTTAATTGATTCATTCACTTCCTGGGAAAACCCATTCAATGGGATCGAAGGGTATGCTAAATAGAACCCCATTGATCAGCTAATCTGGCCATTGTTAAGGAAAGCACTTAATTGATTAATCAATAAGGTTAATCAGGATGGTAGCAATTGATTGGTCACATGATTAGCGTTCCTAAATTAGATAGTGGTCAGGGATCCTAATTTGATTAGGAATCCCAATCATAGTATTTGATCTTATAAATTTTTAGGTTAATAAAGATTAATCTAAAATCTATATAGGATATAACCTAGCATAGTACAAATGTTGTACATGTATGATGGAACCTATATGCGCTAAATTCCTCCACAAATATTAAGTCATTAGTCTTCCATTATTCACATGATACAAAATCAATAGGTCATAAGATTTATCGTGCCAAAGCCGAGATCGAGTGTACTTATGAGGAGTTGATTAAGGAACAATGGGTTGACTTAACTAGATTAACTAGCATAATTGGCCAAAGTCAGGGTCAGTCTAATCTAGAGGCAAACTTTAGGGTGATCACATATGGATGTGATTGACAAGGCAATGTCCCCTAAATGATCTAGGAGTCACATTAGATGTGCTTGATGATAATCTACCAAATTTGGCTTACCGAGATTTATTGTGTCAAAGCTAAGGTCAAGGTAATTCGAATGAGGATCCTAGCCCACTAAGAAAATTGAATTCCAATCTCTCGAGATTAATAGAGAGGGCTATTAACCTTGATAAAATAGTAGGAGAAACCAACTTAATTAAAAATCTTAAAATTACCATATCAAGTCGGTGATTAGTATTCATAGCAATTGACTCGTTCTATTTTTATATAGGTTATCAGAGAAACCATGAGTGTAAACATCAACCTTAGGAGTATCTTAGAATCCAACAAATTGACTGGACTCAACTTTCCTAATTGGCTAAGGAATGTAAGGATCATTCTTCGATCCAAATTTTTTTGTCCTATATGAGATTGCACTGAAGGTTCCACCAGAGAATGCTCCGACTAAGGTTTATGTGGCATATAACCGGTATAAAGATGCTGAGAAAATGGCCACATGTTTGATGTTGGTCTTGATGTCACCTGATCTTCAGAAACAGTATGAGCATATGAATGCTTAGGAGATATTGATGCATCTACAAGAGTTATTTGGTGCACAGTCTCGCTATGAGAGGTTTCAGACCTTTAGAGAGTTGTTTCAGTGCAAAATGACTGAGGGTTCATCAGTGGGTGCCCACGTGCTGAAAATGATCAATTTGATTGAGAAGTTGGCACGATTGGGTTTTGTGATGGATCATAAACTAGTGTTGACTTAGTTCTACAGTCTCTACCTCCCAACTATTCGTAGTTTGTTCTTAATTTCAACATGAACAAGCTAGAGGCGTCTCTACCTGAGCTCGCGAATATGCTGACGAATGCCGAGCCCAACATTAAGAAAGAAAAGGGGCATGTTATGGTCATGGAGTCCTCTGGCGCTCGTAAGAAGCGACCAAAGAAGATAAGGTCCAAAAGGCCAAGGCGACTAAATCAAATAAGGGCATTAAGAAAAATAAAGTAGCCAAGGGAAGTGTCACTTCTGTAGCAAGGATGGACACTGGAAGAGAAACTGCAATGCTTATATGGCTAGCCTGAAAGAAAAGAAACATACGGATGCTTCTGCATCAGGTATATTTATGATTAAGATTTTTCTTCTGTTACTTTTTATTCCACTTGTGTATTGGATACCGGTTGTGGATTTCATATTTGTATTAAATGCAGATGATAAGAAGCAGTAGAAAGCTGGAGAAAGATGAAGTGATCCTGCGCATGAAAAATGGAGCAAAGGTTACTGCTTTAGCCATAGGATTTTGTTCTTTGTCTTTGCCCACTGGGCTTGTAATGGAGCTTAGTAATTATTACTATGTTCCAAACATAACAAAGAATATTATTTTCATTTCATACCTTGTAAATGATGGATATACATTTGAAATTAGAAATAAAAAATTTAATTTTTAAAAATAAAATATTTTTGGTTCTGCTGAATTGTTCAACGAGATTTATGTTTTGAATTTACAATGCCCTATTCTCAATGTAGAAACTAAGGAATTAAAATCAAATAATTCTAAGAACTCGTACCTATGGGACTGTCGTTTAGGCCATATAAATGAAACATGTTTAACCAAATTACATAAGGATGGCTACTTGGGCTCATTCGATTGGGAATCATTTAAGGAATGTGAGTCATACTTACGTGAAAAAATACTAAGTCATCTTTTACTAAAAAGGGTGAGCGAGCGACTGAATGTTTAGGACCAGTACATTTAGATGTATGTGGTCCTATCAATATTCAGGTAATAGGAGGTTTTTCTTACTTTGTCACATTCATAGATGACCATAGCAGGTATGGTTACGTATATCTGATGAAGCACAAATCTAAAGCCTTTGAAAAGTTTAAAGAATTCAGATCCAAGGTAGAAAAATAAAGTAGCAAAAGTATTAAGATGCTTCAATCAGATCGAGGTGGGGAATATTTAAGCCATGTGTTCTTAGAATATTTGAAGGAGAATGTGATTCTCTCTCAGTGGACTCCTCCTGGTACGCCATAGCATAATAGTGTATCAGAAAGGAGGAATCACATTATTATATATGGTACGATCAATATAAGCCTTGCAAATCTTTCAAAAATTTTTGGGGTTATGCGCTACACACAGCCGAATGCACTCTAAATCGAGTTCCATCTAAGTCGATCAATTTCACTCCTTATGAGATATAGTGTGGAAAGAAACCATCCCTTAGTCATCTAAGGATTTGGGCTATGCTTATGTAAAACGTAATAAGTCGGACAAGCTTAGAGCTAGATCTACAAGTATAATTTTATGGGGTATCCTAAAGAAACAAAAGGATACTACTTCTACCATCCACTTGAGCAAAAGGTTTTTATTTCAAGGCATGCCATATTCCAAGAGAATGAGATTTTTCTGAGAAAGGGCAGTGGGAGAAATATTGAGCTTAGTGAAGCTCAAGAACCATAAATTGACATAGACCGATTATATGACATGGAGCAAATGCCAAATACAGCAGAGTTGAGCAGAAGACTTAACTCACATTCAGGCAATATTTGCGTGAGCCTCTATTAGAAGAGATGGAGCAACAGGTAGCTCCAAGTACACATCAGCTATGTAGGTCTAGCAAACACATCATATTCCTGAGAGATATGGATTTCTTATAGAAGATGATGAGCCTACTAACTATGAGAAAGCAATATGTGACATTGACTCCAAGAGATGGCTTGAAGCCATGAAGTCTGAAATGGACTCCATATAAGACAACCAGGTATGGACCTTGGTTGATCCACCTAAAGGTGTAAAACTTATTGGGTGCAAATGGGTCTTCAAGAAGAAGACCGACATGGATGGTAATGTGATTACCTATAAGGCAAGGCTAGTCGGAAAGGTTACAAGTAAAGGCAAGGTGCTGACTTTGATAAAACTTTTTCTCCTGTAGCCATGCTTAAGTCCATAAGATTTTACTTGTGATTGTAGCCTATTATGATTATGAGATATGGCAAATGGATGTCCAGGCCACCTTCCTAAATGGTAATTTAGTGAAGGATGTGTATATGACACAACCTGAGGGTTTTGAGTCCATTGATTTTCAAAAGGTATGCAAGCTGCAAAGGTCGATTTATGGACTTAAGCAAGCCTCTAAGAAGCTGAAATATCCATTTTGATGAAACAATCAAAGAGTTTGATTTCATCAAAAATGAGGATGATCCATGTGTATACAAGAAGGTTAGTGGGAGTGTTATTATTTTCTTGATATTATATGTAGATAACATATTATTGATAGGAAACAATGAATCCTTGCTGCAAGAAGTGAAGGATTAGTTGTCCAGCAAGTTCTCCATGAAAGATTTGGAAGAAGCAGCCTACATACTGGGTATTAAGATCTATAGAGATAGATTTAGGAGGTTGCTTGGATTATCCCAATTAACGTACATAGATAAAGTGCTAAAACGATTTAGCATGGAGGAATCAAAGAAGGGATTTCTATCGGTATCGCATGGGGTGCATCTCTCCAAGGACATAAGTCCTAAGACTCAAGAGGAGAGAGAGCATATGAATAGAATTTCGTATGCCTTAGCAATCAGATCTATCATGTATGTGATGCTATGTATGAGATCTGATGTTTCTTATGCTTTGAGTATCATTAGTAGATACCAGGCAAACCCTGGTGAGAAACATTGGATGGCCGTCAAGAATATCCTTAAGTACTTACGAAGGGCTAAGGATATGTTCTTGATTTATTAAGGACCCAAACTCATAGTTCAGAGTTATACGATTTTAGTTTTCAGTCTGATAAAGATGATTATAAATCTCAATCAGGCTATGTCTTTACACTCAATGGTAGTGCAGTCAGCTGAAAGAGTTCCAAGTAGAAGATGACTGCCGACTCTACGACCGAAATCGAGTACATCACAGCATCAGATGCAGCAAAAGAAGTGGTTTGAATCAAAAAATTTATCACTGAACTTGGTGTGGTTCCGAGCATTGCTGATCCAGTACACTTGTAATGTGACAACAATGGAGCTATTGCGCAAGCTAAGAAGCAAGGTCTCATCAAGGTCCAAATATGTACTCAGAAGATACCATATAATTAGAGAGATTATTTATAGAAATGATGTAAAAATAGAATGAGTCCCCACTGAGGATAATGTAGCTGATCCACTCATGTATAGGTGTTGTTGATGTCCCCGCTTATGGTGTTTGATGGTGTCCAGTCCCCACTGAGGATAATGAATCGTACGATAACCATTCATGGATAGGTATTATTGATGGTCACATCAACAAAACCTTTAGCACTTGGATGGTCATGATGCTTTGCTAGAGTCCTCTCATGATCTATAATCATGTTGTTGACTTGGATAAAGAGTTGTCCAATCAATCCTGGGGTCAGTGATTAGGATATAATTATTGCCAACATGTTAAAGGGCCTAATGGGTCACACGCATAAAGAAGAATTTTGAATGAATTAAAAAAAATTAAATTAGATTTAATTTAGATAAGATGATCAATTAAATAATTGGGTAAGACTCAATTTAAAGAAGATAAAATAATAGTGGATATGATCCATCATAGAGGAAGGAATTTTAGGGAGAGATAATTTGCGCATATGATGAACAAATAATTGGATACCCAAATTTGGCTTGTTTTATATGATGGATGGCTCTGATTATTTGGGTATGGATGGCAAATCTCAGCTATATGAAGAAGGATTCATGCCTATAGGATGGAGCATGATGAATCTCTACGGTAGGATGGTGAACATGTCCAGATTGGGGCATGTAGTTATGAGATAACTAACTCCTAATTTCAAGGGCTGAGATTTTGATACATGGATGATGGATGGGGCTTGACCATATGAAAGATGGGATCATATCCATAAGATGGACGTGATCCATCCTCATGTGAAGAGAAAGATTTATTCCCAAGGCTTGGGGCATGTTGACCCTTGGATTAACATTGCAATGAGGAGGGGAGTCTCTTTCTCTCCCTTGGATTAACGTTGCCATGAGATGGGATAACTCTTTCTCTCCCTCTCTATATTAATACGTTTCTTTTCTCTTCCTCCTTTAAGACGGTACAAAAGATTATATCTTTAGACCTATGAAAAGATTTTTGGTTTAAAATTCTCGAAGGGGATTCAAGAGTCACTAGCACCCCTTTTTTCCTAAGTGTCATCTTCATACCTTGAAGGTCTTCATTCACTCTTCTCCGTCTGGATCACCGTTAGAGCCCAAACGCATGGATGGCTAGTGATAGAGGATTCACCGGCTTCATCCTTTTCTACATCAATAAAGGACTCAGGTATAAATAGATCTAATGTTTTTCAATTTTATTTAAGATTAAATGAATCTGTTCCTAAGGATCATGGGCATCTAGGATTTTGTATTTTATCTTCCACTACGTTTTCATGAATTTGATTCATGTCTTGAATACATAATTTTCAACAGTCCAATGCCAGTGTTGATCCTTTCAGTTCAAGGATTACCTGTGTCGGCATTCTTTATTGGTTCTTCGTCAAAGAGATGTATTTTGTTTACCAAATAAGTACTTCTTGAAGAGATGATGTAAGGACATGAAATACCAATTTAACAATTTCAACATAAATTTTGAAGGTTATGATAAAAGTTCACGAAAATCATGGTACACAGTAATATTTTTTTATTTTAAATGTCATGTTATATGTTTTCTTTAAAATTATGTTATTAATTGTAGATATGCTTTGATGAGTCATCGGATGATGAAGCTCGCAGAGATAGCCTTTATATCTGAAGATGCATTTAATTTAGTGATGGATGATTTTGTAGCTTCATATAGGATGACACTTAAAAGAGCCTCATCCTCATTTTAATACAAAATCATTTTTTTGCTTGCTTCCATCATTTTCTTATTGCGGTGCTTCCATGTACGCTTTGTTCGCATTCTACATCGAATCACAAAACTATTCTTCACCATGGAGGCAAAAGAAAAAACAATGGAGAAGATTTGGGATGCCAGCGGTTAGTCGACCATCAAACAGAAGAGATATATGCTGCCTTCAGAGGAAGAGATAATATTATAAAGAAAAAGTTAAAACTAGGGTTTAGAAGTTATATATGCCGCCTTCA
>UESW01003938.1:595002-663950 GCA_900491605.1 Calamus simplicifolius | reverse complement strand
CGGTAAATTTTGTTTCACTCAATGTTTCGCTTGTAAAAGCCTATAATATTTTTAACGCTTAAAAGCATAGCAACTAACAAATTTAGTGTCGAAATAACAGGGATTTGTTGTAGTGTGTACAACCTCCTAAAATCAAGGGATAGGATTATGCCATGTGAGGATGATCAACCATCCATTTAATGGACTAATACAACATTATCTAAATCCTAAAATCTGATTGGATAATGTTTTGGGAGTGGATTCATGTTCCCCATGAGATGGGGCATGATCCACACACCAAGAAAAGTCATCTCCATGGTCAAAACATGTTGACTATGTGTTGACCAACTACTTCCTAATTTGAAGCAAACTACCTCCTAGTTTGAAGGAAGGAGGCATTATCTTATGCGGATGAGATTTTGACCAGCCAATACCCTCTTGCCATCTATAAAAAGAAGACCCCATAAGAAAAATAAGTGTGATCTTCCTCTCTCTTAATACATCTCTTTCTCTCCCTCCTCTCTCCTAGTAGTTAAAGATTAGATCTTCAGAACTACAGGGATCTCTTCTAGTTTAAGTTCTAGAAGGGGATTTAAGAGGTGCTAACACCCCTCTCTCCCTAAGAGTTATTTTCATACCTTGACTTCATCCACTCTTCTCTGCATGGATCACCATTAGAGGCTAGACGCGTGGATGGCTAATGGCAGAGGATTCACTGGCTTCATCCTTTTCTACATTGATAAAGGACTCAGGTATAAATAGATCTAATGTTTTAGATTTTATTTCTGATTAAATAAATCTGTTCCTGAGGATCCTGGGCATCTAGAAATTTTATGTTTTAATTTTACCTTTCGTTACATTTTCATGAATTTGATTCACGTCTTAAATACATAATTTCTAGCAAGTGGTATCAGAGCCTCTTTAGGCTACAGATTCATCAATTTGATAGGATACTTGAGTCAATCTAATTGATAATATTAGTTTTTATCATGCTTTATTATGAAGATTAAAATCCTAAATTGTTATCATATATTGATAATAAATCTGAAATAAAAAGAAATGTTTATGATTTGATGATAAATAATATTATTTAGATTTATGCATGTTTATTATCATATTAAAATAAAGTACTTTGATATGTGATATCAGATATAAAGGTTTATTATATGATAATAAATAATAATTAATTTAGATTTAACCATATCCGTGTCATGTTAAAATAGCAATTATTATTTATGCATGATAGATACTATGTGCTGAAATCCTAGAAATCATGTTTATGATTTAATTTTAACATGATTATTAATATGATTAAGATCTAAAATTCATATGATGATGAACAGTAATCATAGAAAACTTCACTATAGTAAAAGCAACGCATAGCAACTCTTTTTTCCCGACGCTCGAGGGTAGGGTTGGGAATTCACCCAGTCTGCCAACGCTTTTTAAAGCGTTGGCAAAAAGTGCATTGTGCCGACGCTTTTTAAAGCGTCGGCAGGTCACCCCCTTCCTCCAACCCCCACCCGCGTTCGTTCTGATCGATCCTATGCCCTAATTAATCGATCCTATGCCCAAGCTCTGTCTCCCTCCCCCGGCGTTCTGCATTCTGGATCGTGCGCCCCCCCCCCCCCCTCTGATCGATCCTCCTCCTTTGATCCAGATCTAGTGCCCAAGCTCCGTCCCCCCCTAGCGTTCTGCGTTCTGGATTGTGCCCCCCCTCCCCCCGCGTTCTGATCGATCCTCCTCCTCTGATCCAATGCCCAAGCTCCGTCCCCCCCACCCCCCGGCATTCTGATCCAGTGCCCTAGCGGAGCTCTTTTCCTCTTCAGTGCCCTAGCGTTCTAATCATCCTCTTCAGTGCCCTAGCGGAGCTCTTTTCCTCCCCCAGCCGATCCTCATCAGTGGCGGAGCAGATCCGACCTCTTCAGTGACCTAGCGGAGCAGATCCGGCCTCTCTCTTCCCTGGCCTAGGGCTTTCTCTTCTCTCCGACATAGCCCATTTCCCCTCGAAGGTAAGATCTCTTAATTAAGTAACATGCAATAATCCTTTAATTAATCTTCTTTAGTGTCTGTTAGAGTGCACTCTTCGAATACTGTTCAACAAATTGCTGTCCGCATTGTGGCCGGGTGGCCTTTCATTCTTTGCAAACATGAATTCGATGAAGTCCAAGTGCATAACGCCAAAGTGAGGTCTGTTAGCATTACTGTTTGTTTATTGTTTTATATCTAATATTGTTAGAAATTACTGTTTGTTTCACAGACCAGCATTGTTGTTTTATGTAGTATCTTTTAGTTATTGGTGTCTAGTATTGGCATGTGTTTAGGAGATTATACTGCTTCGCAGGCACTCACCCATCCCTTTCTTTTATGTTGATACCATGTTTCCCAACTGAGTACCATCTGAATACTTCTCAAGGTCCAATATTTCTTCCACACAAATAGTTGTAAAATCCTGCTGAAAGCTGTCCTCAGTCAGCATTGACAATGCATGATCTCAGGTATCGATAACATGTTAGCTGCACCAACTCATGACTTGCCTTTTTTGGCTAATCACGGAGTTCCTCAAAATGCATGCCTATATTTAGGATGTTGTCCGGGTATTGAATTGAAGGAATTTGATGCAAGTTGTGATTCTTTGACCTGTTGTAAGTAAAATCTGAGCTAGGAAGCAGTAAGTTTCACTGCACTGGATTCCTTGCAACCAAGATAGAAAGTAGATTACTCCAACTATGATTAACAATCTAATTGTGTTGATCACATCACGGCAAAAACAATCTAGCAGCTTTTGTTTTTTCATAGAAAAAGATGTCTTAGACTCTTGATCGGAACTTATGGTCTTTTGAATTGCAATAAGCAGCTGCAGATGACACTCTCTCCCAAAAGACTTACTCTTCCTCATACTTATTAAAGAACTTTCCAGTCTCTCTTGCTTTAACATTTCCTTAAACATGTGATTTTCTTTTCTGAACAGTTTTTCAGTGTTGAAGATTAGGATTCCTCTTGTATTGCTGTGTTACACTATGGATCATGTTAGTTACTATTCAAGTAAGATTTGGTAGAAAAAGTGAAGAAGAGATTTCCTTTCACTGTCTTATGTAACAGGGTATGTAGATTACATAGGAGTTTGTCTTTTTGATCTGCAAGCACACAAAGCTTGTCTTTAGTCTCTCATACTATTTATTATTTCAAATGAAAAGATATAGCGTTAGATGTAGTCCAATATCAATGTAATTGAATTATCATACAATTTTCCATGTTCATGTGTACAGAATATGCACCATATATGTAGTCTCATGGCATTTTGGCATCCTGGAGATGAATTTGTTATATGTTCTGTCTAGAAGCATGTGTGTTTTTCGTTTTTCATTGGTATCTTGAGCTCTTGGTTTTGGTTTCATTTTTTAATTTCTAGGAGTATATGTATATCATATACAAGACTTACAAATTTTCAATACAATCCATGATTCTTTCCTAGCATTGTTGTTTTATACATATTATGCTTGGCTTAGCAGAGGATTGGGAAATCAAATTGCCTACAAACTAATACAGATGAGATATCATTCGAGAGTGCTGCTTCTACTGTTAGGGTGATTTATTATAAACAGGGGCACACATCGGGAACTTTTCCTTTTGATCGCATCTTCCTGGCCTTCTCAATTGTCTTGTATTCATCATTTCTTTTTCTTTCTTCTGCAAGAGCTCTTTCTCTACCAGCAATTGTTTCAATTTTAGCTATCTCATTACGATGTTCTTGTATTGCTCTTCCCCGCCTCCGTTCCTGTTCCCTCTGCAATTTGGCAAAAAGTGGTTAGTTTCTGGATTAACCTTGTATGCTAAGACATCATACGTGTGCCAGTATTCTTGAAAGTGTTTGAAGATAGCCAATTTCCATGGTCTGACCCGCAGGATATGTGGCTCTGAACATGATAGTGATGGTACTGGAAGAGGTGCAGGGGGTGTATAAAAATGATACTATTAGGATTACCTTCTAGGGAAATGACTGTCTGGAGCTTAAATTGAAGAACATTCTAGTGGTTTTGGGTTACTTATCTTTTTGGTAAGATTCTTTCACTTTATTAGGGAATTTTTCTTGTAAGACTCTTTAACTTTCTCTTAAATGCATAGAACATGACTTATATTTAGCATGAAAGCATGCTTTTAGGTGGGGGGAAGTCATCTTGGAAGCTCCTGTGAAATGTGAGGATGAACAAGAATGAACATTCTTTGGGTGAAAGAATATCATCTTGTAAAATTTTTGTGAGTAGAGCTTCGGTTAAATTTGGCAAGTTACTATTTACGGAGGAGATGTTTACATAATTAAATATTAGTTGAAGAGTAGGGAAGAAAAAGAATTGGTCATCATTTGGATTTATATACTGATTTCCTAGGCATGTGGGCCAAAAGGCACTGATAATGCATGTTAAATTTAGATGCTGATGAGATGTTGTCTGCTTTGTTTAAGAGTCAACAAGTAGTGTTTAGTAATTGATGTAATTATTTTAGTGCATTGATCTATAGGGATTATACCTCCCATCAATTCGTTCAGAGGTCAATTTCTTGCCTCTCTTGGAAGTGTTTTGGGAATCTTGAAATTTGGTTGACTAGATATGCAACTGCCTATCTTGGTCATGCTTCAGCAATTGATGTTAGTTGGCATGTCTTCTAGTTTTGTTAACACTCAACCAAGCTTACGGTGCAACAAGGGGTCAGGACCATTATGGCCCTGTTAACGGGTTGCCTGTGGAAGGAGACAGAAAAAATGAAATGTAATCATTGCACCATAAATTCAATGATAGTTATACCTCTTTTCACTGCAATCGGAGTTTGGCCTTCTTCTTCTTCTCATTCTCCCACTCCAAAATAGTGGCATTCATCTTTTAGTACCTGCCATGAGTCGTGTTGCACACAGAATCATTCACTGCAACAAGATGCCATAGCACCAAAGCTTTTTTTTGTTATGTTGAATAAACATTAATAAGTGATACAGTATAATAGATAGCATGTTTTCATGATCATTTTTTAATTGACTTTGTGTGTAGTGCAATATAAAATTAAACATGTATTATTTGTCAAATGAAAAATCTGATGGCAAGTATCTAATGAGGTATAGCTAAGATTTGTCTTGTTATCGTGCCTTGTTAATTATCAAATAAAAATTTATGCTGCTTGCTTTTGATTTTTATAAAAACATTTTGCAGATCATGTTAATATTGTGAACAATATAGTTCCTTTTATCACATTACTATTTATTTTGACATATGCCTATGCTACTAAATGTTGAACACTTATGATGATGAAATACGTGCAGGATATTTGATAAAAGTTGGTTGTTTATCAATCATTTATCCTAAAATAGATAAAAGTTGGATAAATAAACCAAGAAATACCAAAGAATATTTAGATGGAGTTCGTGATTTCATTAAATTTGGTATGGATAAAAGTAGTTTGAATGGAAAGATTTCATGTCCGTGTCGGCGATGTGTTAACAGTTCTTATCTAGATCCACAAACCATTGAAGAACATTTGATATGGAATGGTTTTGCTAGAGGTTATACTCGGTGGATTTTTCATGGAGAATGTATGTTGCCAATATCAAGTAATCAACCCTCGTCTGATCTTGGATCTAGTAATATGCAAGATAATATTGTAGGAGATGATATGACAGGTTTGATCACAGATGCTTTTCGACATGGTGTTAAAAACTTTGGAGGTTCAACTAATATACATGGAACGGGTGGAATATGTGATGGTTCTACATTTATGGAACAAACATTTGTTGAGGAGCAGATGCAATCATCAACTACTGAGTCAGCTTGGTATCATAATTTAATTAAAGATGCAGATGAACAATTATATCCAGGTTGTTTAAAATTTTCTAAGATCTCTTTTCTTATACATTTATTTCATATAAAATATATGAATGGATGGTCCGGAAAGAGTTTTACCATGCTCCTCAAATTACTAAAGGATGCATTTCCAGAAGGCTCTGGTTTACCATCCTCTTATTGTGAAGCAAAGAAAGTTGTTAACAAATTGGATCTTGGATATCAAAAGATCCATAATTGTCCAAAAGACTGTATGTTATATCATGGTGAAAATGCTGATCGAGAGTCATGTAATGTTTGTGGATCTTCACGATGGACAACTTATGAAGAGGATGATGATGATGTAATGAACAAAACAAAAAAACTGGCGAAGATATTGCATTATTTTCCTCTTATTCCTCGATTGAAAAGGCTATATTCATCATCGAAGACAGCTTCATTAATGAGATGGTATGATGAAGGGCGTACGAAGAATGAAATGTTGAGACTTCCAGCAGATAGTCTAGCATGGAAAGCATTTGATACTAGGCATTCTAATTTTACCTCTGATATTCGTAATGTTCGGTTGGTTTAGCTTCAGATGGCTTCAATCCTTTTTGGACTCTAAATTCTACATATAGCACTTGGCCAGTTGTTCTAATACCATACAATTTACCACCATGGTTGTGCATGAAAAAATCCTCACTTATCTTGTCAATGGTTATTCCAGGTGATAAGGGTCTAGGAAATGATATTGATATTTTTCTAGAACCTTTAATAGAGGAATTGAAACAGTTATGGAAAGGTGTCGATGCAATTGATGCTTCAAATGGTGAAACATTTAAACTACGGGCAGCTTTGTTGTGGACTATTAATGATTTTCCAGTATATGCCAATTTATCTGGATGGAGTACAAAGGGAAGGGTTCCATGTCCTTGTTGTGCAGATTCGACACATTCAATTTGGTTAATACATGGAGAAAAATTTTGTTATATGGGTCATCGTCGATGGTTAGAACCAAATCATCCGTTTCGTTTTCAGAAAGATTTATTTGATGGTACCATAGAATTGGGATGTGCACCAATTCTACCTTCTGGAACTAATGTTCGTATACAAATGGATTCCATCAATTACATATATGGTAAATTCTCAAAGTTTTCTAAAAAAAGAGGAAGGAATAATCAAGAAGGATTTTCAGAAGAAGTGACTATTAGTAATATGGATGCACAGGTATTTGAAGATTCAGATAATTTTTTTAAAAAATAAAATGAGGAAGATGGACAGATAGCATGTACAAATCAGCCTAGCAAACATTTATGCAAGAAAAGAAGTATCTTCTTTGACTTACCTTATTGGGAACATAATCTTATTCAGCATAATCTTGATGTCATGCATATAGAGAAGAATGTTTGTGATAATCTACTTGGAACATTGTTGAATCTTGATGGAAAGACCAAAGATAACATGAAGGCACGATTGGATTTAAAAGAACTGGGTATCCGACCGAAGCTTCATCACATTATACTTGCTAATGATAGAATTTATTTGCCTCCTGCATCTTATACAATGTCTCCTCAAGAAAAAAATTATTTTCTTATAGTATTAAAAAATATTAAAGTACCTGATGGATATGCATCAAACATTTCAAGGTGTGTGCATCTTAAAGATATGAAAATTTCTAATCTCAAAAGTTATGATAGTCGCATATTGATGCAAGATATTTTGTCAATAGCTTCAAGATCATCAGTGCCTAAACAAGTTATTACAGTTATAATTCGGTTATCATCATTCTTTAAGGCATTATGCTCAAAAGTTATTGATCCTGGAGAGCTTGATCAGTTGGAGTCTGATGTTACTATTACACTTTATCAGATGAAAAAGATTTTTCCTTCTGAATTTTTTACTATTATGATACATTTACTCATTCACTTAGCTTCGGAAGTCAAGCTTAGTGGACCGGTACATTATAGATGGATGTATCCTATTGAGAGGTACACTATAGAGGCTGATGTATCCTATTGATCGATACACTATAATTTTTAATAAAAGTAGCATCATAATTATGCTATATTTAAAAATTAATTTATGTTGTAGGTACCTTATGCAATTGAAAGATTATGTACGAAACAGAGCCTATACAGAGGATTCGATTGCAGAAGGATATATTGCTGAAGAGTGTTTGACATTTTATTCAAGATATCTTCAAGGTGTAGAGACAACATTTAATAGACCTCAACGGTATAGTGATTTTGTACATAACGCAGAATTGTATAAGTTTTCAACTGCAGGTAGAGTCTTGGGAAAAACTGAAACTATTGTATTGGATCATAAATCAATGGCACAAGCACATCGTTATGTGTTACTCCATAGTGAAATAATATCTGACTATCGTAGGCCAGTATGATTTATTGCATTTCACATTTAAATATCATATCTTATTTTTTTGTTCTAAATGAACAAAGTAAATTTTATGCAACAAATTTTTAATGTCTCAACGATAAGCTAATCATGGCACTTGACCTAATCCAAGGATTGAACAGCGATGGTTAGTCGAGTTATTTCCTAGATGGCTTTCAAAATAGGTTTGACATATACTTAGAGAATATATGGATATATTTAGCATCAAATAACCTGTTAACATTCCTTTTTATTTTCTAGGTATCAATGATGATGGAGAAATTTTTTAGCTGAATTAATAGCCCTGGCTCGAGGACCTAACAAAGTTGTCAATAGCTATAATGGTTTCATAATCAATGGTTTTAAATTTCATACTAAAAATCATGAAAAATTTATAAAAACACAGAATAGCGGTGTTATGGTAGAAGCAGATGAAAAACTTATTACTGTGCACTAAAAGATATTTATGAGTTAGATTACTACGAAATCTTTAAAGCCATATTATTTAGATGTAATTGGGTAGATATAAACTCATCAAGGGGTTTGAAAAAGGATGCAAATGGATTTACACTTGTAAATTTTACAAGGTTGATACATACTGGTGCCTTATTGAAGGATGATCCATTCATTTTTTCTTCTCAAGCTCGTCAAGTATATTTTGTGCAAGATGCAAAAGATAAAGATTGGGCTACTATTATTAAAACAAAATCGAGGGACTTATATGATATGGGAAAGCAGCTGGAAGATGATGAATATGATGACACTTATACGCATTCAATGCCATTCAATTTTGTACCGGTTGATGACGTACATGCGATGGTATCCTTGGTTAGGACAGAATTTGAAGGAAATGATAATGCTTGATTCTTATAGTTGGTATTAAATTTTGCACTATAGTGGATTTTCTAGTAATTATTCAGTTAATTTAATATTTATTTTCACTAACTCTTACTCTGATGTAAATGATAGGTGACATTATGCCGCGCTCATGGATAGAGGCTGGCACTTATGCTTCATCATAGTAGGTTCATGCTGGTCCTTCTTCAGTACCGGATGTTGCGTTCAATCCTTCGGCACATCAGTCTACAGCAGGTCCATCATCCTTTGGGCATCATGATCCTACTGTCGATGTAGGAGATGATGAGCTACACATTCAGGATAATTTATTTTTTAATTTAGCTTGATAAAATATCTTTACACTTTTTACTATAGTTTACGCATCCATATCTATTTTTATGCAGACGAATCTGGAGGGTTACACGCAGATGCGGACCCATGATAGTTCGGGATGTATGGCAGATGCGCGAGGGTGAGCAGATAGTGGTTGAGTGCAATCAGCTAGGGTAGCCAATTAAAAAAGCCGCTAGCTTATTGAGTTCCTTTTTAGGGTCAGTTGCACGGAGGCATCAGCTTTGTCCACTAAGTTATGCAAAATGGAATGACATGCTTCCAACGTATAAAGTTGAGATTCTACGAGTTGTGCAGATAAAAATTTGAATCTAAACATTTCTTATTTTGTATACTTGTTATATTATGCTTTATTTTATATTTTTTCAATTTACAAACAGCTTGTTTTATTTTAATTAAGTCAATTATTAGACTTAACAATTAAATTGTTTTGCAGTCCAAGTTTGTACTACCTCCATCCACTTATGATTTTGTACTGAAGTCTCTTAACCGAAAATGAAAAGAATATAAGGCATATTTGAAGATGAAGTACAAGTTGCCGGGTATGACCAAGGAGCAGTAGTTGGTACTTGTCCTCCTGATGTACCCCCTCATCAGTGGATGGAGTTGGTTCATTACTGGTTCTTCGAGAGGGGACAGATATCTTGTTATTTAATCTTTTAAGATACTTTATTAAAATATTTATTTTTTTAAAATATAATAAATATATTTATTTGATTTTGCAGACATATTCTAATATTGGTAAAGCTGCACGAGCATCTCTGTCTGTTCCCCATACATCGGGATCCAAGAGTTATGCGCGAGTTAGACAAGAGTTCGTATGTTCCAACCATTTAAATCCAAGAGTTATTTTCGTGTTTGATGTAATTTGTTCATATTTAAATCCAACCATTTCCTTTCAGTTTTTATAAATTTTCATCTTATTTAATTCATTAATATCTGCGAAGATCTTTTAGATTCGTTATTCTTCATCTTTCCATGAAGTTAAGATCTTTTAGATTAATATCTGCTTGATGTTGTCTTATCATTTCATATGACGATTGCCTTTGATAAGATTATGTTTATAAGAGTTAAATTTTGTCCAAGTCTGCTGTTGTTACAAGTGCAGTTAGTCACTTGTGCTATATTATAGAATATCTTGGTAACTGAAATTTTAAAACCCTTCTCATATGTTAATAAGAGTTGAATGCTGGGACTGCAATCATTAAATTCATGTCATTAACGCCAGATAAAGAGGAAAGCATCTGCAACATGTTGAGAAATACAAGAAGTTATATAAGAACTGACTTTTACTATCTGTAGGCACATGACATCCTTCATAGGGTAGGCACCTGTACCACCCAAGCCTGGGCCTGTCTCAGCAGCTGGGTGGCATTACAAAGACAGATTATTAACCGATCGTAGATTATTAGGATCACCATCTGAAAGATTACTGCTATTACAAAGGTATTAGCCTTGTGTTCATGGTACCGCCTTGCTGAACAGTGAGTGTCAAGAGTAGGGGAATTGGTACGTAACCAAGCACAGAACTGATGAAGATGGGAAACATTCTCAGGACAATCTTTGTCTCCTCCACTTGGGTCACAGTGCAGAAGGACCAAGGCCCCTTGTCTCCATGATCAATAGAAGCTTTGTCAAGGAATCTAATGGCAATAACAAATGCAAACCTTAAAAATCTTCACCTGATGATGCTGGTCAAGATGGAAATAGGAATGCTACTAAAGAGATCAATTTCTGAAGAATATTTGTGTGGTGCGACTCTTATGCTTGACTCGTGACCTGAAAAAAAAAATGATGATAATGAGACTTACTTCAGACCCTCGGTATGAGATAACACTTCAATACCAGCTGTTTCCTCAGCATTCTGTCGCAGTTGCTCTTGAATTTTGGGTACTATGAATTTTCGCTTTCTGAATGCAACCACACAAACCTGAAGTAGGGGGGGGGGATCAAGGAAAGCTAGAACTCACCACCATATCTTTATGTTGAGAAATGAATTTGTTTCGAAAGATACTAGAGACAATTTGATATGCTATAATTGATTCCAACATTAGTCTGACTGCATAATCTCTTGTGAGCCTCTGTTAAGGAAAAAGTTTTACCTGCAAAATTCGAGTCAGAGGACTTCCTTCTGGTATCTGATTGCGATAGAAAGAGAAACCGCTAGCTACTATAAGCACTCCTAGTAGAATTAAAAAAGCAGAGACCCCAAGACCAATATCCCACCCCTTGTAACTCTCAATCCACACCATAAGAATTAGGCCTATGAAGGCTCCAAATGAGATGCCAAAGATGTACCAGTTGAAGAAGCTAGATTTGAGCTTTGACTCAATTGGGTCATTATCGTCAAACTGGTCTGCCCCTAAAGATGGTAAGTGTAATACCCGGTTCAAACGAACCAGATTTGGTTCAGATGAACCAGGCTTGGTTCAGATGAACCAAGCCTGACTTTTGGGTTCCCCGGACTAACGCTTCGCTCCAGACGAAGCGTTTAGCCTTTTCGGGAAACCCCCGATCCGAGGCACTGCTTAGGTGAATAAATAGGGAGGATGAGGACCCTTCCTTCACGCGGGCATACTTCATCCATCAGGTAATTCCCTACCTCAGAGAGAGAGAGAGAGAGAGAGAGCGAGTAGGAGAGAGAAGAGAGAGTGAGAGAGAGACAGCGTGAGAGAGAGAGAGACAGAGGGACAGAAAGAGAGCTCGGGAGGCAGAGAAAATGGAATCAACCCGGTCGTCCCCCTTGGTTCAGGCCCGGCGGCGAGCTCGCCGCCTCGTCAGGCCTGAGATCTGGCCGATGATTTCGCAGGCGCCGGAGGAGGCATCCGACGGGGTGGTGGTAGAGAGAGAGAGAGAGAGGGCCAATTGGCCCTCCTCTCGCGCGGTGGCGGAAGCCGAACCAGTTGGTTCAGGCCCGGCGGTGTGCTCGCCGCCTCGCCGGGCCCGAGCTTCGGCCTGTCGCCTCCACCGGCGCCGGGAGTGCATCTGGTGGAGGTCCGCCGGCCAAGGTGGCCGGCCATGCTGTCGGCACAAAGACGTGCCGCGCGGATGTGAGGGAGAAGATGAGAGAAATTAAGGAGAGGGAGAGAGAGGGAGCCGCGGCTGGCTCTGGTCCAGCCAACGGCGGCCGGACCGGCCCAATTTGATCGGAATCGTCGCCGGCGCGATGAATTCCACGCGGGAGCATGGAGAGAAAGAGAGAAGGAGAGAAATTGAGGTAGAAAGAGGGGAAAAGGAGGCCGCCGCGGCGGCGGCCGGCCCGGCCTCCGGTGGCCGGGCCGGACGAAATTAGGCCGGCGGCGGCCCTGGCCGCCGGCCGGATGTTGTCCTCTGTTTCGAGCGAAACAGAGGAGCTGGGATCGAAGGATTGAGTGGGCTGGCTGGGCTGCCATCTTTTGGGCCCTATTGGGCCGTGCAGCGAGTTTTGGGGCTAGTTTTTGGGCCCCGTAACGGGCCGGGATTAGCAAGAAAATTATATGCTAGAATCTGGGTGAATTCTAGTTTCATGGGGTATTTTTACTTCCCCAATTGGGTGTGTATAGAGGGAGATATTCGAGCCCGAAGTTGGGCCCGTGAACTAGTCTGGGTAGGGTCTTAAGGGTCATTTTATTAATTAGATTTCCGTGAATTAATTATGTACATTGATCCTGTAGGTGCCCAGACATCTGATTAGTTGGTTCATCATTGGATTTGCGTAGGAGGTAAGTAAGACTATTATGCAATTTAATTGTTTAATTAATAAATTGAGTATATACAGTTTGCATGCATTTTATAAATTAATTGAATTGTCTATGTAACATGGAACTGTGGATTTCAAATGAACAATTATATGATTATGATTGGTAATATTGTAAGAATTGACTTATTGATGTATATGCCAGAATTGTAATTGCCTGTACGACATGTTTATATTGAGGTGATTATATGCATTTCCTTGTACTGTGCAAACACTGTGAGATATTGTGAGATACAGATGCATGATGCACATGAGATGAAAATGCTAAATAGATTTATATGTGCCGCGGTTCTCCTTTACTATGGCCCCACACATTGTAGATGTGTTCTGTATGATTTTTATGGCCACACACACTGAAGATGTATTCTGTTATGATATGGCCCCACATATTGTAGACATGTTCTGTATGATTTTTACGGCCTCCCACACTGTCGAGTGTGTTCTGTTATGGTATGGCCCACATGTCTTACAATGTATTCTGTATGATTTTTATGGCCACATACATCGTAGAGTGTGTTCTGTTATGGTATGGCCCCACACATCGTACAATATGTTCTGTGGATGTTGATGGCCACGCATCTGGAGGATGTGCTCTGATTGAGGTATTGCAGGGCCATGGGACACATAGAAAATCTATAATTATATAAACAGTGAGTTTGCTAGAGTGCATATTCTGATGCTTATCAAATGTTCAATTTATGTTAAGTTGACAAGATGTATATGTTGATGGCATGTTAAATATAATTCAAGTATGATATGATTGTATAATAGGCTTACTTATTGAGTGTAAACTCATTAAACCTTCACAATGTTTTTCAGAGCCTCAGGGTTGATGATGGAGAAGTTGATGGAGCTTCAATAAATAAAATGAGAACCATTGCATTGGTGTAATCCTATTATGTTTGTGTGTAGGGCTTGTTATAGCCCAACTTTATTAGCATGACTTGGATGTAGGGTTTGATACCCAAAACTTATAACTATCATTTGTATTATGGTTGGTTTCCATATTATTGCCTTTTTGAATTGTATATCAAGATTTTTAAGACGCCTTGCATGTCCGGCACGCGGCGGGTTGTCACCCTAGCTCAAAATTTTTGGATCTGGGGCGTGACAGCTTTTATGGTATCAGAGCTTAGGTTATGACCCTAGGGACACGGACATATGACATAATAACAGGTAGAGAACTTATGACCCTAGGGACATAGACATATTGACATGATAACACGGAGAGAACATATTTTGATGACATTATATTTAGAGACACCTGACACATTAGTTCATGATGATATTAACCACATCTAATTTACCAGAATTAGTTATGGCTCGCCATACTAGGAGCCAACTGTATGAGGAGGACTCTCTGGCCGGTAATGCTGATAAGCCGGTGGGTTAAGGAACTACTAGGTATGGCCCCTGCCAACCCAGTAGGAACTGAGCACCAGCGATTCCAGTCCGAGATGCTTAAAGCTCTCTCAGTATGGCGCAGTCTATACAGGACATGCAGCATCAGAGTACGCAGCGAAAGCATGGTATGGCCCCACACATCGTACAATGTGTTCTATGGATGTTGATGGCCACGCATCTGGAGGATGTGCTCTGATTGAGGTATTGCAGGGCCATGGGACACATAGGAAATCTATAATTATATAAACAGTGAGTTGCTAGAGTGCATATTCTGATGCTTATCAAATGTTCAATTTATGTTAAGTTGACAAGATGTATATATTGATGGCATGTTAAATATTCAAGATATGATTGTATAATAGGCTTACTTATTGAGTGTAAACTCATTAAACCTTCACAATGTTTTTCAGAGCCTCGGGGTTGATGATGGATATTCGAAGTTGATGGAGCTTCTAATAAATAAAATGAGAACCATTGCATTGGTGTAATCCTATTATGTTTGTATGTAGGGCTTGTTATAGCCCAACTTTATTAGCATGACTTGGATGTAGGGTTTGATACCCAAACTTATAACTATCATTTGTATTATGGTTGGTTTTCATATTCATTGCCTTTTTGAATTGTATATCAAGATTTCTAAGACGCCTTGCGTGCCCGGCACGCGGCGGGTTGTCACCCTAGCTCAAAATTTTTGGGTCTGGGGCGTGACAGCTTTTGAAATTAAATGTCCTCAAATTTTGTACTATTAAAGATACTCACTAGCAAACTTTATTCATTCCCAAGTACCCAAATGACATGTCCAACTTTCAAAATTAATTTGATCTTTCTACCAAATAAAATTGAATTCCTTAAGAAGTATTTTTTCCTGCCCCAAATTTTTTTTTTTAATTACCTTAACCTCTCACAACACAATCATCATAAATATCATAGGGTCCATCATATGTATTATGTCATCCATTCTTAAGGTTAGTAACATATCAGGTACTCTTAATTCCTCGATAAAATAGTTCTAAATTCTTGTGAATTAATATAAGATAGTTTTCTTCCAATGCCCTCTCAACTCTTAAATAGTTGAATGTGCCATTAAGCATTATGACACTTATTTCAATCATCATAACATACTAGGTTTCACTCTTGAATACTTCAAGCTAACAACAATGAACATTATGCAATTATTTAGGATATCTATCATAATTATCATAATCAACTAATTTAATTTCTTTGAATAATAGTGCCATCATTATTCATCAGTATGATTAATTTATCTCCTTCATATTTATCAATAATACCACCATAACCAATCAATTTCTCTTGAATAGGTCAGTATATCCTCAATAAATAATGTAATTTAAATGATTCAAATTCTTGAATCGATTATTTCGTTACCAATGATTATCAAAATCATCTATAGATTATGTAATGTCCCATGCCATAACATGACCAACTAATTTAAACCCTTCAAATATCTCAAAGTGACTTCACCAATCTAGCTCAGATGGATACAAGACTTATAAGGTCAATAAAGAGTAAAAATGCACTTACCATCCGAAGACATAATTGAAAATTATAGTAATCTCTCTATGACTTGAAAGTGATAGTAGAAGTATCCTTAACCATAATCCATAATTAGCAATAGTCAAAATAAAATCATCTCCCTTCTTTTTCCTAGAAAAGATTCATGTCACTTACGGCTGATTGATAATTTATCCATCCTGGAGAAAGATATCTACTTAGGAACTATGAAGAAAGGTACAATAAGTATGCACGATAAATTAATGAACATATATCTTGATTTAGAAATCTATTAACAGATGAAAATACTCATGAAATTCTTTATCAGTGGAGTTTATCTTATTCTCATTCTAGCTAAAATCCTTCACTTTTACCATCAAAATATTTGATCATTCATAGCCAAAATCAGTTCTAAATATTAATAGAATCTACTGCTCTCAAAAACTTAAACAGTAATTGTCTCATAATTTAAAATTTTATAATCTCCTAAATGATCCATCATGATATAATATGCAGTCAACCACTTCATTAACATCAGCATCAACCATCTCCATATCTAGCAAAATAACAATCAGTTTTGTACATATAATATCCATAATAAAAGTTCTCTTAGTAAAATTCACTATATATACTTATCCATTTAGACTCAAATTCAGAAAGTACTCAATTGTGATTAATCAAAAACATGTAATTAACTATTCCATTCCCAAAATATCATCGATATTAATCATCTCTATAACCGGCTGATAAGCTAATAATCTTAAACTTACAATATCAACAATGTAAGTTCTACAAATAAAATTCATTTTATCCACATTCAGATTTAGATTTAATACCTCAAATCCATATATCAACTCAATTGCAATATGAATATAATGGTGTTATCTTAGTCATATTAGTCATCAATTGCAATTTTCCACTACTATGTTTATTCCATATATTCCTCTATCTTTTATTGCATATCCGATTAAAATTTCATCTCCCACATTATTTAAAGGTCTGAAACTGCTACAAATCATTTCCAACAAGTTTAATGGAGCTAAAACCTCTAGAAGCCCCCTAGGCCTCCCACTGGTCAAGGCTACCAGCCAGGGAGCCCACATAATATCATTGGCTTGCGATGGTTCATTCTCAATTCCTATCAACTTGTAATTCAATTAATATCTTGATAAACTTTAAATTTCAAGCTCCAAAGTATAATTCATGAAATTCCTTGAAAGTCATAATTGTCTCAATGTCATCCAAGTATTTTGCCTAGAGTGTCATTATGCATAATGGCACATTCAACTATTTAAGAGTTGAGAGGGCATTGGAAGAAAACTATCTTATATTTAATTCACAAGAATTTAGAACTATTTTATCAAGGAATTAAGAGTACCTGATATGTTACTAACCTTAAGAATGGATGACATAATACATATGATGGACCCTATGATATTTATGATGATTGTGTTGTGAGAGGTTAAGGTAATTAAACAGGAAAGAAATACTTCTTAAGGAATTCAATTTTATTTGGTAGAAAGATCAATTTAATTTTGAAAGTTGGACATGCCATTTGGGTACTTGGGAATGAAATAAAGTTTGCTAGTGAGTATCTTTAATAGTACAAAATTTGTGGACATTTAATTTCGAGGATGAAATTTTAGTGAGATAAAGATGTTGTTGGGCCTGGTGTGGTGCTATCAAGGCCCAGGTGGGCTAACTTGTATTGGGCTGGGTTTGAGTCCAAGGGTTGAGATTAAATCAAGTCACGGGTGTACACGGGCTTGGGGGTTAGTTTAATCTCATTGGTTTAGTCCATGGGAGTTTTTTGTTGAGTCTGGGCCTGGCCCACTTCGTGGATGTATTTAAACCTAGTCTCTAGGGTTTGGATGGAATAGAGAATAGATTCTTTTCTCCCAAAATTCTCTTCTCTCATCATAGGGCGGCAGCCCTTTCTTTCTTCTCCCCATCTTCTCCTTTTTCAAGAAGTAAACCTAACAGGATTAGAAATCCTTAGTTCTAGTTCTTGTTGAACGGGGAATCCCATTGCTATTCATCAAGGTCTAAACCTAACAGGATTGGAAATCCTTAGTTCTAGTTCTTGTTGAACGGGGAATCCCATTACTATTCATCAAGGTCTAAACCTAACAGGATTAGAAATCCTTAGTTCTAGTTCTTGTTCAACAGGGAATCCCATTGCTATTCATCAAGGACTAAACCCTAACAAGTGGTATCAGAGCCAGGTTCAAGGAGTAATCTGGAGGCCTTCAAGGAGTTGAAATAATTTCAACAAAATCTTGTCAAGGTACTTCTCTATTTTATAAAATTTATTTTTATGCTATTTTTGAAATTGGCCATGGGGAGTAGCATAAAAATAGAGGTTGAGAAATTTGATGGGAAGGGAAGTTTCTCCATGTGGAAAGTCCGGGTAGAGGACCTCCTTGTGCAGCAGGGTTTAGATGTGGCTTTGGAGGAAAGGCCAGATGGGATGACAGACAAGTAGTGGATTTTATTGGAGAAGAAGACATGTTCAATGATCAGGGGCTGTCTGGCGGATTCAGTCCTCTATTCAGTGCTGGAGGAGAAGACCCCGAAGGGACTCTGGACGAAGTTGCAACAAGTTGATGTTGAAGAAGCGCCTCTACAGCCTTCGGATGTCAGAAGGTGGAGATGTGCTGGGTCACATCCAATATTCGACCAGATGAGCAATGAACTTCTGAATGTCGGGGTCAAGATGGAGGAAGAAGATAAAGCACTTCTGCTTTATGTTCAATGCCCACGTCTTATGACTCATTGGTCACAACACTGCTCTATGGGAAGGAGACATTAATTTATGAAGATATTGTCTCGGTGCTTCGGACGAATGAGCAGAGGGAGAAGATGACCAAGGAAGCTGTTCCCCAGGAGGGTCTATCAGTTGGGGAAAGGACAGGCAGAGGTAGGGGCAGGGACAGAAGTAAGTCTGGAGGACGATCAAAGTCCAGGAAAGGCAAGAGAGAGCTGAAGTGCTATAAGTGTGGAGAGGTAGGACATTTTAAGAAGAATTGTCCTAAGTGGAAAAATCAGAAGGGAGAAAAAGGAGGATCTGAGTTTGTGAGTATAGTTGCAGATAAGGAGGTGGAGGATGATCTCTTGGTTGTATCAGATGATCACAGGCACAGCACAGAGATGTGGACCTTGGATTCAGCCTGTTCTCATCATTACACTCCCAACCGGTCGTGGTTCAGTACTTACACAGAGGTTGAGGAGGGGAATGTGACTCTTGGAGATAATCACCCTTGCAAGGTGGCAGGGATTGGCACAGTGAGGATGAGGATGTTTGATGGTATAGTGCGCACTCTTACCAGTGTGAAGCATGTCCCAGAACTCAAGAAGAATCTGGTATCACTGGGGTACTTGGAGCGGACTGGATACAGCTTCAGCAGTCGTGCCAGGAGTGGAGTTCTGAACATCTCCAATGGAGCCATGGTGGTGATGAGAGGGAGGAGGCTGGAAAATAATCTATACAAGATGGAGGGCTCTGTGATGACTGTGAAATCTGAGGTGGCAGCTGTGGAGCAAGATCCCCGGGATGTGTACAGGATGTGGCATTACCGCTTGGGCCACATGGGAGACAAGGGGATGAAAGAACTGAGCAAGAGAGGTCTGCTTCCAGACTTGAGTAGAGGAGATATGGAGATCTGTGAGCCTTGTCAGATGGGAAAGCAGAGGAGAGTACAGTTCTCAGTCAGCACAGCTAGGAGTGCTGAACCCCTGGAGTTAGTACACACAGATGTCTGGGGACCAGCCCCAGTTTCTGCAAGGAATGGGGCCAGATACTTTATGACCCTGATAGATGATTTCTCAAGGAAGCTGTGGATCTACTTTATGAAGGAGAAATCAGAGGTCTTCACCAAGTTCAAAATCTGGAAGGCTGAGGTGGAGAAGGAGCAGGGTAAAAGTGTGAAGTGTCTGAGGTCTGATAATGGCGGGGAATACACCAGCAGGGAGTTCCAGATTTTTTGTGAGGAGTGGGGCATCAGAAGGCACTTCTCGGTGAAGGGAACTCCTCAACAGAATGGGGTGGCTGAGAGGATGAACAGAACACTATTGGAAAAGGCAAGATGCTTAAGGCTGCAGGCAGGGATTCCAAAGATGTTCTGGGTTGACGCAGTAGATGCAGCTAGCTACTTGGTCAATCGGTCACCGCACACCAGGTTAGATGGAGACATTCCAGAGGAGATATGGTCTGGAAGGAAGACAAGCCTAAACCATCTAAGGGTGTTTGGATGCACAGCATATGTGCATGTTGGAGCTGGGGAGCGGAGTAAGTTGGATGCCAGGTCTAAGAAGATGGTGTTCCTAGGCTACCCGCGAGGAGTCAAGGGGTATCGGCTATGGGACCCCTTGGAGAAGAAGGTTGTCATCAGCAGAGATGTAACCTTTGATGAGAGCTCAATCCTCCAGAACAGAAGTGGCATGGATGCACAGCAGGGACTACAGGAGGTAGAACACGGTAACACTAGTCAGACAACCTCCTATACAGTTGTGCCATTTGCTAGTGGACCAGGAGGATTTGAGATTCAGGTGGAGAGGACTGATAGAGGGGGTAGAAGCCAGGGAGTTCAGCAGGATGCAGCTGGACAGGGGACTGATACTGGGATCACACAGCAAAGGCCCAGGAGGAATGTGCGACCACCAGTTCGATACGGCTTTGAGGATTCGTTGTCATATGCCCTGGTGACAGCGAATGGAGACCCTTTCACCTATGAGGAGGCTATGGAAAGTCAGGAAAGAGATAGGTGGATCCATGCTATGGCAGAGGAAATGCAGTCTCTTCACAGCAATAATACGTGGCAGGTGGTCCAGCTGCCACAAGGAAAGAAACCCATTGGTTGTAAATGGATTTATCAGTGCAAGGAAGGAGCTTCAGAACAAGAGGGTATCAGGTATAAGGCAAGACTAGTGGCCAAAGGATACTCTCAGAAAGAAGGCATCGATTATGGTGAGATATTTTCTCCAGTTGTCAGGCACACTTCCATCAGACTATTATTGAGTATTGTAGCAGCTCAGGACTTGGAGCTGGAGCAGATGGATGTGAAGACAGCATTCCTCCATGGTCATTTGGAGGAGAGCATCTACATGGAGCAGCCACCAGGGTTTAGAGAACCAAGATCAGATGGGAAAGTCTGTTTGCTGAAGAAATCTCTGTATGGGCTGAAGCAGTCGCCGAGGCAGTGGTACAAGAGATTTGACACTTATGTTAGGAGCATTGGACTTTTCAGGTGTGAGTATGATTCTTGTGTGTATGTTAAATCTCTGGATGATGGGTCTAGGATGTACTTACTCTTGTATGTAGATGACATGCTGATAGCATGCAAGAGTGAGAAGGCTGTACAGGAACTGAAGATAGCTTTGTCTCGGGAGTTTGAGATGAAGGATCTTAGGCCAGCCAGGAAGATCCTAGGGATGGAAATCATCAGAGATAGGTCCAAAGGTGTGCTGCATCTGAGTCAGGGTGGCTACATTAAAAAGATTCTGGAGTGATATGGGATGAAGGATGCCAAACCGACAGCACTACCTTTGGCAGCACATTTTTCCTTATCGAAGACCATGTCACCACAGACTGAGGTGGAGGCTCAGGAGATGGAGAAGGTACCATATGCTTCTGGTGTTGGGAGCCTTATGTATGCCATGGTATGTTGTAGGCCAGACATAGCCCATGCAGTGAGCCAGGTGAGCAGGTTCATGGCACAGCCTGGTAGGGAGCACTGGCGAGCACTGAAGGGAATCTTCAGGTACTTGGTAGGTACAGTTGGGGTTGGTATTTGCTATGGACAGCAAGAAGATGCTGAGAGATCCAACTTATCCAAGGAGGCTCGTGGGCAGTTATATGGGTATGTGGATGCAGACTTTGGTGGAGATGTGGACACTAGGAGATCCACAACAGGCTTTGTGTTCAGCCTGTTTGGTGGTCCAGTATCGTGGAGATCATGTCTGCAGCCCATCACAGCCTTATCTACCACGGAGGCAGAATATATAGGTATCACAGAGGCAGCAAAGGAAGCTCTTTGGCTGAAGGGCTTGATGATGGAGATGGAACTTGATCAGAAGGTTGTCCAGGTGCATAGTGACAGCCAGAGTGCTCTGATGCTTGCGCAGAATGCAGTCTATCATGCCAGGACGAAGCACATTGACCTCAGATACCACAGGATCAGAGAGCTGGTGGAAGATGGTGAGGTGGAGCTGGTGAAGGTATACACCAAAGAAAATCCAGCAGATGCACTGACTAAGGTTCTTCCACGGGACAGTTTTCAAAAGTGTATTTCGTTGTTAAAGCTGATGGACACAGTGGACGTGCTGAGGCCTTGAAAGCACCAAGGTGGAGATTGTTGGGCCTGGTGTGGTGCTATCAAGGCCCAGGTGGGCTAACTTGTATTGGGCTGGGTTTGAGTCCAAGGGTTGAGATTAAATCAAGTCACGGGTGTACACGGGCTTGGGGGTTAGTTTAATCTCATTGGTTTAGTCCATGGGAGTTTTTTGTTGAGTCTGGGCCTGGCCCACTTCGTGGATGTATTTAAACCCTAGTCTCTAGGGTTTGGATGGAATAGAGAACAGATTCTTTTCTCCCAAAAATTCCCTCTCTCATCATAGGACGGCAGCCCTTTCTTTCTCCTCCCCATCTTCCTCCTTTTTCAAGAAGTAAACCTAACAGGATTAGAAATCCTTAGTTCTAGTTCTTGTTGAATGGGGAATCCCATTGCTATTCATCAAGGTCTAAACCTAACAGGATTGGAAATCCTTAGTTCTAGTTCTTGTTGAACGGGGAATCCCATTGCTATTCATCAAGGTCTAAACCTAACAGGATTAGAAATCCTTAGTTCTAGTTCTTGTTCAACAGGGAATCCCATTGCTATTCATCAAGGACTAAACCCTAACAGATGTTAATATTTGTTTTAGTTTAATGGTAAACTACGTAAATTGAGTCTAAACCCATTTGTCTCACTCTTCTAATTTGATGATGTTTTCATAAAGCTTATTGAATTAAGCTGAATTTCTGTCCAGCCTTCCACCCTCAAATAGATGGATAATTTGCAGGAACCAATTAAATTTTTAAATGATATACTATGAGCCTGTGTGATGGATTTAGAAAGTGCTTGGTATAGCTTCTTACCCTTAGTGGAATTGCTTATTTATTGATTACCAAGCCAACATTCAAATGGATTCATTTCAATTGTCTATGATATAAGGTGTAGTATTCCTTATGATATGGAGTTGGGGAGGTTGCATACAGCTTAGCACTGCCCCCGATCTTATTTGGTGTTCATAATGTATTCAATGTATCTATGTTGAGGAAGTATGTTTCAGACCCCAGTCATGTTATAGCTTATGAGTCTATTCAATTGAGGAAGGATTTATCATATGAGGAACATCCTGTGCGTATCGTGGACCGCAAGGATCAGATTCTAAGGCGGCATACCATCCCGTATGTCAATGTTCAGTGGAATAATCACTCTGAGAGGGAGGCTTCTTGGGAGCTGGAGGATGAAATTAATCGAAGTATCCACAATTAATTGAAGGTAAATTATCTATTTAAGATTGTTGACTTTGAGATTTATAGTATGCCAATTTCGAGGCCGAAATTTTTATAAGGAGGGGAGGATGTAATACCCGGTTCAAACGAACCATATTTGGTTCAGATGAACCAGGCTTGGTTCAGATGAACCAAGCTCCTGACTTTTGGGTTCCCCGGACTAACGCTTCGCTCCAGACGAAGCGTTTAGCCTTTCGGGAAACCCCCGATCCGAGGCACTGCTCAGGTGAATAAATAGGGAGGATGAGGACCCTTCCTTCACGCGGGCGCACTTCATCCATCAGGTAATTCCCTACCTCAGAGAGAGAGAGAGAGAGAGAGCGAGCGGGAGAGAGAAAGAGAGAGCGAGAGAGACAGCGTGAGAGAGAGAGACAGAGGGACAGAAAGAGAGCTCGGGAGGCAGAGAAGCAATGGAATCAACCTGGTCATCCCCCTTGGTTCAGGCCCAGCGGCGAGCTCGCCGCCTCGCCGGGCCTGAGATCTGGCCGACGACTCCACCGGCGCCGGAGGAGGCGTCTGGCGGGGTGGTGGTGGAGAGGGAGAGAGAGAGAGAGGCCAATTGGCCCTCCTCTCGTGCGGTGGTGGAAGCCGGTTCGGCTACCGCCAGTTGGTTTGGGCTCGGCGGCGTGCTCGCTGCCTCGCCGGGCCCGAGCTTTGGCCTATCGCCTCCACCGGCGCCGGGAGTGCATCCGGTGGAGGTCCGGCCGGCCAAGGTGGCCGGCCGTGCCGCCGGCACAAAGACGTGCCGCGCGGATGTGAGGGAGAAGATGAGAGAAATTAAGGAGAGGAGAGAGAGGGGAGGCCGGCCGCGGTGGCGGCCGGCTCTGGTCCGGCCAACGGCGGCCAGACCGGCCCCAATTTGGTCGGAATCATCGCCGGCGCGATGAATTCCACGCGGGAGCAGCGGAGAGAAAGAGAGAGAAGGAGAGAAATTGAGGTAGAAAGAGGGGAAAAGGAGGCCGGCCGCGGCGGCAGCCGCCTTCGGCCCGGCCTCCGGTGGCCGGGCCGGGCGGAACTAGGCTGGCGGTGGCCCTAGCCGCCGGCCGGATGCTGTCCTCTGTTTCGGGCGAAACAGAGGAGCTGGGATCGAAGGATTGAGTGGGCTGGCTGGGCTGCCATCTTTTGGGCCCTATTGGGCCGTGCAGCGAGCAGTTTTGGGTCTAATTTTTGGGCCCCGTAACGGGCCGAGATTAGCAAGAAAATTATATGGCTAGAATCTGGGTGAATTCTAGTTTCATGGGGTATTTTTACTTCCCCAATTGGGTGTGTATAGAGGGAGATATTTGAGCCCGAAGTTGGGCCCGTGAACTAGTCTGGGTAGGGTCTTAAGGGTCATTTTATTAATTAGATTTCCGTGAATTAATTATGTACATTGATCCTGTAGGTGCCCAGACATCTGATTAGTTGGTTCATCACTTGGATTTTGCGTAGGAGGTAAGTAAGACTATTATGCAATTTAATTGTTTAATTAATAAATTGAATATACAGTTTGCATGCATTGTTATAAATTAACTGAATTGTCTATGTAACATGGAACTGTGGATTTCAAATGAACAATTATATGATTATAATGATTGGTAATATTGTAAGAATTGACTTATTGATCTATATGCCAGAATTGTAATTGCCTGTACGGCATGTTTATATTGAGGTGATTATATGCATTTCCTTGTACTGTGCAAAACACTGTGAGATATTGTGAGATACAGATGCATGATGCACATGAGATGAAAATGCTAAATAGATTTATATATGTCGCCGTGGTTCTCCTTTACTATGGCCCCACACATTGTAGATGTGTTCTGTATGATTTTTATGGCCACACACATTGGAGATGTATTATGTTATGATATGGCCCCACATATTGTAGACATATTCTGTATGATTTTTACGGCCTCCCACACTGATGAGTGTGTTCTGTTATGGTATGGCCCACATGTCTTACAATGTGTTCTGTATGATTTTTATGGCCACATACATCGTAGAGTGTGTTCTGTTATGGTATGGCCCCACACATCGTACAATGTGTTCTGTGGATGTTGATGGCCACGCATCTGGAGGATGTGCTCTGATTGAGGTATTGCAGGGCCGTGGGACACATAGGAAATCTATAATTATATAAACAGTGAGTTTGCTAGAGTGCATATTCTGATGCTTATCAAATGTTCAATTTATGTTAAGTTGACAAGATGTATATGTTGATGGCATGTTAAATATAATTCAAGTATGATATGATTGTATAATAGGCTTACTTATTGAGTGTAAACTCATTAAACCTTCACAATGTTTTTCAGAGCCTCAGGGTTGATGATGGATATTCGAAGTTGATGGAGCTTCTAATAAATAAAATGAGAACCATTGCATTGGTGTAATCCTATTATGTTTGTGTGTAGGGCTTGTTATAGCCCAACTTTATTAGCATGACTTGGATGTAGGGTTTGATACCCAAAACTTATAACTATCATTTGTATTATGGTTGGTTTCCATATTCATTGCCTTTTTGAATTGTATATCAAGATTTTTAAGATGCCTTGCGTGCTCGGCACGCGGTGGGTTGTCACCTAGCTCAAAATTTTGGATCTGGGGCGTGACAGTAGGCAGCACGCACGCAACCCTCACCCAAAGCAATGGCATACAAGGCTATTTGAAGCAGAGTTGCATTCAGGCTATGAACTTGCTCACAGTTATTTTGTTCTCTATTGATATTGCATTCTGGTGAATGGAGTACAGGAAGGTGGGCTTGCAATGCTAGCAATCCATAACCCTGCAAGTTGGAGCTCTTTATTTGATATATATCTTTTTTTTCTTTTTTGATATCAACTATACTGAACTGGTGGCTCACCGTTCAGTTAGAAGACTTCAACTCATGAATCTTTTTGAATCAAACTGAATTAGATGGTTTTGTACTGCTTGATATGTTTTTGCTTGTGAATATATTTAGATAAACTAAAAGTAGAAATAGCAAACAACATCCTACCATAGCAACAGTACCGCTGATGGGTCTTAAAACACATCATCAGTTATATATGGGACGATGGATGCGATTCATGATCTGGATCCAAACTAGGTGGTTCTTTTAAAATGTGTTATGTAACAAGACATATGGTCAAGTAAATGTTGAAAACTTTTTGCATGCAATAGCTTGATCAATATCAAATTCAGTTTTATAAAATGTAATTTTTCTTGTAGATGGATAAGCATGGGCGGCAACCCGGTGAGGTAGAGTTTTACCGAATGACTCATATTCACCATGATGATACTTTTGTCAGAGATGAGTCAAGAGACTTATATGTAATTATTTATTACAATTTATTTCATGCAATGATTTTAATTTGATTTTGTTATTCAGTAAGATCTAACTAATTTTTTTAAATTAATACAGGAAAGAGCTACAGCTCTTATTGCTGAGCGTGTCGATGACTCTACAGCATCTACATAGAGTAATCACATTGAGGCTGAGGTATTTATAGAGGCCGGAGTGCTATTGTCGAGTGAGGGGTTATGGAGTTGGAGTCACCCCCACTCAGTTATCTGAGATGACTAGACATGCACGTGATTCTGAAGATGCTACAGATGGTGTTTGCAGACTTGAGCATGAGATTGAGGAGCAGCGATGGAGGAGATGCAACGGAGGAGTGCCACCAATAGAGCAGCGATGGATTCTATGAGAGAGCACATTGAGCAACTTACATCTATCGTACACATGTTTGTTCCACATCAGGTAAATACATATATTATTAAATATATATTCTTATATTATATCAATTATTTATCTAATATATTGTAATTGGTAGTTAAGCAAATTAAACTTTTTTAATTATTCTTATAGGCTCCTGGAGCATCAAATCGGAGCGGATAGGGTGACGATCTTCCTCCTACATATCATTGACCTCGCCTACTTTTATTTTAGATCTTCCATTTTATGTATTTTTAAATTTTGTTAAACTTTAAATTGTAACTCTTTTAATTGATTGTAATGAAATTTATATTTAAATTTTAATTTGGATTTTAAGAATGTATGCAATGTGATTTTATGTTTGTTATGATTGCATTATAGTTTAATATAAATTTAATGTAAGCAATGTGATTATTAATTGCATTATACAGGTTTAATTTAAATGTTTGTAATTTTAGTTTTTTTAAAAAATTATCATTGGAAATGCCGATGCTATTGTAAGCGTTGGCACATTACATAATCCCGATGCTTTAAAAAGCATCGACACATTAGATAATCCTGACGCTTTAAAAAGCATCGGCAAATTAATAATCCAGACACTTTTTAAAGCATCATAAACTATAATTTGTTGATGCGTTTTAAAGCATCGGCTAATTACATTGCTGATGCGTAAAGTAATTTGCCGACGCTTTAAAAAGCGTCGGCATAGATATTTTGTACCGATGCTTTTAAAAAGTTGCAATTTTCTTTGCCACCCCTTCCTAACAACGCTTTAAAAAGCATCAAAAGGCCATATCCCGACGCTAAAAAAGCATCGGAAAGTAACTTTAAAAGCATGCCATCCCTTAAATTTACTGTAGTGCTTGTTTTTTGAAATTTAGATAATGATAAGATTGTGATTAAATGTAATCATTTCTAAATTAAAATTTGAATTTTGAACTTGAATCTTAAAATTTAAAATTTAAAATTTGAATCCAAAAATTTTATCATGACAAGAATCACTTAGCTACCATATCTTTGGCATTCCATTGTTGTGTTTTGCGTCAACCTTCCTTATTCTAGTGAGCATTCCTTAGTCCACTTTTTTCAAAAGGATTTGATCATTTCTTGGTGAGCTAAGAAATGTATGCATGGAATTCAACTGGATGGAATTATGAAGGATTTCATAAATTTGCTAAATTGGTGGATAAGCTCTCCAAAGAAAACTAATATTTGTGATAGGATTCCAGCATGAGACCATAAGAGAGACAAAACCTAGGGAACTTCCCTTACTCCCTCCTCATAATTTTGTTTTGAATCAAGATCATCTTCAAAAAAATAAACCTAAAAGCATCCGACTTATTCCCCCAAGAAAATGTTCATTTCAGAGTCCTAGCTTTTCCCAATGGCAAAAGCTAAACCAACTTCGGAAATCAAATTTGTAAGAAAAGATTACAATAAATCACACAAATTTGAGTGTCCAGATGATCCAACACAAGAGACTTATTCCTAAATATCCATCGGCATAAGTTAAATCTGTTGGCATAGATTATGGCTACTAATTGTTAAGACTGAGTCTAGAGTTACACTCTATGTCCTTAAGATAATTTCATTCCGTAATGGTGCTTATGGTTTGTATGACGATTATCTTCCAGGATACAACCATCTTCTTTTGATGAATGCAGCATTACAATTGATCAAAAATTTTGAACCAAAAATGCTTCTCTCTTTTCTATACACTATAGCTATATTTCCTTTAGGAAAGTATGCAAATGCCTAAGAGAGGAAAGGAATTAGAATTGATTGGATTGATTGAATGAAATGAAAAGGTCTAAGGTCCTATTTATAGCCTTTAGATGTCTTTTGGAGGCATCTTTACAGGTTTAATTGATTTGAATTGAATTGATCGGATTTGATCAACTGTCAGCCCATGATATATCGTTTCATATCGTGATATGATGATCAATCGATCAGATAAGCCAGTCCACATCCTGATATGTCATTTCACCATATGATTTGATGATCACATGATCCGATAGGTGGTTGCATGGCCTTGATACATTGTTTCATGATCAGATGATCATTTTATCACCAACGGCATGGTCGGATGGATGCCTTATCACCAACGGTCTATAGATGGTCAATTGTTGATCAGTCAACGAAGGTCAACAGTTTAATGGTCTTTTCATCAATAGCTACGATCAAACCAAGCCATGATCAGCCGATCAACACCGCTTTGATCAATCACATCGGTCCATCATTTGATCTCAGCCCCTTATCTTAATCCGATTAGTTTTCACCGTCGGATTCTTATGATTTTGAAAAAAATTAAAGCTCCTCAAGCGACGATGCGCATGTGCAAAGCATCCTTCGCACGAGGGGTGATACGCATTACCCTCAAGCTCTCCACTTATGGTGAGCCTAAGGAACTTAAGCTTGAAGAAAGAGATTTCAATATAAGTGAACCTTTCTTTCTTAATTTTTTCGATGTGGAACTAAATGTCCTCTCAATTTATCATTCACACACATAAGGAGATAATGGGTTTTCAAGGCCAATTAGTGTATTCAAGTCTTTTGACCCATTACCCAATAAAATCCACAAACGAAATCAAATTTTGAAGGCAAGATCATCTCTACCCTTTGGCCATAGCGGTGATGCAAGATTCAGCCCCACCACCCCAGTTTCCAGGGAAGATGTTGAAGTCATTGTAGTGGGGCTTACCCTTGATGTAGGTGACCCGGGCCTTGGGGACGACAGTGGTGGGGGTGACGGCATAACAGCTGGAGGCAAAGAGCCGGCGGTGGGATTTTTTATGGCGCTCCATAGGTACAAGCCGCGGCAGACGAGGTAGTTGGTGTTGGTATCGCTGTAGGAAGAAAGGAAGGGAAGGAGAAGATGTTCTCCCAGTCGTCGTCAGGGAGCATCGCCACCCACCCTCCGCCGAGGTTCATCGTTGGTCGTTGGATCGGCAGCACAGGGGTTATCCACAGTGGAGAGGTGGGAGTCACTCGCGAGGGGAGGACAAGCAGACGAGAGCCAGCATGGCAACCACATCTTCTCTATTCGTTGATTTGAGGCGTACATGGATCGCGAGATGGGCCGATGAAAAGTCGACTTATGGCAGAATGAGGAATGGTAAAGTCTTTGTACACCGCACCAGGTGCGGTAATTTGTCTGTGCACAAACTAGCGCCAAAGGACTCACTTATGGTTCTCACATCGCTGATGCATAAGCTCATGCAAGTGAATCACTGCATCCAATCTAGGCCATCCTACATCAGAGCAATGTACAAAGACTTTTCCACGAGGAATTCTGACCGTCGGATGGGCCTGGAGTCATTGCGATGGAAAAGTCTTTGTACACCTCCTTTGATATAGCAAATTCTACATGAGATACACTGTCCCTCTTTATTTATCCACGTGAATTCTACATGGCTTGATGCGACAAAATGGAATAGCAAGGATACGATCTTAAGTTTTGGAGCATGATGTGCATTAATACCCGTTCAACCTTTCTTTGAAATTTATGTGCAAACCAAAATGCTATTTTCCTCTGACCTACTTCTAACTGCCATCTTGCTTGGATTTTGCTGATGAAAAACTCTTTCTGATTCTACAACATTCTTTCTGGCTTGACTTTTAGGTATAAAGAATCAGTCCAAGGTTGGAGCAAGATTCTCCCTCGCTCTAAAATGTGAAATGAGAGTTCGATCTAAGGAATCAATTTTTGAGTGGTGATGAAGCTTCTTCCTAGCTCAGAAAAAGTGCTCTGAAAAGTGTTCTAATTTTTGTATATAAGGAAATAGGTTTGGTCTAAGGCTGGAATAAATCACTAAAGACTTCTTCATTAATTTCAGGAGAAAATGTTATTCCTGGCAGGAGTAAAAAACCCTTCATAGAATATTGTTTATGCATCTTTTTATAGTCCTTTATTATACCAACTATTCTGATAGTTAGAGAAAGTTAATATATTAGAAAACCATATAATACTCTTATAGCATCCGTGGCATGTTATGACATTCTGGGAGTCATAACTCAGTCTACAAGTGATGGATATTCTTGGTATGAGGGGTCAATACTTTTAGTTTCATATTTTCCGCATGAATGTCATAATCTTTTAAATAGGATATCATTTGTTTTGAACTAGGATTTCATAATCCTGTTTCGGCCTATATCAGTAAGGAAAAGTCCTCCTGCATCGAGTGCGATGCAGAAGCGTGCACACGTGCGATGGCGTGTGCGGTGCATGGAAAGACAAAATCACTGCATAATTTTTTGAATGGGTCTCATAAACCTTAACGTTTTTTGAATGCATATCGTAGCTTTTTAACTAGGGTGTCATAATTTTTTAACCAGGGTATCATAATTTTTTTCGACCTATACCACAAACCTTCTAGCTTTAGTAGTTTGTTATTACACTCTAGGAGTCATTATTCAGACCATAGATGACAGGTATTTCAAGTATTAGGGGTTCAAACATAAATCTTAATATTTTTTGAATGGATATCGTAGTTTTAACTGGAGTGTTGAAATTTTTTAACTAGGGTGTCATAATTTTTTTTGGGCCCATATCACTAAACTTCTAGCTCCTATGGCATGTTATGACACTCTAGGAGTCATTATTCAGATAGTAAATAATAGGTGTTTCAGATATTAGGGGTTGAAATATAAACCTTAGCATTTTTTGAATGACTATCGTAGTTTTTTAACTGGGGTGGTGTCGTAATTTTTTTCCACAAGTGCTATGTATTCTTGTGATATGTTATGACATTGCATACTAGATAAAATAATATTTAAAACTATGGATATCAATGTTTATCACTTTGTACAAATATTTCTATGAATGATGTTGAAATTATAGATATGGAAGGAATCAAACATAATTAGTTGGATGATGTTGCTGGTGTTGCTCACAAGAGTGAACATTCTTCTATCACTCTGAATGCATAGTATGATTCTGTTGTTTCTCAAATAAGAATGAGTTCAATTCAGCAGATGATATATATAATTTCTATAATGGATATGCAAAATGAGTTGGTTTTGGAATCATAAAAGTGTGTAGTAGGTCCAACTACAACAAAAAAAAATATGCTTCAAGCACCTAGCATTTTGGAGGAAAGGAAAATTTAGAAAAATCGAGAAGTTGTGAATCCTAGGGATACTTGCAAATTTGATTTTAAGGCATTGATAAAAGCAAGACTAAATTCTAAAAGTGGCAAGTGAATATTGGTTGAGGTTTTTCTAGAACATAACCATGTGCTATCCATAACATCAGCTGGTTATCTATGGTTCCATAGAAGAACCAGCATACCAAAAAAGGCAAAAATTAGCAATTTACATGCCATGAATATTTTCACCACTCAGATATACTCTGTCATAGCAAGAAGGAAAGGGGATAGAAGACAATTATATTTTACAGAGAAGGATGCTCATAAATTTATCTGTCGTGAATGTCAAACTCAGCTAAAAGAAGATGTACAATCAATGGTAATATATTTCACATAAATGCAAGTAAAAAATAAAAATTTCTTTTATACCTTAGACCTAAATGATAATGGATAGCTCAAGTCTATTTTTGGATCCATCCAAGGTCAAAATTGGAATATTGCACTTACTTTGGTGATGTACTGACCTTTGACTCAACCTACTTGATAAATAAATATCAAATGCCTTTTTGTTCATTTGTCAGGATCAATCATCATGAACAGTTTAGATTACTTGGTTGCGCATTGTTGTTAGATGAGAGGATTAACACATATAAATGGATTTTTTAATCATAGTTAAATGCTAATGGTGGTTAAGCATCTAATGACATCATAACCGACTAAGACAAATAGCTTGCTACTGTTTTTGGAGTGATAAGCCACCGCTCCTGTAGCGTTGGTGCAGTAGCTCCCTCCCCTGCAAGCCAAGATGAAAAATAAATTAAATCAAAATTAATAGTAATAATTTATTGTTCAAATTATTTATGATATAATGGATTATCTTACTAACTCATGGGGCTACATGTTGGCAACCTGAATAGTTTGCATCTTCAACTAGCTATCATACCACTTCAATAACCTAATAGCTTATTAGGGTATGTCGGCGCTCTTATTAAGGTATGCTTGAGAGGATTAACACATATAAATGGATTTTTTAATCATAGTTAAATGCTAATGGTGGTTAAGCATCTAATGACATCATAACCGACCAAGACAAATAGCTTGCTACTGTTTTGGAGTGATAAGCCACCGCTCCTGTAGCGTTGGTGCAGTAGCTCCCTCCCCTGCAAGCCAAGATGAAAATAAATTAAATCAAAATTAATAGTAATAATTTATTGTTCAAATTATTTATGATATAATGGATTATCTTACTAACTCATGGGGCTACATGTTGGCAACCTGAATAGTTTGCATCTTCAACTATCTATCATACCACTTCAATAACCTGATAGCTTATTAGGGTATGTCGGCGCTCTTATTAAGGTATGCTTGAGAAACTACATCTGTATATAATAATTTTGTACTTTAAAAGTATGAAAGATTTAAAATAAAGATAATTGCACTTTTTCTGCATATGAATGATCCTTACCACTAGCGCAGCTGAAATCTAAATAGGGTAGGCTGCCTCCTAACCTTGTCACCTCTATTTGATTGGACTGACTCTTCAGATCACAAGCAAGTAGCAACCTTTAGAAGACCCAAAAAGTCAACTCCTTGATTAGGGAAGCCCAGTCACTTCTCTCAGTTGAGTTAAATCATTCAAGTATTGGATGAGATATCCTGAATATGTTTGATTAGACTTTGGAGCCAAAAATATTGCAAATATGTAGACGATCCAAAGTTTAATGGTGTCCTCAACATCCTCCTATATCTTGGATGATTGAAGTTGATTTATCAACCTCTCCAGTCCCTTATGGTGAAGATTTAACGTCCGATCAAATCTTCGAAATAACCTTCCCATATTCTTTGGACCTGACGTTTCGATCTTCTTTCCATGGAATGTAAGACCCAAAATCAATACCACTTCGTCGACACTAAATGTAACTATATATCTTGCCACAAAAAATAAACTCGTCACCTTCCTTGTGACATCTTATTATATCTGCAAGTAGTCATCCAACTGTGAACAGCTGCATATCGATGAAGGTACCAAATAGGGTCTTCCAGATTATTTCTAAATAAAATATAGAAAAACCCATCTTTCATACGTTCTGAATGTACACTGCAGACTTGCAATAGTTTTTAAACAACTGTGAAGTCTTCAATCCAGGCAGTGGAATAATTGCAAAGTCACCTAAAACATAGGAAAAAAATAAATGAAATATTATGAAAAAATATATATGCAGGTTGTCATAATATATGAGGTAAGGTATCATAATATCTAAACTAGGGTATCATGAAATTGTTATGAGCTGAATCCCTCTTGACTTTTTTTTGTCATGGCATGTTATGACATCGTGGGTGTCATAAATTTATCCTACAGATGAAAGATCTTTCTGATAGGAAGGTTTGATATAATCGGTGTCTTAAATATATGCAGGGTATCATAATATTTGAAAAAATGTGTCATAACATCTGAATTAGGGTGTCATGGAACTGTTTACCTATTTTTGATTTTATAGCTTCTTTTGGGATGTCACTTAAAGGTGTGTCATCCTTTTCTAAATAAACAACCATTGCTCTGCTTCCATCTTCCATCTGCATTTTCTTCTTGTAGTGCTTTTGTGTTCGCGGTCAACGTTGGCACACAAAACCACTTTTTTCCATGGAGAAAAAAGAAAAAATATGAAGAAAACTCTGGGACACCAGCGGCTACTCGACCATCAAAGAGAAGAGAAAAAGCATAGGCAAAAACAACGGAAGGAACTCTAGGTACAGAGGATATTTATCCTGTCTTTAGAAGAAGAAGAAACGACATTCGTGCACCTTCAAAAGAAGAACCAACTTCTAAAAAAATTAAAATTATCCTTTTAGAAGATATGAGGGCAAAAATATCCTTTTTCATATGTAAAGAGATGGTAGAAGTGGCGAAATCATGATTACGAATTCGCAAGGGATATGCTATATTGTTTCATCGCATCAAGCCATGTAGGATATACTGTCACGCCCCAGACCCAAAAATTTTGAGCTAGGGTGACAACCCGCCGCGTGCCGGGCACGCAAGGCGTCTTAAAAATCTTGATATACAATTCAAAAGGCAATGAATATGGAAACCAACCATAATACAAATGATAGTTATAAGTTTTGGGTATCAAACCCTACATCCAAGTCTTGCTAATAAAGTTGGGCTATAACAAGCCCTACACACAAACATAATAGGATTACACCAATGCAATGGTTCTCATTTTATTTGTTAGAAGCTCCATCAACTTCGAATATCCATCATCAACCCTGAGGCTCTGAAAACATTGTGAAGGTTTAATGAGTTTACACTCAATAAGTAAGCCTATTATACAATCATATCATACTTGAATTATATTTAACATGCCATCAACATATGCATCTTGTCAACTTAACATAAATTGAACATTTGATAAGCATCAGAATATGCACTCTAGCAAACTCATTGTTATATAATTATAGATTTCCTATGTGTCCCACGGCCCTGCAATACCTCAATCAGAGCACATCCTCCAGATGCGTGGCCATCAACATCCACGGAACACATTGTACGATGTGTGGGGCCATACCATAACAGAACACACTCTACGATGTATGTGGCCATAAAAATCATACAGAACACATTGTAAGACATGTGGGCCATACCATAACAGAACACACTCGTCAGTGTGGAGGCCGTAAAAATCATACAGAACATGTCTACAATATGTGGGGCCATATCATAACAGAATACATCTCCAGTGTGTGTGGCCATAAAAATCAAACAGAACACATCTACAATGTATGGGGCCATAATAAAGGAGAACCGCGGCGACACATATAAATCTATTTAATATTTTCATCACATGTGCATCATGCATCTGTATTTCACAATATCTCACAGTGGTTTGCACAGTACAAGAAAATGCATATAATCACCTCAATATAAACATGCCGTACATGCAATCACAATTCTGGCATATACATCAATAAATCATTTCTTACAATATTACCAATCATTATAATCATATAATTGTTCATTTGAAATCCACAGTTCCATGCTACATAGACAATTCAGTTAATTTATAAAATGCATGCAAACTGTATATACTCAATTTATTAATTAAACAATTAAATTGCATAATAGTCCTTACTTACCTCCTACGCAAAAATTCAAATGATGCACCAACTAATCAGATGTCTGGGCACCTACAGATCAATGTACATAATTAATTCATGGAAATCTAATTAATAAAATGACCCTTAAGACCCTACCGAGACTAGTTCACGGGCCCAACTTCGGGCTCGAATATCTCCCTCTATACACACCCAATTGGGGAAGAAAATATACCCCATGAAACTAGAATTCACCCAATTCTAGCTATATAATTTTCTTGCTAATCCCGGCCCGTTACGGGACTCAAAAACTAGCCCCAAAACTGCTCGCTGCATGGCCCATTAGGCCCAAAAGATGGCAGCCCAGCCAGCCCACTCAATCCTTCGATCCCAGCTCCTCTGTTTCGCCCGAAACATAGGACAGCATCCGCCGGCGGCCAGGGCTGCCGCCGGCCTAATTTCATCCGGCCCGACCACGGAGGCCGGGCCGGAGCCGGCCTCCTTTTCCCCTCTTTCTACCTCAATTTCTCTCCTTCTCTCTCTTTCTCTCCGCTGCTCCCGCGTGGAATTCATCACGCTGGCGACGATTCTGGCCAAATTGGGGCCAGTCCGGCCGCCGTTGGCCGGACCAGAGCCGGCCGACGCCGCGGCCGGCCTCCCCTCTCTCTCCCTCTCCTTAATTTTCTCTCATCTTCTCCCTCACATCCGCGTGGCACGTCTTTGTGTTGGCGGCACGGCCGGCCACCTTGGCCGGCCGGACCTCCACCGGACGCACGCCCAGCGCCGTGGAGGCGACAGGCCGAAGCTCGGGCCCGGCGAGGCGGCGAGCACGCCGCCGGGCCCGAACCAACCGGCGGAAGCCGGTTGCCACCGCGCGAGAGGAGGGCCAATTGGCCCTCTCTCTCCTCTCTCTCCACCACCACCCCGCCGGACGCCTCCCCCGGCACCGGCGGAGTCGTCGGCCAAACTCAGGCCCGCGAGGCGGCGAGCACGCCGCCGGGCCTGAACCAATGGATCGACCGGGTTTCCATCTCTCTGCCTCCCGAGCTCTTTCTGTCTCCCAGTCTCTATCTCTCTCTCACCCGCTCTCTTTCTCTCTCTCTCTGGCTCTTTCTCTCTCTCTGTCTGTCTCACGTTCTCTCTCTCTCTCTCTCTAGAAGCTAGGGATTACCTGATGGAGGAAGTGCGCCAGCATGAAGGAAGGAGTCATCCTCCAACTCCTTTTAAACCCTCCACATGACGCTTCGGTCAGGTAAGAGATCGGGCACTCAAAAGACGCATGACGACTTGGACATTCAATCGTCAAGCCAGGGCCTAAATATCATGTCAAAAGTCTAAACGTCAAGAAGATTTCCTCGGGATGCCAGGTGTCCCCAAAAGTAATTGCTAAGAGTTACGTTCCCCCATGATAATTTATGGGGGGGTTACATATACATAGACTAATAAGAAGAAGCGGTGCAGCCCATATAGGATTTGATACATCAGGGACGATATACAAAGACTTTTCCCTTGTCGAGAGGTCGTGATGGCTTGGAATTGTTGCGAGGGTACCATGGACTTTTGAGGAACAAGTTTTTTTTCTGATCCATTTTTCTATTCTTTGTTGATAAAAAATTTGTGTAAAAAATTAACTCTAAATTTTTTTAAACTTTATCTAAAGATAATTATACATAAAAAACACTAATTTAACTATAATATCCCTAAAATAAAGATTACACCAGAATTGATATAATATCATTTATTATTATATTATATTACATTATATAGTAATATCATATATTATATTATATTTATTTATAAATAAAATATTAATAATAAATATTAAATTATATTTAGTATAATTTTTATTATATATGATGTGATATGCCATGTTATTTAATATTATATTTATAATAATATAAATATAATATAATATAATATTAGTTTATATGTATGTATATAAAGATTTTGCTGGAAAATTAAAGGTGTGAGTTGAGTTAAGAAATTTAATAAATAGAAAAGAGTACTCTAATATTGATTTATAAGAAAAAAATATATTCAAAATTATTTTAATTATCATAGAATTAAATTCAAAAGTCATGCTAGATCAATTATGAAATTTTGAATTAAGTTAGGTTAATACTTTCCAATCAGCTTAACATATATATATATATATATATATATATTACACATGTCCTGATGTGTGATCTGAATTGCTAGAATTACTCAAAAAGGAGGGTGGCATGCTGGTGATGTAAAAAGGACCTGGAAAACAATATGAGAGAACGAAAGCTCTTGCACCTGAGAGGATGCTGTGGAGACCAACATCACTCTCCCCGGCCAGCAGAGGCAACTGAGAGCATGTCAAGGCGATTTGCAGAGACCCCCAAAAGATCTGAACGCATCATCGGTGAGGAACATAATCAGGCGTACGTGCGACGCTTCAAGATAGAAGACGGAAGAAGCACATAAGATTGGGACGGTTAATTCCGGGCAACAGCGGCGAGAGACGGTGCCGACGTTAACATTCAGGTGCGGCCTGACACGTACTTAATTAGCTGTCTGTGGACTTTTGAAATCGATTAAAGAACAGGCAGAGAATTAGTTCTGCTCCCATCAATGCCGGCAAGAAACTGTGCTAACTTCAATCAGTCCTTGAAATCGTCTATATATCCAACAATTCATGAGACATTGGGTCACAACCATCATCTACCCAACCTCTTATTCCAGCATTCTCGAGTACTTACTGGTGATTTAAAAAAAAAAAAAAAAGACCAGAAAAGCATTATCACATCGCATGGCATCACCGAGAGACTCATGATCAAACGTCACAACTTATTGTAGTAACTATCTGCAGCAATTTTAACAACTAAGATTGCAATTAAATTTCGCACAAACTTCGTACATCGGAAGCTAACATATTACCCAAAAACTTAGAATTTTTATAGAAGTACAATGTTGCCAATGCACTAATGAGCGGACAAAAAATTCTCACGAAAACATGCATGGTATGGCTGAAAGAACATATAGTCCCATCCATTTTCTTTATTGACAGTTGCAGCACTTAAAAGTCCGCGACGATATCATATCCTTATCCAAGCTCCTTGTCGTCCTGTTCGAACCCAACCATGGGTACCCATCAATGATTGGGTTAAACAATAATTGTAATCAAGTGAATGAGAAACAAAGGTAGGAATCAGTACCTCATCATCTCACAACACCACTAACTGTCCAGACATTAGGTTCTCTGCTAGATCTCCGACCAGCAAGAGTCTTGTAAACATAGAGCCTATCGACAATGAAATCATTGGGCTGTGTATCCAATAATGTCCCCGTTTCCATTTTATGGATAACCTCCACATTAAGCAATGGCATCACCTGGGCCAGAAACCGACATGCTCCCAAGCTCACGGAGCAAAACTCAATACAAATGGTTTGTATATTGTCCAGTTTAGCAGCATTGAACAATAAAGCTTTGTCTCCGAATGGACAGTGCCGGATCTCCAGCTTCCGTAAGCTCTTGCAGCCTGAAAGAATGTAGTGGAGACCAACATCACTTTGTCCAGCAAATGCAACTGAGAGCTTCTCAAGGCGATTTGCAGATGCCCCAATAGATCTGAACGTATCATCGGTGAGGGGACCCGTGAGGGACAGACGTCTGAGATTCTTGCAAGATTCTACAATGGCACTAAAGCCTGCATCGAGTGGCTCTTGAATATCATAATCAGGTGTCCAGGTTTTGAAGATGCTTAGACACGTAAGATTGGGACGGTTCCGGGCAACAGCGACGAGAGCAGCATTAGTCATTTCATCGCAGGAGTAGTAGACATACTGGAGCATTGGGCATCCCACAGAGATGGTAACGAGGCCATGTTCAGTGAGAGAATGGTCCTGACAGAAAGAAAGAAAACCGAAGACACGCAGTTCCTGAAGCAGCTTACAAGATGATGCCACAGTATCTAGCCCTTCATTCCCGATGCAACGATTTACCTAATCGTTGATGTCCTTGCATAATTAGTGTATATAGAAAAAATGAACAGAGATTAACTAGGACAAACGAATATAAATAGAACATAAATGATGCTAAAAGGCGATGATCAGAACTTTGTCTGGCAATGTTAATTAATTAAGGATAATCGAAGGAAAGGAGTACGTAAAAAGAAACATATTTTGCAATATAATTTGGATGGTACCCATAGATGCTGCAGATTCTTGCACCGGCTGATTAGTTGGATGAGGTCATGTTTTCTAATGTTACAGTAACGTAGATTAGATATGTAAGGCCACTGCAAATTAGGTAGGTTGCAGGGAGGTATTCTTCAGCTATAATCGAGGAGAGATGTAAACTCTTCATGCCTTTGCATTTTGCAAAGGCTAATTCAAGATTGGAGAAGAGCTTTGAATCATAGCCTGCTGAGTACAAATGAGTTTCAAGCTTAGCCAGCCGAGGCGTACTGTGCAGAAGGTTGACAAGACTAGAAAGAGGCAGAGTAATATTGAGCCTGAGGGTCTGGATATTCGTGCATCTGCTTATAAGGTGCTCAACGATAGGAATAATCTTTGCATCCAAGCTTTCAGCAAGGTCCAAGCTTACAAAGATGTGAAAGATTCAGGAAAACAGCCAAGCCAGTTCGCATAATTTTTCTCTATATTAGTATATGGCAAGTTTAGCTTCATTAGATTTCTGCAATAACAAAAATGACTTCATATATAAAAAGGTTCAGAAAAAGCTGTATTTATCACTTAGAAGTTAGATGTATAAGCTAATTCATACAAGAACTACATTTAGCACTAGAAGTTGATATCTTAAGAACATGAAATGCAAGAATTATAGTTCATGTACGAGATCTATTTTTAAATAATAATATTAAAAAATTAAGTAATATATATAGAGAGAGAGACAGAGAGAGAGAGAGAGCTAGGCTTCGCAATATTTTGCAATATTCGAACATAGCCAAGTTTAGAACTAATTAATCACAATGTTTATCCTTGTATCTACACAGTTCACAAATTTTAAAGAGAAAAAAAAAGAAAAAAAAGAAAGAAGTGGTGTGAATTTGAATAATGTAGATCCAAGGGTAGAGAAGAAGATCGAATCCTAGACTTTATTATATATGATGATAAAAAAATTAAAGTATATAATATACATGTTCATATAATCACAATAATTCTAGTCATTCCTATATATATCCAAGCAGTCAACCTGGCCATATGATCATCAATATGAATAGAACTCTATTACATCTTATGCAGCAGTCGACTGCCGTCTTCTCCATCAACCTTCCATATTACAGTGAGCAATCCTTGGTCGGCTTTCTTCAAAAGCACGTTATCATTTCTTGGTAAGCCAAGAATGTTTCATCTCAGATTTATTCATAATTTCAACTTTTTTTTTTCTTGCAAAACTAAAAGGAGGGGAAACAATTATCAAGGATTTCGTATCTTTGCTAATGTGGTGGATAAGCCGAGACAGGATTCCAGCATGAGGCTCCATGATAGACAAAACCTAGGGACGTCATTTAGTCCCTCCTCATTTCGTTTTGAATCAAGATCATCTTCAGAAAAATAAGCCTAAAACCATCTTACAAGCAAAACCCTTGCAGATTTGTAGCAGCTTTTACTAACCCCAAGAAATGTTCATTTCAGCTAAACCCCCTTAAGATATCAAATTTTTAAGACAAGATTACAATCAATCACTCAAATTTCAGCGTCCAAACGATCCAGCACAAGAGACTTATTCCTAAATCACCCCTGGAATCATCCCACTATCTCTACTGGTAGAAGCTAAATCCACCACCACCGAAATCAAAATTTTAAGGCAAGAACCTCCCGAACCGAGAAATTTCTTCTTTTCGGCGAGTTTATTCCCAAGAAAAAAATCACACAGTTCTTACACTAGAAATCTCAGCCAAAACCTCATTTCGTGGGAAGCAAAAACTGAAATCAAGAGTGAGATTTGGGAGTATATGGGGAGGGTTTGTTTGTGTGTAGAGAGAGAGAGAGAGAGAGAGAGAGAGATAGAGAGGATGACCTGCAATCGGCGGCGACGGCGGCGAGGCCTTTGTTAGTGAGCCCGTCGCACGCGGTGAGAGCGAGGACCCTAAGGTTCTTGAACGATTGAGCCATGAGCTTGAGGCAGTCGTCGTCGACGACCATCCGCTTGAGGCGGACCTCCTCAAGCTGAGGCCACCGTTCGGCCATGGCGGCGACCCAAGACTTGGACAGCTGCCCCAGTCTCTAGGGGAGAAGATGGACAGGCATCGGGGGGATTGCCCTTGATGTAGGCAGCCCGAACACCCGTGAATCGGGCGACAACGGCGGTGGGCTTGACGGCGTAGCAGTTGGCGATAACGATCCTGCGGCGGGAGCGACTTTCGATGTAGTACCAATCGCGGCAGACGAGGGAGACGGCATTGCGGTCGCAGTTGGCGGTAAGGAAGGAGAAGATGTTCTCCCAGGCGTCGTCGGAGAGCATGGTCGTCGGATCGGCAGCGCGGGAGTTATCGGACGGTGGAAAGGCGGTAATCTTTCGACTAGAGGAGGAGGAGGCAGACGAGAGCAAGAACGGGAACAGCCTCTTCGTTGCTTCTTCAATCGTAGCATACGGTATCACAAGATGAGCGAGTAATACGGGATGCTGGCCGTTGGATGGCCTCGGCGTACTTATAATCCAGAGATGGCGATGACGTCGTGCATGCATGCGGAGGAGAAGAGATGGCAACTTCAACTCTGAAGACCGGCTTTTTTCACCTCATTAGAAACCGAGATTTTTCGTTTTTATGAAAATCAATATCATTTTTAATTAATTATTATTTTATAATGATGATTATATGCTTATGTAAGAATTTTAAGCTTATTTTTTTTCTTTAAATAAAAAAATATTTATGCTTTAATTATAATTTTAATATATAATTACTATATAAATGAATTGGTATTAAATATATAATTACTTTTCAATTATTTTAGTGATAAATAAAAATTTAAGAGATAATTATTAAATTTATTAATATGTTTAGTGAGATTTTTTAGCTATATATATTATTCAAATTATAAATTTTATTAAAAACTTATTTATGCCATTAGAAGTGGTCGTGTTAGTCTTGACGGATAGTGTTCATCTTTAGCGCTTCTATTTTCATCATGAAGCTCCATATTGCCTGGGGAAGACTATCCTATACCATTTCTGGCTTAAGGAGGTTAACCACTTAAGATTAACGATTAGATCTTAATTCAATAATAGCCTATATAATTTAGCCAAAGCTAAAATCTAATAACATTAACTTGAGTTGAATTTCTGTCCTTGGAACATTTTTTAAATGAGTGAGTTAGTTCAAAGTTTGATTTTGGGTCAAACATAAGTTGATATGGAAACAGCTTGCTTATTTTTGTTAGTCCTACATCCATCAATATCTTGTGATATGATTTTGATGATTATAAAGTTTGGCTTCATTTTGCAACCAATAAAAAGGTGTTCTCTCTCTCTCTCTCTCTAAATGTTTGAATATATATAAATTCTATGATAATGATAAAGTTATATGCGATGCCATGTCCTTCTATGATAATGATAAAGTTATAGACTTTTATTTACTCCACCCAAGAGATCGATGTTCGTTTCAGCGTCACAGTTTTTCCTAACGGTGAAAGCTAAACACACTTCAGATATCAAATTTTCAAGAAAAGATTGCAATAAATCACATAAATTTGAGGCCACGTACCCTTCGGCAAAGCAGCAGTTGGCGACAAAGACGGAGACGTTGCGGTCGCAGTAGTCGACGGCGAGGAAGGAGAAGACGTGCTTCCAGATGTCGTCGGGAAGCATGGCCGCCCACCCTTCGCCGGGTCCATCGTCAGTCGTCGGATCCTCAGCGCCGGGGTTATCGGACCGTGGAGAGGCGGGGATCACTCGCGCGGCAAGGGGCGGAGTAGACGAGAGCTAGGGTGGCAACCACCTCTTCTTTGCTTCCTTATTTGAGGCGCACCTAGGTCGGGAGATGGGCGGATGAAAGCTGACTCGTGGCAGAGCGAGGAATTCTGGCCGTTGGATGGGCTTGCGTACTTATCCACAGGTGGTGACGGCGTACTTATCCGTAGACGTGGTGACTACCGGGAACTGCAACTAGCGTACCCATCCATGCATGCATGCATAGCGAGGAGCGAAGGGGGCGGGGAAACGGCTGGAAAGGCTAAGCTGTGATCAGATTTAGCCCAATTAAATTCAACCCAACATATTTAAAGATCCGTCCAGATCGGGTTAAAAATTTACTTTTAATCTCGATTTTGAATTAGTTGCAAACTTTATTTTCTTTTTGGTTTGAGTGGTGTGATTCAACCATTATCATTCAAAAACTAACTAATTTGGATCAATATATAAATGAATTCAATCAAGCCCAATTTGGCTCAACATTTAAATCATAATTATATAATCTTTTCACTTCAATTATATTTACTAAATCATGGAATCAAGTCTCATTCATCTGATGTGGCTGATCCAACGCCGTAGAGAACCGTGAAGGAAGGAAACCGACGGAGCCCCCTTTGGCATCCAAAGGGCCCTTCGGCCACGGTGGCGTTTATGGCCTCATAAAGCCACGCGCTCCCAATTGCTCTAATCTCCAAGGCCGACGGCTCCAAGGCCGACAGCTCCATGGCCGACGGCTCCAAGGCCGACAACTCCATGGCCGACAGCTCCAAGGCCGACGCCCCATGGCCGACAGCTCCATGGCCGACAGCTCCAAGGCCGACAACACCATTGCCGACACCTCCAAGGCCGAACCCCAATGGCCGACAGCTCCATGGCCGACGCCATTAGAGAACCGTGAAGGAAATTGATGGAGCCCTGCTTTGGCCTCTGATGTCCCTTCGGCTGATGCGGCTGATCAAACCACATGACCCACGAGATGGAGGGATCATGAACTCAATGTCACACGGTCCGGCGCACTCCGCTCTTCTCGGCCTTGGGCTCATCTTAGCAACGGCCCACCTCGATCTTAGCATCGGCCGCGGCCCACTTCGACCACGGCGTCGGTCTCGGCAACGGCGTCGGCGTCGGCTCCGGCCCATCTCGACCTCCGCGTCGGTCACAGCCCATCTCGACCTTCGCCTCGGTCACGGCCCATTCCCGTCTCGGTGTCGGTCACGGCGTCGGTCTCGGCAACGGCGTCGGCGTCGGCTCCGGCCCATCTCGACCTTCGCATCGGCCTTGGCATCGGTTTCGGCAACGGCCACCCACGTTCAAGCTACGTGGCCCACTTCCCTCGAGAGTGGCGGATAACTTCACTATGAACGTGCTCGGCGACGTGGGCAACGAACGTGCCTTCCCTTGGTGCCACTAACGGCAGGCATGACCCCCCACGTTCGGCCCCACTACCCGTCCTTTGCGGCACGTCAAAGGACCGAAAACTGCCAACCATCCGGGAGGATTCAACTGTTGCGAACAAAGGGTAAGAGGGACCCCCGAACAGGTATATAGAGACCCCGACTCACAACGAGGGGGAGGAGGACTCAATCTCTACTCTTTCATTAAAAAATCCCTGTTCTCCAGATCGTTGACTTGAGCGTCGGAGGGTCCCCGCCGGAACCACCGGTCCGGGACTTTTCTTGCAGGCCCCAGAAGGAAGACGGTGACCTCTCTACACTCTCGAAGGCCTGCAGAGATCTCAGCTCACCCGGCGCTCATCGCAAGTGATTTGGCAGCAACAGATTTTGACCTCTCTACACTCTCGAAGGCCTGCAGAGATCTCAGCTCACCCGGCTCATCGCAAGTGATTTGACAGCAACAGATTTTTGACCTCTCTACACTCTCGAAGGCCTGCAGAGATCTCAGCTCACCCGGCGCTCATCGCAAGTGATTTGGCAGCAACAGATTGGCGCGCCAGGAAGGGGGGCAGGCAACGCACTCTCCCTGCAACTCCATTAATTCTGCAAGGAAGACGATGGTGACAACGCGAGCTCAGGAAGTTTCCACCAGCCATGCTGCGGAGCGTGTCCCACAGGCTGAACAATCGGAGGATAACCTCCATGTTCCGCCTGCACCACCTTCGGTTGGCCAGGTCGATCGGCTCGATGCCCTGGCCCGTCAAGTACAAGATATGGTAACCATGGTGCAAAGGTTACAAGAGCACTGCTTCGCTGCCGTACCTTAACCACCACAACCCCCTTCGTTCCGTGAGGAAGGCCATGATGCTAGCCGGCCTCATCAGGGTAGAACTCCCCCGGAAGCCTCCCACCACTCATCCCAGAGGCCGCGCTGTCGAGAAACCTCGAAAAACGACGATCCCGCTCTCGTCATTCTGACTATCTTCGCCGGCAACACGATGAGAANACAGCGCCTGACGGGGAGGGTAGCGGCCTGAGCCATTTTCTGTCCAAGTCCGCTGAGAGGTGCCTTCCTTTCTTTAAGGCGCTCCGCAGGGCCAATGGATTTGAATGGACGAAAGAGTATCAGAAGGCCTTCGAGGGGTTGAAGGAATTCCTATCCACCCGCCACTGCTGTCCAAGCCGACGGGTGGAGAAGAACTCTTTCTATACCTCGCAGCTTCTTCGAGGCTGTTAGTTCCATGCTAGTCTGCATGGACACCAACGGTACGCAAAAGCTGGTGTACTACACAAGCAAGGTGCTCCATGATGCGGAGACCAGATACTCAAATATTGAGAAGATTATCTTCGCGTTGATCGTGTCTGCCTAGTGCCTCCGACCATATTTTCAAGCCCATCCGATCGTAGTGGTCATGGACCAGCCTCTAAAGACGATCCTCGCTTGCCCGGACACTTCAGGACGATTGGCGAAGTGGGCACTCAAGCTGGGGGAATTTGATATATCTTTTTGCCCTCGGTCAGCCATAAAATCCCAGGTCCTGACAAATTTTTTGGTCGAGTGTACCTAGGGTGAGGAGCAATCCGAAGAGGCCTCTGCAAACCCTTGATTCCCGGAGCCAGAGATGATGAATGGATCCTTCATGTGGATGGGGTATCAAATTCTCAAGGGAACAGAGCGGGCCTCATCCTGGCCAACTCGGATGGAGTTGTAACCAAGTGTGCACTCCGTTTCTCTTTCCAGCCACCAATAATCAGGCAAAGTATGAAGCCCTACTATATGGGATAAGACTAGCCCGATAGTTCGGAGTGAAGCGCCTTAGAGCATTCACTGACTCCCAGTTGGTCACTGGCCAAATCACAGGGGAGTCTGAAGTAAGGGATCCTATCATGTCCCGTTACTTGAGTATGGTGCAATCGTAGCTTCTCTCTTAACTTATTTCAACGTTAGCTATATTCCTCGAGGAGAAAATGCCAGAGCAGATACCTTGTCCCATCTTGCCACCTCAGCCCACGGGATGTTGGGAAAAGCTTATATAGAGCACCTGGAAACCCTGAGTATCAAAGTAACGAGAGAAGCCCTACCAGTCAAGCAGGAGCCATCCTGGATGGATGCTTATATCCAGTACCTAACCGATGGTATACTCCCTGAAGACCCTGCCGAGGCCAGGCAACTTAAAAGATGGACCCTAAAGTTTTTTATAATGGAAGGAAAACTCTGTCGAAGGTCGTTCTCATACCCAGTTCTAGGTGCGTTGGCTCTACAGAAGCGGATTATATCCTGCGGGAAATACATGAAGGCATATGTGGAAGTCATCTGGGGGGCAGAGCTCTGGCGTACAAAGCCTTGCGGCATGGATATTACTAGCTAACAATGAAGGAGGATGCATCCAAGCTTATCAAGAGGTGTGATAGTTACCAGCGCCATGCTAATATCTAACACCAATCGACATCCCAGCTGACCTCCCTGACTGCACCTTGGCCCTTTGCCCAGTGGGGTATGGACATCCTGGGACCATTCCCTTCAGCCTCTGGACAACGCAAATTCTTGTTAATAGCCGTTGACCATTTCACCAAGTTGATCGAAGCCGAGGCTCTCGCCAAGATCACCGAGGGCAAAGTAAGATCCTTCTTCTGGAAGTCTGTTGTGTGCCGATTCGGGCTGCCACACCCTCGTTACTGATAACGGCCAATAGTTTGACAATGCGGCCTTTCGGGAATTCTGCACTGGGATGGGCATTCATCAACGATTCACCTCTGTGGGGCACTCCCAGACCAATGGCACAGCCGAAGTGACCAATCGCATTATCCTCCAAGGACTCAGGGCCCGGCTAGATGGCTGTAAAGGACGTTGGGTGGAAGAGCTCCCTAGTGTATTGTGGGCCTACCACACGACGCCACGAGCCCCCACCGGGGAAACACCTTTTAGCCTGGTTTTTGGGACCAAGGTCGTCATTCCGGTGGAGGTAGGTGTCCCCAGTCCCCGGACAGAGTTATACCACGAAGAGAGCAACCCAAGTCAGCTACGGGCCGATCTGGACCTAGTGGAAGAATTGCGAGACCAAGCGTGACTCCGCATGGTGGCTTTCCGTCAGCGAGCGGCCAGATACTACAATGCTCGAGTACGGTCCAAGACGTTCCGCCCTGGAGACCTCGTCCTGCGATGAGCTGAAATATCAAAGCCAACGGAAGGAGGAAAGCTAGCACCAAAATGGGAGGAACCATATCGTGTCACGGAAGTGCTTCATCATGGGGCATACAGAGTTGAGGGGCTAGACGGGAAACCTCTTCCCCGCACTTGGAACGCAGACAACCTGCGACGGTATTATTAGTAATGTGCTAAGCTCCATTAATTTGAATCTGCTTGCTAAAGGGTTATCCAAAGTATTCTCATTGCTTCATTTTCAAGTGATCATACTTCTCGACAAAGCTCGGCTCCACGTCGGCACCTAAAGCCCAGCTCCATGTCGGCACTCAAAGCCTGGCTCTACGTCGGCACTTAAAGCCCACTCCGTGCCGGCACTTAAGCCCGGCTCCATGTCGGCACTCAAAGCCCGGCTCCGCGTTGGCACTAAAGCCCGGCTCTGTGTCGGCACTTAAGCTTGACTCCGCATCGGCACTTAAAGCCCGTCTCCGCGTTGGCACTTAAAGCCCGGCTCCGCGTCGGCACTTAAGCTCGACTCCATGTCAGCACTTAAGCCTGGCTCCGTGTCGACACTCAAAGCCCGGCTCCGCGTCGGCACTAAAGCCCGGCTCCGTGTCGGTACTCAAAGCCTGGCTCCGCGTCGGCACTTAAGCTCGACTCCGTGTCGGCACTTAAGCCCGGCTTCACGTCGGCACTTAAGCCCAGCTCCGCGTCGCACTTAAGCCCGGCTCGTGTCGACACTCAAAGCCCTGGCTCCGTGTTAGCATTTAAGCCCGGCTCCGCGTCGGCACTTAAGCCCGACTCCATGTCGGCACTTAAGCCCGGCTTTGCATTGGCACATAAGCCAGGCTCCGCGTCGTCGCTTAAAGTCTGGCTCCGCATCGGAACTCAATGCTCGGCTCCGCATCGGCATCCTATTCAACCTCGTGTTGGCCTTTAATGACGTTGCGTCGGTGCAAACGTAGTCCTACACTACTTATTGTTCTGACCTTCGTGTCTGCAACTGAGACTGATCCTGCATCAGTTCTCTAATTGATTTTCTAATGTCCCTCAAAAAGAAATCGTGTTATAATTTTTCGGCCATAGGTTTTTGGTTCGTGTCAATTCACACACTAGCAGACCCAATTATGATCCAAGATACAAGCGTTATGGATCAAAAGATTCATTAATAGCCAAAGTTTACAAAATCGCTGATTTAAATCAGACTTGAAGCATTACAATCAAAGTGAGAGAGACTAAGGATCACTTGGAGCTAAGGTGTCATCTTCGGGGACTTCATCTGGCTCCAACCCCTCGATCCCCTCAAGGCCGTAGAGTTTTTGGATCTTTTCCTTGCAGTCCTGGAAGCCGCCCTCGCATGCAAATGCCGTCGATTCGGCCAATTCTCTAATAAAGGCGCTAGACTTCCTGAAGTTCTCTACGGCCTCGGTGGCTCTCTTCTACACCTCGAAGGCTCTCTGCTCGGCTTCCGCAATCTTTTTCTTGGCCTCCGTAGCCTTTTTCTCGGCCTCGGCGACTTTCTTCTCAGCTTCGATTGCTGCCACCTTCAAATCGGCAATCTTGGCATCGGACTGACGGGCGATCTCTTCTGCGTTCTCGGCCCTCTCTTCGGCCACTCCTATTTCAATGGTGGCGGAGTGTAATCGGTTCTTCAACATGTACACTTTCGACTCTGCCACCTCCAATTTCTCATCCGCTATCCTTTGTTTTTCTTCGGCCACCTGAGCATTATCTAGCTCATTGGCCGCCTGACGTTGGGCGATTTCCAATGCCTCTTCTGCTTTCTCGGCCCTTAGCCAGAGGGCTTCGGCTTCGCCCTTAAGCGCCCGAGCAGTCTCTGCTCGGATGTCCTCCAAAGCCATTTCTCCCTCTGTTGGTGACTGTGCGCCCACCCATCTCAGGAGCGGGGGGGCATCTGATACGGCTGATCGTCTCCTCTGGGCGACGTCATAACATCCTACGCAATTTCTGGAATCAATGATGTGATAGCTCATTTTTGGGATGTTGAAATTCCTATCTTCGACCTTTGGCTCCGGCCTCCAGCGTCGGCTCGGGCCTTTGGCTCCGGCCTCCAGCATCGGCTCCAGCCTCCGACTCCGGCCTTTGGCTCCGGCCTCCAGCGTTGGCTTCGGCCTTTGGCTCCGGCCTTTGGCTCCGGCCTCCAGCGTCGGCTCCAGCCTCTGGCTCTGGCCTTTGGCCCCGGCTTCCAGCGTCGGCTCCGGCCTCTAGCGCTCCAGCCTTAGGCTCCGGCCGGCCCCGGCCTCCGGCATCGGCTCCAGCCTCCGGCTCTGGCCTCCAGCGTCGACTCCAGCCTCCGACTTCGACCTTTGGCCCCGGCCTCCAGCGTCGGCTCTGGCCTCCAGCGCTCCAGCCTCCGGCTCCGGCCTTTGGCTACGGCATCCGGCGTCGGCTCCAGCCTCCGGCTCCGGCCTTTGGCCCCGGCCTCCGGCTCCGACCTTTGGCCCCGGCCTCCAGCGTCGGCTCCGGCCTCCAGCGTCGACTCCAGCCTCCGGCTCCGGCCTCTAGCTTCGACCTCCAGCGTCGGCTCCAGCCTCCGGCTCCGGCCTCTAGCTCCGGCTCTAACTAACTTGGTGCCTTGTTTTCCAAAGTACACCGAAACCCACTTCAGGTAATAAACCCCGAGATTTGAGACATCTGTTACCATGTATCTCGCTCGCTGAAGTCAAGGGCAGGTACTAGTGTGCCCCATGGTTACCGGCATACACGGTACCCATTTAGCAACGACTCACCCACTTGCCGTTCGGAGGACCTCATCCCGGCGAAGGAGATTCGACGGTTCTAAGAGGGGGAGGTAAACGTGACCCCCCATAAAGGTATAAGAAGAGGACCCCAGCTCAAGGCAGGGGGACTGGCTTCTCTTTTCAAGCCTTACTTATAAACATTCCTGTTCTACAATCCGCTGACTTGGGCGTCGGAGGTCCTCGTCAGAACCACCGGTTTGGAACTTTTTGCAGGCTCTCGAAGGAAGACGGAAGATGGTGACCCCTCCGTATTCTAGAAGGCATGTAAAGATCTCAATTCACCCGACATCGGTCGCCAGTGGCTTGGCAGCAACACTTGGGATATCATACAGCTTACATGGAACAAGTTCGCTTATAACAAAAAGCACCGTCTGAGTCATGGACCATAGCAAAACAGCTTTCTGCCAGAGCACAGTTACAAAATTTTAGACTGCGGTATTCCTAGAAATACCATAATCTCAACAATTCTAGTCATTCCTATATATATCCAAGCAGTCAACCTGGCAATATGATCATCAATATGAATAGAACTCTTTTACATCTTATGCAGCAGTCGACTGCTGCCGTCTTCTCCATCAACCTTCCATATTACAGTGAGCAATCCTTGGTCCGCTTTCTTCAAAAGCACGTGATCATTTCTTGGTAAGCCAAGAATGTTTCATCTCAGATTTATTCATAATTTCAACTTTTTTTTTTCTTGCAAAACTAAAAGGAGGGGAAACAATTATCAAGGATTTCGTATCTTTGCTAATGTGGTGGATAAGCTCCAAAAAGAAAAGTAAAAACCGAGACAGGATTCCAGCATGAGGCTCCATGATAGACAAAACCTAGGGGACGTCATTTAGTCCCTCCTCATTTCGTTTTGAATCAAGATCATCTTCAGAAAAATAAGGCTAAAACCATCTTGCAAGCAAAACCATTGCAGATTTGTAGCAGCTTTTACTAACCCCAAGAAATGTTCATTTCAGCTAAACCCCCTTCAGATATCAAGTTTTTAAGACAAGATTACAATCAATCACTCAAATTTCAGCGTCCAAACGATCCAGCACAAGAGACTTATTCCTAAATCACCCCTGGAATCATCCCACTATCTCTACTGGTAGAAGCTAAATCCACCACCACCGAAATCAAAATTTTAAGGCAAGAACCTCCCGAACCGAGAAATTTCTTCTTTTCGGCGAGTTTATTCCCAAGAAAAAAATCACACAGTTCTTACACTAGAAATCTCAGCCAAAACCTCATTTCGTGGGAAGCAAAAACTGAAATCAAGAGTGAGATTTGGGAGTATATGGGAGGGTTTGTTTGTGTGTAGAGAGAGAGAGAGAAAGAGATAGAGAGGATGACCTGCAATCGGCGGCGACGGCGGCGAGGCCTTTGTTAGTGAGCCCGTCGCACTGGAGAGAGCGAGGACCCTAAGGTTCTTGAACGATTGAGCCATGAGCTTGAGGCAGTCGTCGTCGACGACCATCCGCTTGAGGCGGACCTCCTCAAGCTGAGGCCACCGTTCGGCTATGGCGGCGACCCAAGACTTGGCACAGCTGCCCCAGTCTCTAGGGGAGAAGACGAACTAGGCATCGGGGGGATTGCCCTTGATGTAGGCAGCCCGAACACCCGTGAATCGGGCGACAACGGCGGTGGGCTTGACGGCGTAGCAGTTGGCGATAACGATCCTGCGGCGGGAACGACTTTCGATGTAGTACCTGTTGCCGCGGGATCCGTCCTCCGACTCGGGCGCGGTCGATCCTCGGGGAGTGGGGTGCGGCGGACCTGCAAAACAGGAAGCCCTGCACACGGAAGGACGCCGGGGGTGGTCCTCCGCGGAAGGCCCTCCGACGCTCAAGTCAGTGAGGAAGGAATCGGCGATCAACCAGACAATGAGGAGGTGGATCTCCGGGAGACCTCTCCAGGGGGGCGGCCAATCGAGGCTCCGGTAAGGGCAGAGCACCGATGAGCTGCCGGGAGAGAGAGAGGTAACCTAGAGTTTTGTGCGTCAAGAGTTGCGTACCTAAGGTAATCTGCCAAACTAGTATTTATAGACTGTCACCTGGGGACTTGAGCGTCTTCTGGAAGGTACTGAGGTTGTTAAGATTCGGGGGTAGACAGAATCAGCCGTTGTAGGGCCGTTAGAATCCACGCCTTGTCTGTTAAGGGATCGACGACTGGGAGAGCCCCTCGATGTCTTGGGATCTGGGTGAGTAGACCCGGGGCGGTTATAATAGGTCTTAGGCCACGTCTTAATATGATCCCCTGCTCAGGGTGCTGCTTGGGTAGACTTGAGTTCTCCCGCGCCAGGTTCCGCGGAGGTGGACGTCGGGGCGTGGATCGCTAGGTATCAGCGGGCTATGGAAGCTCGGAAGAAGCCGAGCTGCAGAGGCCCGGAAGAGGCCGAGCTAAGGAAGCCCGGAGAAGCCGAGCTAAGGAAGCCCGGAGGAGGCCGAGCTACGGAAGCCCAGAGGAGGCCGAGCTACGGAAGCCCGGAGGAGGCCGAGCTACGGAAGCCCGGAGGAGGCCGAGCTAGGGAAGCCCAGAGGGGGCCGAGCTACGGAAGCCCAGAGGAGGCCGAGCTACGGAAGCCCGGAAGAGGCCGAGCTAGGGAAACCGGAGGAGGCCGAGCTAGGGAAGCCCGGAAGAGGCCGAGCTACGGAAGCCCGGAGGAGGCCGAGCTAGGGAAGCCTGGAGGAGGCCGAGCTAGGGAAGCCCGGAGGGGCCGAGCTACGGAAGCCCGGAGGAGGCCGAGCTACGGAAGCCCGAAAGAGGCCGAGCTAGGGAAACCCGGAGGAGGCCGAGCTAGGGAAGCCCGGAAGAGGCCGAGCTACGGAAGCCCAGAGGAGGCCGAGCTAGGGAAGCCCGAAGGGGGCCGAGCTACGGAAGCCCGGAGGAGGCCGAGCTACGGAAGCCCGGAAGAGGCCGAGCTAGGGAAGCCCGGAGGAGGCCGAGCTACGGAAGCCCAGAGGAGCCGAGCCACGGAGGCCCGGAAGGAGCCGAGCTACGGAAGCCCGGAAGAAGCCGAGCTACGGAAGCCCGGAAGAGGCCGAGCCAGGGAGGCCCGGAAGGAACCGAAAGGAGGGGGTCAGCCTTAGCCGTCTTGCATGGATATCAATGCAATGATGATTTTACCCCCCAACACATGCCCCCCACTCCCTAGTTCGAAGCGTAGGTTCGGGCGTAGGGAGTATAAGCTCAAGTGGCGCGCCCCAATGGGACGTTTTGGCTTAAACAACCCGTGCAATGATACCTTAATTAATGTGATAGGGCCACCGTACCTCCGAAGGTGAGGCTTCTCCATTAGCGACGGTTGAGATTGTGCCGTGCCGTGAATCCCGATCGATATGGGGGTATGTCGAGGCGATCCCGGACGCCTCGAATGGGGTGTTCCGCCTCTCCAGGGTGGTTTCTTGGCGGAGAAGCGAAGTGACAGCTGCCCTGCGTCTATATATACGTGCATGTGTGCGTGTTTGTGGCGTCTTCTTACTTTGTTTTCAGAAGAGCGTTGGCCTCTCATCCTCTTCAGCGTTCACCGTTTTTCGCTTAGGACTTCCTTCGACCGAGATGGCGATGAGCCCTGGAGACGTAGCCTCAGAAATCGTCGCTGGAGATTTGGGGAGGATTCACCAAAGGTATGGTCTGCCCATGGATGTGGTTTTGCGGGTGCCGGGACTTGAAGATAGGGTCACCCGGGACTTGGAGTCTGGAGTATTCGTCTATGAGGACAGTTTTAAGGCGGGTCTTCGTTTCCCTCTCCATCCCTTGGTGAAGGAGATCATGACCCATTACAACATCTGTCCATCGATGGTGGCCCCAAACAGTTGGCGGAACATCGTCGGATTTATCTCGATGTGCCACCAGATCCAAATCGTTGCGACTCTCCCCCTTTTTCGCACCTGTTATCACCTAACTCCTGGGCGGAAATCGGAGTGGACCTCCATCGGGCCCCTGAGGTCTTTTAATGTCATTGCGGATAAGCCCTCTTCCATCAAGGGGTGGAAGAGTCGATTTGTGATTGCGGAGGGGAACATCGGGTCCGATTTCCCTCGGCGATGGGGGGAAGTTGCGAAGGATGCGGAGACGCATCCGACCCTATCGGTGCAGGAGGAGAGGGACCTGGACGTCCTTCGTAATGGACAGACGTTTTCGGCCAACGACCTGTTATCAGAGGGAGCTCTCTTTGCAGCCGGGCTTAGCCCTTTGGACCCTCAAGGTGAGTTTCTTTTCGCGCTGCGTATTTTTCCCGGTTACTGCGCTTGGGTTTGAGTGTGTGAATTCCGGTTTGGCAGCCACGAGGTTGGCATTGTCGAGCCTCTCCAAGAGGAAGAGAGGGAAGCGTCCTGGGGAAGGTAGCGGAGCGGATAGCGGCCGACCCAAAAGAGGGGCAACACGTCCGCAAAGAGCCCGCCGGACGTTGGAGCAGCTGCTACAGAGGCAGCCGTTACAGGGGCGCCTGGGGCGAAGGAGGATACGGGGAGGGCGGTCGTGGCGCCCGAACCTCTTGTTTTGGAGATTTCAGATAGTTCGGATGAGGCTCCGCTGGCTCATCTGACCGCGCCTCCCTTGAAGGAGGAACTCGTGACGTGTCCAGTGGAGGCGGTCGTAGCGGAGGGGTCCATCGCCCCCGTGGAGTCGCCACTGGCTCCAGCGGGAGAGGGGGAGGAGACAGCCGCAATGGAAGGAGTTCGGGAGGGGCCCCTGCTTGGCCTATCCGCTGGGGAATCCGGCAGCAGTGGAGCTGGGCCGTCCTCGATGGGTCAAGAGGCGGTTCAAACTGAGACCTCGGGGGAGCCCGCGGAGGGGCCGCAGGTGGTGGCTACTGGAGAGGGTGCACCAGTGGAGGGAGCGCAACAAAGTGGGGGTCCCACGATCGGGGCCCCTTCGAGGAAGATTTTGGGGAGATTAGCGCTTGGGCTGGCCGAGCTATCTGAAGAGGCTCAAGCTAGGGCCCTGACGGAAGAAGCTGGAAGGTTGCAGGCCACTCAGCTGGGGATCATCCAGGCCGGTCCCTCAGGCGGGGTCGGTCAACCCAGCGGCTCGGAGGCTAGCATCGACGAGGCATTTTCCGCCATGATGAGGTCGGTCCTGCATCCGGGTGCGGGTCCATCGACGGACGAGTTCGCTGACCGGAGGTTGATAGATGCTGCATTCGGGCAGCAAGGTGTAGCTGAGGATATTCATCTCCTCCCCGCCATAGATAATACAACTTTGATAAAGATGACCCGGGACTATGCTTCGAAGGTGAGTCATTTTCCCAGCGTGTCAGATGTTACCCGATGGACTCCGTTGTGGGCGCTTACTCAATTTTTGCCTTTGTAGGGGGTTTTGCTTTCTCGGGCAATTGGCTGGCGCTTGAGTCTGGCGACAGGGGCCAGCGTCCAGGCCCGGAGGGAGAATGTCGAACTCCAGTCGCGGCTGAAGGCGTCTGAGCAATTCGGAGAGCTCATGGATACGATGGATAGGAGCTCGAGGGCGGCAAGGGCGGCACACCAGGTTGCTGTGGACGAGGTGTCCAAGCTGAAGTATAGGGTGGAGGAGTTATAGGGACTTCTGGCGAAGAGCAATGACGCATGCCGGGAGTTGGCCAAAATCAAATCAAAACACTCCGCGGAGATGGTGGCGATGCGGCGGGACCACGGCGAGAGTCTGGGCCGGTTGAGGAGAGAGGCCGACGACGAAAGAAAACGCCTGACGAGAATGTTGGGCGAGGTGGAGGAGACATTGAAAAAACGTAATGACGAAATCGCTGAATTGAAGGAGAACGCGAAGTGGCAACAAGGAATAATAGGTCGAGTGAGTGGCGAGTTATCGCAAGCTCGCGGGGAGATTGAAACCGGACGATCGAGGATCAGTACCCTGCAAGAGAGGGTGGAGTCGGTCGGCGCTGACAGGACGAGGGCCCGGAGCGAGGCTGAGGAGCTGGCCGGAAGGTTGGCCAGGCGAGAGGGGGAGGTATGCTTTTATTTCCCCTCATTTTTCTATTGGTTCCCTATGATGCCGATTGTCCTTGACTTTCCCAGATGGCGAGGATGGGGTCAGAGATTCAGGCTCTCCAAAGTGCGTTTGCGTCCGCTCGCAGTAGGAGCTCGGAGCTCGAGATACGGTCTAGCGAGCTCGAGGGGCGAAACGCCATCCTGGAGGCCCAGGTGGCTGAGGCCGAGAAACGGGCCACTGAGGCCAACATGCAGCTCGCCATTCTTCAGGGGAGGCAAGATGCTATGAACGTAGATGCATTCCGTCACGGGATGGAAGAGTGTAGGCAGAGGATACTTAGCGGGCACCCGGAGTGGGACCTTTCTTTTCTGAGCATCGAAGGCTCCGAAGACGGCGAATCCGCAGAAGAAGAAGATGAAGACGAATATGTCAGCATTTCTGACGCCGAGCTTGGCGGCACCCCTGGTCCCAGCGAAGCCGTAGCCTCCGAGGGACAGTCACAAACCGTTACTCAAAAGAAGATGGATTCTCCGGCGCGGTCCTCAACCGACTCGCGCTCTTCGGTTAACAACCCGTCAGATTCGGAGGAGAGGGCGATCTCCGTGGTTGTTGACAGGCTGGCCCTTGCATCAAGCTTCGCAACCAATGAGCGGCTCGCCAGGACCGCTGAAGAGTTCCTGGATATTTCGGTTCGGGAGGCGGAGGCCTCACGTTTGGTAATGGGTCGGCAGGAGGAGGAGATCCGGCTGCTTCGTCAGCAGGTGGCCGACCTGACCGCTCTTCTGGAGAGGTTGTTGGGCTCTGGGGGCAAGTGACCCCAGGGCTTCTGCCTGCCCTTGCTTTTGTTTTCCCGCAGTTTCTTTGTAACCCCCCCCCCCCTTTATGAATGAAAAATGGTCCTTGTCTATCGGCGGAGTTCTTTTCTTTCAAGAGTTTACGGCCTTCACCCGCATGTCGAACCAGGTGGGGGCGTGCCCTTGTTCGTTTTCTGCGTGCTAATGTAGGCTCTTTGAACGATGGGCTATAGGGGCGTTACCCGAAGGATCCCCAATGGTCAGAGAGGGAAATTGCCTAACTCTTCCCGGGGCCTTCGGTCGGTTACGCGAGGCTTGATGGCCTTGAGAGTAGATTTGCCAACGGCGGCTTTTTCTCTCGCGTCAATGGTTTTTTACTCAACGTGCTCGTCTCAAACCGGACGAAGTTCTTCGGGTACTATTTGGGGCCGTTCGGCTTTGGTCGAGGCCCATGGTTCCAGACCCTTTTGCCGGGGTTTTTAGCCCAAGTGGTTTTTACCTGGCCTTGCCATGGCTCGGTGAAACATTTCACTTGGTCCCGCCAAGGTTCGGAGACTTGTTGCTCGGCCCTGCCGAGGTTCGGAGAACTGATAGCTCGGCCCTGCCGAGGTTCGGAGAACTTGTTTTACTTGGCCCTGCCAAGGTTCGGAGATTTGTTGCTCGGCCCTGCCGAGGTTCGGAGATTTTGTCGCTCGGCCCTGCCGAGGTTCGGAGAATTTGTTTTACTTGGCCCTGCCAAGGTTCGGAGACTTGTTGCTCGGCCCTGCCGAGGTTCGGAGAAGTATTTACTTGGCCCTGCCAAGGTTTGGAGATTTGTTGCTCGGCCCTGCCGAGGTTTGGAGAATTGTTTTACTTGGCCCTGCCAAGGTTCGGAGATTTTGTTGCTCGGCCCTGCCGAGGTTCGGAGAATTTGTTTTACTTGGCCCTGCCAAGGTTCGGAGACTTTGTTGCTCGGCCCTGCCGAGGTTCGGAGAATTTGTTTTACTTGGCCCTGCCAAGGTTCGGAGATTTTGTTGCTCGGCCCTGCCGAGGTTCGGAGAATTTGTTTTACTTGGCCCTGCCAAGGTTTGGAGACTTGTTGCTCGGCCCTGCCGAGGTTCGGAGAAATATTTTACTTGGCCCTGCCAAGGTTCGGAGATTTTGTTGCTCGGCCCTGCCGAGGTTCGGAGAATTTGTTTTACTTGGCCCTGCCAAGGTTCGGAGACTTGTTGCTCGGCCCTGCCGAGGTTCGGAGAAATATTTTACTTGGCCCTGCCAAGGTTCGGAGATTTTGTTGCTCGGCCCTGCCGAGGTTCGGAGAATTTGTTTTACTTGGCCCTGCCAAGGTTCGGAGATTTTGTTGCTCGGCCCTGCCGAGGTTTGGAGAATTTGTTTTACTTGGCCCTGCCAAGGTTCGGAGACTTCCCTGTTGAAGCAGACAACTCGGTTGTACCGAGGATTGGTAAGCAGCATCTATTTCCTTTTATGGTTTATGGCAATATGGTGCATAATCGACTCACCTAACAGGTTGCGGGAAAGTAGATAACTGGCGGAAAATAAAGGACATACCCTATTGATAGTATTTGCGGAGGTTGTCCAAGTTCCACGTTCGGGGGATGGATTTCCCATCGAGATCCTGCAGCCTGTAGGTCCCTGACCCGATGATCTCCGTGATTTGATATGGGCCTTCCCAGTTCGGCGCCAGCTTTCCTTGCTCCAGCGGTTTGGATACAGAAGCTTTCCGGAGGACAAGGTCGCCAGGGAGGAAAGTCTTCCCCTTGACTCTGGAGGCATGGTACCGAGCCACCCTCTGTTGATAGGCGGCCGTCCTGATTCGGGCCTTCTCTCTGACTTCCTCCACCAAGTCGAGGTTGGTGCGGAGTTGCTCGTTGCTGGCTTCTTCCGAGTAACTCTCCACCCGCAAAGATGGGAGGCCCACTTCCACAGGGATGACGGCCTCCGTACCAAAAGCCATTCGGAATGGAGTCTCGCCCGTCGGGATTCTCGGAGTGGTGCGATAGGCCCACAAGACGTGGTGCAGCTCATCCGCCCACCTGCCTTGGGCTCTAGAGAGGCGAGCTTTGATTCCTTGGAGGAGAGTCCTGTTGGTTACCTCGGCCGCTCCGTTGGCTTGTGGGTGCCCGACCGAAGTAAGGTGGTGACGAATTCCATGCTCTTCGCAGAATTGGCGGAATTTGGAATTGTCGAACTGCTTGCCGTTATCGGTGATTATGGTGTGGGGGAGGCCGAACCGGCAGATGATGGACCTCCACACGAAGTCTCTGGCCCGGGCTTCGGTGATTTGGGCAACTGCTTCCGCTTCAACCCATTTGGTGAAGTAGTCGATGGCGACAAATAAGAATTTTCGCTGTCCTGTCGCCAACAGGAATGGGCCGAGGATGTCCATCCCCCACTTGGCAAAGGGCCAGGCGGAGGATATGGAAACTAGCTCGGCGGAGGGGAGCCTCTGGATGCTCGAATGTCTCTGGCAGGCGTCACAGGCTCGGACTAGATCGTCCGCATCTTTCTGCATGGTCGGCCAATAATAGCCTTGCCGTAGCACCTTGTGACATAGGGACCGGCCTCCCAGGTGGTTGCCGCAGATCCCTTCATGTACCTCCCGTAGAGCATAGTCCGCCTCGGATGGGCGGAGGCATCTGAGCAGCGGCATAGAAAAAGACCGCTTGTAAAGCTGGCTGTCAATCAATACATAGTGGGTCGCCTGCAGCTTCAATTTCCTGGCCTCCCTTCGGTCGGACGGGAGCGACCCTTCTTTAAGATAGCTGAGGATAGGGTCGAACCAGGATGGTTCGATCTCGATTTGCATCACCCGGTCAGCTTCCATGATACTCGGCTTCTCCAGAGTCTCCAGATGGAATTTTTGTTCAGCATCCATCGTCTCCGTGGTTGCCAATCGGGAGAGTAGGTCGGAACGGGCATTTTCCGATCTAGGAATTTGAATAATTTCAAACTCTGAAAAGTGAGGAAGTAGGCCGCGCACCTCTTGGAGATATCGGACCATATTGGGTTCTCGGGCTTCAAACTCCCCTCGCACATGGCCGGCCACCAGCTGAGAGTCGGTGAAGGCGCTAAGCTTTTCCACCTTCAGGTTGCGGGCGATCCGGAGACCGGCTAACAGGGCCTCATACTCGGCTTCATTGTTGGAAGCCGGGAAGGAGAATCGGACGCCATATTCGAAGATCATTCCTTCTGGACTGGTGAGGACTAGGCCCGCACCGGAGTGATGGGCGTTGGACGACCCATCGACGTGAAGGAGCCACCGAGCTTCAGGTTTTGGTCCTTCGGGACTTTTTGGGGTAGAACCGTCTTCCGGGATGGTGCACTCGAGGAGGAAATCGGCCAGTACTTGGGCTTTGATGGCCGAGCGAGGTTGGAAATGAATGTCATGTTCGCTCAGTTCGACGGCCCATTTGGTCATCCTCCCCGACGTTTCTGGACGGTGGACCACCGCCTTGATGGGTTGATCGGTTAGGACCGTCACTGAATGTGCTTGAAAATAAGGTCGTAGCTTCCGGACCGAGGTGATCAAAGCCAGCACTATTTTCTCAATCCTGGCGTACCTCGTCTCTGTATCGCGGAGCAGCCTACTCACATAGTAGATCGGCCTTTGGATTTTGCTTTCTTCCCTGACTAGCACCGAACAAACTGCGCCCTCAGAAACGGCCAGGTACAGAAACAGAGTCTCCCCTGGGACTGGACTACTAAGAAGTGGAGGCGAGCCGAGGTACTTCTTGAGATCTTGAAATGATTTCTGGCATTTAGGAGTCCACTGAAAATTCTTGGCCGATCGGAGGGTTTTGAAGAAGGGGAGGCATCTCTCGGCTGACCGAGCCACGAAGCGGTTAAGGGCCGCTATTCTTCCGGTCAGGCGCTGGACCTCTTTAATGGACGCTGGGGCGCCATTTGTTGGAGAGCTTGAATCTTCTGAGGGTTAGCTTCAATGCCACGCTGGGAGACCATGAAGCCGAGGAACTTCCCAGAATTGACGCCGAAGGCGCACTTGGTTGGGTTGAGCTTCATTCCATACTTGCGCAGTGTGGCAAAGCTCTCCGCGAGGTCCTCAACATGCTGCAGCGCTTCCTTGCTTTTGACCAGCATATCATCCACATACACCTCCATGTTCCGGCCGATTTGCTCCTTGAACACCTTGTTGACCAGGCGCTGGTAGGTCGCTCCTGCATTTTTAAGACCGAAAGGCATAACTCGGTAACAGTAGGTACCTCGGTCGGTTATGAAGGCTGTCTTTTCTTCATCCTCGGGGGCCATCCGGATCTGATTGTAGCCCGAATAGGCATCCATGAATGACAGCATTTGGTGGCCCGAGGTGGCATCCACAAGCTGGTCGATCCGAGGGAGGGGGAAGCTGTCCTTCGGGCATGCCTTGTTGAGGTCGGTGAAGTCGATGCAGATCCTCCATTTGCCATTCGACTTCTTCACCATGACGACGTTTGACAGCCAACTCGGGTAGTTCACCTCTCGGACAAAGTTGGCTTTGATGAGTTTGTCGACCTCTTCTTCAATGGCTTTTTGCCGTTCTGGGGCGAAGCTTCTCTTCTTCTGCTTAACGGGCCTGTGCATCTCGTCCACATTGAGACGATGGACGAGGACTTCGGGGCTAATTCCTGGCATGTCGGAGGCGGTCCAGGCGAAGATGTCCACGTTGCTTTGGAGGAATCTGATTAGCTCGCGACGAGGCTCTCCCTCAAGCAGCGACCCGACCCTTGTGGTTCGGTCGGGCCGAGCTACGTCCAGCGGTACTTCTTCCAGCTCTTCCACCGGTTCTCCCCGTTGCTCGGCGAAATCTTCGCGGGCGTCTAGCCCGTCAACCTCGGGAATTCTGGACTGAAGGCTCGTGACAAAACATTGCCGAGCCATGGCCTGACTTCCCCGAACTACTCCAACTCCTTGCTCGGTGGGGAACTTCATAGACAGATGTGGGATAGAGACAACCGCCTTAAGAGACATCAAGCCGGGCCTGCCGAATATGGCATTGTATGGGGACCTGAGGTCGGTCACTAGGAAGTCGGCTTGTACAATGGTTACAAAGGGCCAGGTTCCTGCGCGGACCGTCAGGGTGACGATTCCTTCTGGGATGATGACATCGCCGGTGAATCCCATCAAGGTGGAATCCACGCTCGAAGGTTTTCCATGAGTAATCTCATCCTGGCAAACACACTGAGGTACAAAACGTTTACCGAGCTTCCACTATCAACCAGGATTCGGCTTACATCATAATTGTTCAAGTTTAGGGAGACAACAAGTGCGTCCTCATGGGAAAGCTGTATCCCAAGAAGGTCATCATCAGAAAAGGAAAGCTCGCCCGTGCGCGCCTTCTTCGGCACCGGTGCATCACCATTGCCCCCGGAGCCCGATCCGCCGGCCTCTTCAATCATGTTGATGCGGCCAACCACGGGCGGATTTGGTGGAGGAGGGAGTTGTGGGAGCTCGGGCTGGCGATCACCTCCTTGTGGCGGTTCAGGTGCTCTTCTGAACTGGTCCAACCGTCCCCGCCGAATCAATCTCTCGATCTCGTTCTTCAGCTGCCAGCATTCTTCAGTGTCATGACCATGCTCCCGGTGGTAGCGGCAGTACTTGGCAGGATCTCTTCGGGTCGGGTTCCCTCGGAGAGGTACTGGTCGGGGAAGCTGGCGCTCTATCTCCATGAGGATTTGTGCCCGGGGCGCAGTCAACGGAGTGTAGCGATCGAATCGCCTAGGGGGACTCCGGGAGCGATTTCTTGGCGGCAGCGGAGGGACTCTTTGGCGGCGAGGTGGGCTTGGCCAACGGACAGGGCGGTGTCTGTCGGGAACTTTGGCTCTTGCTTCTTCTTTGCCTATTCAGCGCGGGCCATTCTCCGCGACTCCTCGACCCGAGCGTATTTGTCCGCAAGGGCCATCATATCAGACAGACACGGGGGGTAGCTGACTTCCATTGCCAAATAGAAGTCGCTCTCCTTTGAAACTCCCCCCGCTAGGGCGGACATGGCCACCTCATGATTAAGGTGGTCCACTTCCAACATGGCCTTGTTGAAACGGCCAAGATAATTTCTCAAGGACTCCCCCTCTCTTTGCTTGACTTCGGAGAGGGAGTCGGATCTCCGTCGGTGGCGGCGGCTGCTGACGAACTGGCCAATAAAAAGGTGGCTCAGCTCATCGAATGAATCAATGGAACCCGGTTTCAGGGCGTTGAACCAGGTTCGGGCGGATCCTCTGAGGGTGGACGGAAAGGCCCGGCAGAGGATCGCATCAGATGCTCCATGGAACATCATTATTGACCGGAAGCTGCTGAGATGGTCGTCCGGATCAGTGGAGCCGTGATAGGGCTCGACGGTTGGCAGCTTGACATGGGAGGGAATCACTTCCTCCATGATCCCCTTAGAGAAAGGGATGCCCTGCTCTGCTTTGGGCTGAGGCAGGTGGATCTGCTTGGCGGCGTCCAGCTCCTGACGCATTTCTTGGATCTGACGGCGGATCTCCTCCTCACCGGCGAGAGGAGCAGCCGGGCGGGAGAACCGCAAAGATGGTGTCGAATCATGGTGAGACGTTGCCAGAGAGAGGGAGCGGGCTCGCCGAGATCTGGGAAGATCTCTATCGCAACCGGTTCGAGGGACCGGTTTGTCTCCCCCGGGGCGACGTGGGGGATCCGCTGATTCACGCGGATCAGAGGAGGAGGTTGCCGGTGAAGAGGAAGTCATCGTTTCTTTCTGGGGATGCGAAGCAGGAGGAGGTGCAAGACGCTCCTGGACCAGGTGGGTGAGAGCCTGGACTTGTTGGACCAGCGTAGCAAACTGGTCCTGGGTCACCGGAATGGCAGGCGGCGACGGAGTCTCGACAGGTGGGGGTTGCGGCGCTGTGGCGCCAGTCGGATCAGGCCTCTGGGAGGCGACCTGATAGGGAGCATCAGAGGTTACTCCTCTCTTCCGGTTGGCCATCAGAGAGGTTCTTCTCCGGATCAAGATCCTTGTCTCCTTCTTTCAAGTTTTAATGGGACTTGAGGCCCTTCCTCTAGCGCCAATCTGTTGCCGCCGGGATCCGTCCTCCGACTCGGGCGCGGTCGATCCTCGGGGAGTGGGGTGCGGCGGACCTGCAGAACAGGAAGCCCTGCACACGGAAGGACGCCGGGGGTGGTCCTCGCGGAAGGCCCTCCGACGCTCAAGTCAGTGAGGAAGGAATCGGCGATCAACCAGACAATGAGGAGGTGGATCTCTCCAGGAGACCTCTCCAGGGGGGCGGCAATCGGAGGCTCGGTAAGGGCAGAGCACCGACGAGCTGCCGGGAGAGAGAGAGGTAACCCTAGAGTTTTTGTGTCAAGGTTGCGTACCTGAGGTAATCTGCCAAACTAGTATTTATAGACTGTCACTTGGGGACTTGAGCGTCTTCTGGAAGGTACTGAGGTTGTTAAGATTCGGGGGTAGACAGAATCAGGCCGTTGTAGGGCCGTTAGAATCCACGCCTTGTCTGTTAAGGGATCGACGACTGGGAGAGCCCCTCGATGTCTTGGGATCTGGGTGAGTAGACCCGGGGCGGTTATAATAGGTCTTAGGCCACGTCTTAATATGATCCCCTGCTCAGGGTGCTACTTGGGTAGACTTGAGTTCTCCCGCGCTAGGTTCCGCGGAGGTGGACGTCGGGGCGTGGATCGCTAGGTAGCAGTGGGCTATGGAAGCTCGAAAGAAGCCGAGCTGCGGAGGCCCGGAAGAGGCCGAGCTAAGGAAGCCCGGAAGAAGCCGAGCTAAGGAAGCCCGGAGGAGGCCGAGCTACGGAAGCCCAGAGGAGGCCGAGCTACGGATGCCGGAGGAGCCGAGCTACGGAAGCCCGGAGGAGGCCGAGCTAGGGAAGCCCGGAGGGGGCCGAGCTACGGAAGCCCGGAGGAGGCCGAGCTACGGAAGCCCGGAAGAGGCCGAGCTAGGGAAACCCGGAGGAGGCCGAGCTAGGGAAGCCCGGAAGAGGCCGAGCTACGGAAGCCCAGAGGAGGCCGAGCTAGGAAGCCCGGAGGAGGCCGAGCTAGGGAAGCCCGGAGGGGGCCGAGCTACGGAAGCCCGGAGGAGGCCGAGCTACGGAAGCCCGGAAGAGGCCGAGCTAGGGAAACCCGGAGGAGGCCGAGCTAGGGAAGCCCGGAAGAGGCCGAGCTACGGAAGCCCAGAGGAGGCCGAGCTAGGGAAGCCGGAGGGGGCCGAGCTACGGAGCCCGGAGGAGGCCGAGCTACGGAAGCCCGGAAGAGGCCGAGCTAGGAAAGCCCGGAGGAGGCCGAGCTACGGAAGCCCAGAGGAGCCGAGCCACGGAGGCCCGGAAGGAGCCGAGCTACGGAAGCCCGGAAGAAGCCGAGCTACGGAAGCCCGGAAGAGGCCGAGCCAGGGAGGCCCGGAAGGAACCGAAAGGAGGGGGTCAGCCTTAGCCGTCTTGCACGGATATCAATGCAATGACGATTTAACCCCCCAACAGTACCAATCGCGGCAGACGAGGGAGACGGCATTGCGGTCGCAGTTGGCGGTAAGGAAGGAGAATATGTTCTCCAAGGTGTCGTCGGGGAGCATGGTAGCCAAACTTGACATCGGTCGTCGGATCGGCAGCGCGGGATTATCGGACGGTGGAAAGGCCGTAATCTTTTCGACTAGAGGAGGAGGAGCAGACGAGAGCAAGACGGGAACAGCCTCTTGTTTGCTTCCTCAATCTTAGCATACGGTATCACAAGATGAGCGGGTAATAAGGGATGCTGGCCGTTGGATGGCCTCGGCGTACTTATAATCTAGAGATGGCGATGGCGTCGTGCAATGCATGCGGAGGAGAAGAGATGGTAACTTCAACTCTGAAGGACCGCCTTTTTGGACTCATTAGAACCTAGATTTTTTCGTTTTATGGAATCAATATCATTTTTTAATTAATTATTATTTTATAATGAGGATTATATGCTTTTTGCATGGATTTTAAGCTTATCTTTTTTTTTTCTTTAATAAAAAATATGTATGATTTAATTATAATTTAATATATATTACTATATAAAAATTGGTATTAATATGTTATATAAATTGTACAGGTTATATAGATTTTTATAACATATATGGATTACACAAGTTATACAAGTTACATGAGTCACATGGGTCACATAGGTTAATTATTTAAGTTAAATGGGTTACCCAAGTTGAATTCGGATTGAGATTTTTTACCTGATTAATAAATAAATTAGATTCAGATTGGCCCATTGATTATTATGATTTGAAGTTGATCTGATTCACTTACAATTCATTGGCACGATTTGCTATACCTACATATATACATCCATTAATAGCTAAACATATTATAGAAATATCAAATAAATATATTTCATTCCATTCTATCATGCTCTATTAACTTTATACTTAAGTGCTATAATATTATTATATATTGAGATGTTATTTAATTTTAAATTTAATTTAACTTTTCAATTATTTTAGTGATAATAAAAATTTAAGAGATAATTATTAAATTTATTAATATGTTTAGTGAGATTTTTTAGCTATATATTATTCAAATTATAAATTTTATTAAAAAATTATAATTGCCATTAAAGGTGTTCATCTTTAGCACTTCTCTTTCATCATGAAGCTCCTATTGCCTGGGAAGGCTATCCTATACCATTTTTCGCTTAAGGAGGTTAACCACTTAAGATTAACCATTAGATCTTAATTCAATGATAGCCTATATAATTTAGCCAAAGCTAAAATCTAATAACATTAACTTGAGTTGAATTTCTGTCCTTGGAACTTTTTTAAATGAGTGAGTTAGTTCAAAGCTCGATTTTGGGTCAAACATAAGTTGATATGGAAACAGCTTGCTTATTTTTGTTAGTCCTACATCCATCAATATCTTGTGGCAGGATTTTGATGATTATAAAGTTTGGCTTTATTTTGCAACCAATAGAAGGTGTTCTCTCTCTCTCTCTCTCTCTCTCTCTCTCTCTCTCTAAAATGTTTGAATATATAAATTCTATGATAATGATAAAGTTATATCGATACCATGTCTTTCTATGGTATAGCAATTTAGATAAAGGAAGGCTCTAGTCACTCCTTAGTTATGATAATTAATTAGTTTCACTCTCTATGATCAAATAAGCTCTTCAAATGAAACTTTATTATTTCAACTATTTTTTATAATATTTATTTATTTTCAACAATGAGGCAACACAATTATGTGAAATTTTAATCTCTTTAGCAACACATGAGCTAGACCAACATTATCTAATTTTGTTACATTCATGAAAGGGAGTTGTTACAGTATTTCATTATATTTGAAGTTATCTTTATCATTAATTAGAATAGAATAATTCTTTCTCGCTAACAATTAATCTGCTATTTCTCATCCCCATATTCTCAAGGCCATGCACGTTCTGCAGCAAAATCCTATTAACTTTATTTTATTTACGCTACGTGTAATATCCGGTTCCCGGTTCCTGTGAACCAGGTTCGGGTTGGCACTGGGTTGTGCAACGCTCCTTTTTAACTGAGCGTTTCATTTGCACAGACCTTTAACACGAAGCGTTACACAAGAGGCATTATATATGTGATGGAGGAATGGACTTCCTTCATCAGCTTGGCATTGGTTTTCCCTTCAGGTAATTTTCCCAGATCTACT